>VXAC01008098.1:0-102914 GCA_013399225.1 Rhipidura dahli
TTTCCACACCTTTCCTTTCCTCATCTTTCCTTTCTGCATTTTTCCTTTCCTTTCCGCACCTTTCCGCACCTTTCCTTCCCTTCCTCCTTTCCCCACTGCTTGTGGATAGTTTAGGTACATCATTTCTATTAACCCCTCTGCTTTCTAAAGTCTAAAAAGCCAATCCCTGCACAGGAATTGTTCGGTTTTTCTTTTTTTTCAGCTTCAGGAAGCAAACCAATATTTCTGACACTGAAAAATGTCTCTTTAACATTGTTCCCATACCCTCTGAGTGTACAAGTTTGTTAGAGCTCTCTTCTAATTTTTTACATTGGCCTTCTTTGCCCTGGGTGGAAAAAAATAGAGCCAGTAATGACATGTATTATAAAGATTAATCAACCATAAAGACTATAATTGAACACACAAGTGTAGTCATTACTTGATTAATTACTTCAATAAAATAATCAGTCTTCTACATACATCAGAATAATATTCAGTGGTGACTAGAAGAGAGTGTGCAGAGACCAGGACTGCCTTCAATTCTTACATCAAACAGAATTTTCTACCTTTCCTTCTGCTTGGTTGCAGAATCTGCTTTTATTTGGATGTTTAAATTGAATGAACTTGCTCTCTTTCACAGTAGAGTTTTGTCATCCTAACTTTAACCTTAAAAAAAGATACCAAAACCTCTTTTGTGAACTTTTACATTGAAAATTATGTGGTGACCTTATAAGTCTATGTGAAAAAGTAGTTTCTAAGGAAGGATGTAGAAAGTGTCGCCCATGGGATTTAGCCTGAAGTTCACAAAAAAAAAAAAAAAAATTGTTCAATCTCCTAGACTGAAAGTGCTATTCAGTGAGAAATTGTTGTGTGCTGAAGTTTTCATTCCTAAAGTATGTTTCCTAAAACTGAAACATGGCAATTCATGCTGTAGTACAGAAATTCATCCACTGCCGCTTTTAGAGGGCTCTGCTGAATCTCAAGGTCATGAGAATGTGTTTCCCTGCAGCCTGTAAGGGAAAGGTAGAACAAGACTGCATATTTATTAAAAAGATTGTGAGATAAATCTGGCACAGATGAATTTGAACCTGAGAAATTGTATGCACAAGTCTGGATGCTTTAGATGAGGAGATGGGCTCTTATATCAGTTGTAATATTTGTACAGAAGGAAGATGAATTAATTCTTCAGGGCTAAAGCACGGGACAGTGGTTAACTGAGAGTATTAACTAAGCAGCTGAAACAGATACTTATGTGATTCAGTGTTTGAGGCATGGTCAAAACCATGTCTGAGCATCAAAACTAAAGAAGAAAAGCAACCCATGATGGCTTCTGCTTAACCCTAAGGTCCACACCAGGGTGTGAAGTGGCATTTTAGGGGCCACAGGAAATAACTGATGTGTAATTTATATTCGAGTGTTATGGTAGGAAACACTTTTGCCTTCTGCAGTTGGACATTGCAAAGTCATCCTCATTTGTGTGCATTTGGAACCCTAGCAAATTATTTATTTATGTCTTCAATAGCATGGAGCTCCTGGTGTATTTCTTTTTAAGCTTGCCACATGTCTATCTAAAGTGCCCAGTCTGGGAGTACCAATGTCAGACATTTTATGTAACAGTGTACTGTACAAGACATAATCTTCAGTAGCTCCTAGTTATGCTATTTCTTAAATAAAATTTTTTGGAACTAGCAAAACATGCTTTGTTTTTTCCTTGAGATGGCTGTAATCATCAAGTTCAGCTTTCTACAAGAAGTCTTGCAGTTTTTTGAAGTGTTTTGTTGAGTTACTTATGCACTGAAAAGTGCTGACCTTTTTAAGCATTATTGATTATAGTACACAAAATTTACGCACTGCTGTAAATTGATTTAGTACTTCAGAAAGCATGAAGAAATATGTAGGAAAGGTGTGTATCTATATTTTCTTCCATTTTTCCTAGTATCATTTGGGTGATTAATAAATAGTTTATCCAGAGAGAAGTAAAGAGTTAGTTCAGTTAATTATTATTGCTCAGTCCTGAGAGATGTCTGTGTGAACTCTGATAGCAGGAGCTGTTCACCTCCAGTGTTGTGAAATTCAACATAAGTGAAGTTGTCCTGCCAAGACACATCCCCAAATGAAAACCAAGGATGCTCAAACTGCAGATGAGTGTGATTCAGCCTCCTCAGAGGCTGGATTGTTCTGTGTTCCTGTGACAAACCTAAAGAATTTGCTGAGGAGGATTTCATCTTGACTCAGTTTTTACCCTTGTTTCCTGAAAATGCTGATTTAGCCTGATACGATGATGCAAGAAGCATCACAAATAATAAGGCATTGAGAATTCCCACTGTATTCCTTATGGAGCATCCAATCTGTGTTGTGAAGGGGTTGCTGGCAACCTTCTGAGAGAAGGTTAATAGGATTCTATGCAGAAATAGTCTATGCTTATAAAAGGGAATAAACTGTATTAAGTTCTGTGTCTGCATATGTGTATTGGCAGCATCTGTTTGCTGATCTGTTCTGCTCCCCCCCCAAGAAGAAGAGGCCCACAATTTCTGCAGGAACAGTGTTGTTCCTTACTGTTTAGTCTGCTACTCATTTATTTTGGAAGAAAGGACAGAGAGTAGGCCGAAGAACTAAATTTCATTTTTTTAATGGAGAAAGTAGATTGAAAGAAAAACTTTTAAGTTTTTTTGTCTCATGCAAGGCTTTTCTGTGCTTTAAGAAAGTTGTGTGTTACTTAGAAGTTTGACTCTGGTGGAGTTTCGTCATAATAAAGTGAGGGTCAATAACACCTCATGATGTACAGATAAAGGCTGGAATATTTCTACAGCACTGCTGTATGGATATCTCACTGGAATTCATCCCATTTGAGGCAAGCCTGATCTGCAGCACTTAGGTGGGAACAACACTTTGAAGACAGGGAAGCTACTATTAGACTGAGGAAATTTATCTTCATATAAGTAAATCACACACTATACTTATATAAACTCTAAAATATTTTCTTTTTGGTTTGGATAATCTGTACTGGGGGCCTTCTCTTCAAGGTGAATAGGTGATAAGGACAGAGACTGCAAATAATTGCTTTCATTGATGGCTTTATGAAGTCTTCACAGTTGACAAGAGAGTTCAATCACTGAATGGGCAAAATTCTGAAATTAGTTTCTAGACCATCTTTGCCAAATTAAGATTATATCCAGCATGGCACTGTCAGAGATTCATTTCCTTTAAGCTGATGTAAATGACAGGTGACTATGATAGCTAAAGCAAGCACCTCAGAAGGACACTGGTGGGGCAAAAAAAAGCATAATGGCCCAGTTCTGCTCATACTTCATAACAGAAAGCAAATATCCTGCAAGGCTGTTGGTCTGCTGCCTCTTATGAACAATGAAGGTGCTTAAAAATATAAGCAGTGAACAGGAAACAACATGCCATTTGTCACTTGGGCTACTTAGTAGTCATGTATTATCACTTCTGCAAAGCATATAGAAATAGATGATTATTAACTTTGTATAAATAGAGCCTCCTATGAGTGTACCAGAATATGGCCTTGAGTGCTAAAATTCAATATAGTATTGAAATGCTTGTCCCCAGAAAACAAAGACCCCTGTGGCTCTTTTGTAACCTTAAATATAATAGCTCACCAATGAATTTATTATGTTCACTGCTATTGTCATTTCATCAGAATTCTTTGAATGCTTAAAACGAAGAAATGTCAAAATTCAGCACAAGTACTTAAGTAAAAATCTGTTTAGGGATTTGGAGCTCTAGAAATATTACAGTATATTCATTCTCATTAAATCCTATATTGCCTTTCTTGTCTTTCCACAAAACATGGTGTTCGAGGAGAAAATCTGGTAGTAGTTTTTCCTACACCAAAAAGTAAAAGAAAGAATCAGGTGCAGATATGCTAATTATGTTTGCAAAAGGCAGGCTGCTATTGGTCTCTAAATTTGAACGAGGTCCGTGAAGTTGTACATTATTTTAGGATCTTAACAACTGAGAAATAGCAGGAACTGAATGTAAAAGATCAAATAAGTCCAATAATAACATCAGGTCTTCTATAGAGGTTCAAGGTTCTGGTCTTATATAAAAGCTCAAGACAAGGTGCTTTTGTATAGAACAATCACAGCTACTTATCGCTGCTATTTTTTGGTGAATATAAGAGAGAGTTCTGAATCTATGAAACAATTACAAAGCAATTACAAATCAGTTACAAAGCTGCACCAATATATGTTAAAATAATATTTTATATGCTGGTGAATCCTACTGAAATTATCCTCACAAGCCTCAGAGTGTAGTGTGAAGATGGATTTTGTTATGTGTACAAGAGCAAACCTTAAAGCCAAGGATCCCTACAGAGATGTCTTATCAACAGCTTTCTTTATAGATATGAATTCTGAATGCACTTGCTGTAAATAATTAATGTCAGATTAACTTCATTAATTGAATTCATATTCTTCTCAAAAATGAAGCAGATTCTTTTTGTTTAACAAGTAGTTATAATAATAATAATAATTCCTTGCATCTTGTCCTTAGCCATTTACTTGATTACAGTGGCAGAAGTGCAAAGGTCGAGTTTGAGTCATGGAGAAACCAGTTATATTGTAAGATATTCTCTTCCACTGCACCTTGAAAAATCTTATCCCTCTTGATAAAAATTTATTTTCCTTGTCTTTTTGTGTGCATTTTTTTTTTTTGCCTGTACAAAGCTTAAGCAGCATACTATAGAGTAAGAATCACAAGAAGGAAAAAACTAAAGCATTGTAAAGGTCCTTTAGGCACTACCTGGTCCAACTACACAGTCAAAATAGAGCCATATTCAAAGATGTATTTATTTGTTCAGGTCCTTGTCTGAGTGCTGAGTATCTTGTCTTTAAGAGAAGTCTTGAATAGGTCAGAGAATTGTAATAGATTTACTTGCTTTGTACATTTAAATAATTAAAGTGTTCAGGGAAGAGTCTTATTTTACACATACATCAATAAAAGGTTAATCTTCCAATTTTCATCAGCTTGAGTCATTTAGATGCTCTGCTGTACACCAATCTTTCTGTACAAAGATTTCCACCTCTTGTTTTAAGATTGAATAGCTAGAAGGATAATGACAAGCTTACAAGGAGAGTGTTGGGCTTAGTGGTTTGGCACGGCACTCAATGCCAGATGGTGATAGATTTTATAGATGTGATACTGAAGCCAATCCAGAGAGTATTTACATATTTGCTGCCTACTTCAGTCTTTTCAAGCATGGTGGAACTGTTTCTTCTACCCCCAGGTACAGCAAGCTGCAACCAGAAACAAGACAATCTTGTGATTGGGAGTAGGGGAAATGGAAAAAAGTTGGTGACATATACAATTAAGTCATGGAAAAGATCAGTCCGTGAAAAACTAAAGGAAGCAGAGGTCACTCAAGAATTTTTTGAAAATTAAATTCTCAATCAACTAGAACAGCTTTACTAGTCTGCTTTGAACACTTTGGCGGGAATGCTACCTTAAATTATGTTTTGATGAACAAAGGCACTGAATTTGGTTTCCTCAGTCCAACGTCTAGTGGTCTGTTGTACCTGGTGCCAGATAATGAGATACTCTCATTTGTGTTTGGCATCCTATTTAGGAAAAGATTGGAAGTGCAATAATAAGGAGTATGGTAAATTAAAACTCTGCTCTGCAAGCTACACCTGTGTGTTGAGAAAATCCCTGATCACTGTATGATTAGTGCTGGATGATGTTATTGATAGCGACATGCTCTTAATGTACTTTAAGAGGCAGGGTATTGCATCAGCTGGGTGTTCACAGAATGTGCTAAGTGAAAATTGAATCTTGGAAATTTCAGCTGTTCATCATGTTTCTGTTCAGATAAGAATTTTCCAAACTATTTTTTGGTTTAAGCTCTGCAAATCCTATTGGTTTTTAATGGTTCTTTTGCACTTAAAATGTGGGGTTTGCTTATTTCTATGCTTATTTTTAAGGCTACTTAAAAATATGATGTCAGATCTAAAGTAATGTTTTCAAACGGGGCACTCAGATGGAGCTGATACGTGTCACGTAAGCAGTGCCAAGGGGTTTGCCAAGGTGAGCAGGGACAACAACGTGCCATGGGTGCTTAAACTTATTAAGCACAGAAATGTAACATGAAGCTCTCAGAACCTACATATTGCTTTCTGATTTATTCCTGTAGCTTCTAGACAAGATTTTAAAATAACCTAAAATCTATAAATAAGTAAATTAAATAAATAAACAATGGTAAGTTTGGGCTGATCAGTAAGGATGTTGTCCATAATATGTTAAGAACTCTTAGAAGGCAGGAGTTCTAAGAAGGATTTTAAGTAAGGCCCATATGTTCTGTATGAAGAGAAAGAAAAAAAAGAGTAAGAGCAAATAAACCAGGCTTGAGTCAGCTTAGAAAGCTGAGGAGAGAAACATGGAGTTGTCACTGTTGTGGAGTGTTTCTGTAACTAAATGAAAGGAGTTAGAGAAGAAGAACAGGAAAAGGAGAGAAATGGCAAATCAAATAACTCCTCATGGTTTTTCTGTACTTTTCTTGCTAGAACAACACACTTCTGCACAGAAAATAAAAGTGGCAGAAAAAGATACTGACGTGTCGGAGACCAGTTTAAAATTGGAAAGCAGTGTATTGCAGCTTGAAAAGTAGAAAGACTGACATATCACAAATTTCATGGAGCAAATTAGTCTGGTCTCAGGATTTTAATTCAAAACATTCAGTGGAAGAACAAAAGCATTAGAAGCAGATGATTGTGGTGAATTTAGGACTAGAAATAGGATCAACGAACCTTGTGTGAAGGATAAAATGGGCAGATGGGGCAGGAGGAAAGGAGTTATGAGCCAAATGTAGAAATTAATGAAAAATGGGGACAAGAAAAAGCCATTTTCTGTTTTCATCCATATTTCATGTTTCACTCCACAAATGCAATAGGAAGAAATGCCTGAGAATAAAGAGAGTCCTGTCCACCCATGGCCAAATATGAGTCATGGAAAAGCTGAGTTATTAACGTGGTAGAACAGACACACTGGACTAGATAACAGCTGGAGACAGAAAGAGGACTGATCAGGCAGAATAGGAAGGGAAGGAAGATGCACATGATGAAGGTCACATCACATAACCTTTCAGTGGCTGCGTAGTGGCTTGACCCTAAATTGACAGAGAGCTTTCTGAACCAATTGCGCTTCTCTCAATGTTCCATAAAACCCTGTGGAAGGTGGGAGTCTGGGGGGTTTTTTCCGGTCCAGGGGTGGCGGCCAGGAGCCCAGATCCCCAGGCCTGCCAGGCCCCACCAGGCCAGGCCAGGCAGCCCTGCTCCTGTCCCTCCCTCCCCTTCCCAACACAGGACCAGTAGGGGACTGGCAGAGGAGCCCGCAGCCTACAAACTCTCAGGCTCTCCAACGCGGTTTCTCTGGGACCAGTTCTATTCTACACAGTACCCAGCAGGAGACTGGCAGGGCAGCCTGCAGCTTGCAGCCGCCCAGCACACTCCACGTTGAACTGAAGAAGACAGCCCTGTAACCAGCGGTGGAGCAGGACAGTAACCCTTTCCACCACGGTGATTCCAGAGCCAGACAGAGAAAGAGAAAACCTGGTCACGGGAGACAAAGCTACGATGGCCACGGGAGGAAAAAGGGCGGTGCCGCAGCATCCTCGCACTCAGCTTAAAAGCCTCCTTGCCTTGCTGTGGTATGAATACTGTAATATCCCAGACTGTTTGTCTCTTTAATCCAGTTAAAACTCATGGGGGAATGAACAATTTGATGTGTGCCTTGTAAAGGTTGTGAAGAAATGCCCGTGCCAGGTTGTATCTGAAAAGCAATAGAGGCTTTTAAAACCTGGTGGTGAAGAAAAGCCTTGGTATTCAAGCCACAATGACTCATCCTTGAAAGAGTAATAGCCCCATGTGATGGCCCCTGTTCTACAGTTGAAGGAACTTTGAAAGGGTTTATGGAAATAAGAGATTTTGCATTACTGCAGATTATTTTCTGCTGTAGATGGTGGCAGTTTGGAGAACCACATAAAGAAGGAAGGAAACCATTTTCCCTTTTCAAGAACTGCATCATGGATTGAGAGAGAGGAGAAGAGGGAGGGAGAAGAGAGTTTTAAATGTTTTGTTCTGATTGTTGTTTTTTTCCCTTTCTTTTTTTCTCTTAGGTCTGTTAATAAACTTCTTTACATTCTTCAACTTTTGTGCTTGCTTTGCTGCCTCCTAATTGTTATCTCACAGAAAAGTAATCAGGGAGTAATGCATAATTTGACCTAAAACCCCTACACCAAAATTGGTGTTTCTGCCCAGTTTTGAACCCAACCTGCTACAGACTGAAAAGGCAAACCAGCCTCATGCTCCATGCCTATCCCTTCACTTCCATTACTGTATTTTTAATTTTTTGTGTTTGTCAAAACCAGCTCCTGAGTGTCAGATAGAAAAAACCAAACCCAAATAACTTCCAAATTCATGTTGTTTAAAACATGTTTGAAAATGCATCAAAGAGTTCCACCAGAACAAAATGTAAGTGCTGTAATTGCATGACCCTAGAACTCTACTTTTTCTCTGGGAAAGAATTGCCCTCAAATTTTTCATTAATTGGTTGATGTTTTACTGATACTTATGTCAGCCTTTTCTAATATCTTTTTTCATAGGAAGGAAAATTGTTACCTGGACAGGTTTAAAATCGACAGTGGTGAACTACTGATAAGTAAAAGAAATGGCTGCAGTTAAATTAGTTTTTTAACTTGCTAGTGATACCCCACACTGTGACAGAATAATGAAAAAATTTGGTTTGGCCAGCAGTTTCTTTTTTATGCCATCTCTGTGCCTTGTTTTGTTTCCCATACTTGTAACACCATACATAGAATCCAAGACAACCTAGGTCTCTTCCAGCGTTGGAATTCCTTGCATGCCTCTGCTGATTATAACATTCTCCAAAATAAGGGAGAAATTGCTCACGTAAGTGTATCCTTCTGCAAATTGCTTCATCACTGTTATCTTTTTTTATGCCAAACACTTATTAAAATTTGGAGTACTGAATTGTTGTTCAGCAGGTTCAGAAATTTGATATATCAACTATGGGTAACTGCTGTCTTTTTCAATTTTTGTCCCTTATATTTAAAGTCCTTAGCAACCTGTTTCCTTACACAGACTAAAATCAATGAGCTGGATATCCTAGGCCAATCTTAAATTTTTTCTCAATTCACTTATTCCTTGTCTTGGGTTTTTAGGTCCAAGTATTACTGTGGCTGCTATCTGTTCCTTGGCCTAATCAAGGTTTAGATTTTCCTTTGATGTCATTGAAACAAAGGTTCTGCAGGCTTTTATGGAATTTAAGACTGACCTGTTTGCAATCATAGGCCAAACTTTACGATGTGATCTTCCATTGTGACAAATTGACAGCCATATTGGGAGGGCATGGTGAAGAATGTCGGGAATTAATTAAGGGCTCAGTAAATATGTATGTGGGTTTTGTTTCCAGATGCCTGTTAAAACAAAATGCTTTGGCTGGGCAGAAATCACAGAACCTTATTCTTTGTGGTCTCTTTGCAAAAATTTAATGAATTGCAGTGAAGTATATGATTTTTAGTATTTAGGAATACTAAAATGGTTGCAGGAAACTAGTTTGGAATCCAGCAGACTTTAGAGAGAAGTCTTTAAATTTAAATGTTTAATTTCTAATTTGAATGAAGACCAAATATCCTGACTCTTTCCTCAGTGTAGTCATTTAAGGAATGGAGTGAAAAGACAATATTCTTAAATCACTTTAAGGCACTGTCTTCAAAATCTGTATATATCAAAGGTGAAAGCTACAGTGAACTATGGCACTGATATAGATTAAAGAATATATTAAATACATAGTAGCTTACTTCAGCTTCCCACAGATATCAGGGCTCTATTATTTAGTGCAAATACATGTATCTTTTTCTCATGCTATGTAAGGTTTTAAAATTTAATTTACAATTTTAGAAACTGTTACGTTAAAATACAATTTTAGCTTTGATTTTTTTTGGTGTTTTTTGCTGGAGTTTGTTACTACCTAAATTTTGTGATACCCTTTATGAAGAGTGGGAATTTGGGCTTTGAGTTCAGTAGGTTCCTATTAACGACTACAAGGTTTTAGCTGACTTTACATGAAAGAAAATCTGGATACAGGAAGATTTTTCCCATGACCAAAAAATCCTGAAAGATGTTAACAGGAGGTAATTCCCACGGTGGCTCAGATAAGAAAAACCTTTTCACTTTCTGCTGAAATAGAGACCATATAACAGAGATCATATCAGAATTCCCAGATGAGAAACAAATACAAAACACACTCATGAAAGCTGGGAAAGGCAAGAGTTTATTTCTGGTGTTTGTTTGGCTTTTTTTTTTTTTTTTCCAAATTTAAACCAGAATAAGGAATTGCTCCTCAGTTGCTAATATAGAATAAAGACCTACTGATTAGTCTTATTTTTCACATAATTATGTCATTAAAATCTTACCCAAGCATAATGAATATACTAAATTTTATGCTGAAGGAAATATCTGCTACATCTACCATGGTATTTTTATTTTTGTAGTATTTAGCAGTGTTTGAAATACAATGAATACAGAAATTTCCATTTGCTCTAAGCAAGAGTGGATTAAAATATTTCCTTCACAGAAGTAAACTCTTAAAACCTGTCTGTCTTTCATAAAAATCAAATACTCACAAAGAAAAAAATTATCAGTGATCATTTAATCTGAAGACCTGGTTCTACTGGCCTAGTTCTGTGAGAACTACTGTTGGAAAGAAACTCTACTTTTAGAAGTGCCATTAATATAGAAACAGCCCGCATTGCATTCTGTATTTCTAATTTCCAAAATGCTATTAAAAATTGCAGTTTGGAGTGGCAGTTCATCTACAGTCCTTGGGAAATCTAAAAATAAACAGCCACCTGTGCTCAAAATGCTAGTAACTCTACTTGTAAATCACTTAGATTACTTATTATTTGCAGATACTACTTTTTTTTTCCTTGACACTTATGTACTACACAAATCAACCTGGTATATACAAATCAAAAGTTACTCAATTAACATAAAAATAGCAGATGTCATATGAAATGTCATTTAATGTCAGTTCTGGAATGAGCAAATAAATTGCCTCATCAGTTTAATTAACAAAAAAGGTAACCAAGTCAAATTAATGTACTTCAAATTATATTAGATCTATTTTGAATGGGATTGCACTGTTGAATTTTAATTGGAAATTCACTTTACAGGACAAGGAAATACATTATTTTACTTTGATGATCAATACTGGGTATACAGTCAACAAACATTTCTAAACATATTAGAGGGAACGGGGTAAACTTTGGTGTCTTAGGGTCTAGGAACTTCTATTTAATTATTATACTTATGATAAAAAAAGAGTTTTAAAATACAAATTCTTAAGAGTTCTCTGAGACTTTCAGTGTTCTGATGACTACTATTCATGTCAAAAGATTGTCCATGGTGCAAAGCATCTTAGAGAGAGGAGAGAACCTTCAAAGAGATCAGACCAATGGTGATGAAAAAGAATATTATTCCTCATTTGAAACCAGCTGGAGCATGGAGAACTCAAGTGACTTAACTGGCTAACAGAAGCTCAGGAGATAGATGGAAGAACTGGGTCTATATGTCACATCTTAATCTCAGACATTTAACCTCGTAATGATATTTCTACTTTTCCTTTTTCACTTGTTCTTCATGTGCATAACAAAGAATAAGTTCACGTTGTTGGAGGGTTTTAATTAGAATAGTGTGGTGGGTTTTTTTTCTCGATACTGTTCTTTGACTGATGGGCAAATGGAAAGAAAAATCTTTAGGTGGAAGGAAGTAAAAATAAAGTGGTATTTGGAGAAAATTTTATCAGTCACAGAAAGACCATCAGAAAAAGAGATTTCCTCCTAGAAATGAAAATTTTCACCCTTAACATATATACAAGACACTTGATACAGGGAAATGAATTTATGTATCATTTTACATATTTCTGTTAATCTGCCTGAATAAGCTAAACATGAAGGAATCACTGTAGGACACCCTAAACACTAAAATCAGGAAAAAAGGTGATCAAAATTTCCCCAGTAATTAGTGTTGCCTGTCAGCATTGCAATTTTTATTTTGAATGAAAGTTCATATTTTGCAAAGGGGTAGCTTAAATCTTTAGCACTTTATTTAATCACCTTCTCTCCTGTTTGAAGTGTGTTCAGTATTCCCTTTACATTTTTTAGGGTTGACAGATGTCTCTGAGAAATGGAAATACGTTTTCAGGCATTTTGTGTAAACAGTTAACATTTAACATCTCTAGTAGAGGAGAAAAGGACGTAATCCCTTGAGATGTTATTCCTAGCTCCACTGCTGGGGTAGTTATTATTGAATCCAATTACTTTCTGCTAAAAAAATGTTTGGACAATCAAATTGACATGTGTCTATACATTTACATAACTCAATCAATCAACAGAAAGTTGCAGAAGTGAAAAAACAAAAGAGAGATACAGTCCCTGTTATAGCATGCTCTCCATGTTACCTGGCATCCTGGAGTATTTATAAATAACTAGTTGGAATGGATGGACTAACACTGTCAATGAATTCACTTAAGGCTTTAGCAAGTTTTCAGTAAACAAATTAAATAAATTGCTTGGATTTAGCAATTAACAACATTCTAGATATTTCTAGCTGGTAGAAGGGTAGCAGTTCTTCTGAGTCAGAATTTGAAATTGTCTCTTGACAGAAAAAAAACCAAACTGGATTTCTTTTTCCTAAAAGAAACTTGCAAACAAATGTGGGTTGATGATATATCATAGTGGTCCTCTCTGGCTTTCTAACTCAAAAGAAACAGGTTGTAGGAAAGTGGCTTTAGAATGGTTTACATTGACTCAACTCAAATAATTTAAATGTGCTAACTTGTTTACCCTAAGTATGGTTTTCTTTCATATACCAAGCCTAAGCACCTTTTCTAACTGGAAACTCTAATCTTTAATTGAATTAGAAAAATAGAATACCTTTTCATCCATGTCCAAATTCACATTTTAAACATGTAGAAAGAAATGGATGTGATTGTCTTCACTCTTTTCCCCAAAAATAGCAAAATTTTCAGAAAGTTTAAAGCTGGCCAGATTACCTCATCCCATTATTTGTTTGACGGAGAGAGATCACAAAACCCAGTAAAGGTGATGCGGCCTTCTCTGCATCTCAAAGTATTTTCCCCTTATTCATATTCAAACTACTTTATTTGTTTTTAGCCTTGCTTCTGTTGGATAATATATAAGTAATATAGAAACAATTGAAGCTTTGTTATTGATATATTTTTTAGTTTCAATTTGTAGACTTTTGTAGTAGAAGATCTCACTATAAACAATCATTGTCTGAATTAATTTATTGTTTGAAAAACAACAATTTTGGCAGGGTTCTTAAGCAGAGAAAAAATAAATTAGCTGTATGAAAATATAAACATATGTTGCTTTAAACTCACAGCCAATGATATTTAAATCCTATTTAAATTAGACAAAATTTCCCATAAGAGTAAGGAAGGAGAAAGAAGCAAGCAAAATGAGTAAACACAAAAATGTCAGATAAAATTCTTTATAGTTTTTGTTTACAGTGGCATGTGATTGCCTTCTGCACAGTGTGGTGTTAGCTATATAATTACAGTGCATGAATAAAGAGCTCTAATTGCAGCAGATGAAGTTGATTATTTATCTTCCTCTATGCTGAAGGCATTTGATTTTACTTGCCTGCAACACAGAGATGTGTACCAATCAAAGGGCCTTCTGAAGGTGTTGTGGCACCCTCCTGAATTGTTTCAGCAGAGAAATATTTCTGATGCATTTAATGCTCATAGTAATAGAACATCACCTCCTCAAAATTCCTGTAAATTTTTTGTGGGACTTTCTCCCTATTAGACTTCTACTCTTCTTGTGTTTCTTCCATGATTCACGTGGGGTAAAAGCACAACAATCTGGGCAGTTCAAGGAAAACCATTGACATGCACAGTTTCTCTACTCAAATACTGGTAGGTGTGAATATGCCAAAATCAGGAAAAATAACCTTGGAAATTGACTAAAGCTGGGATACCTGTACAAATGGAGATCATAAAATTTTCATGAACACATGACATGAAATGTGCAGATTTTGATCTGTCTGCAACTATTTAGAAATGGGTCACCGTATGTCAGAGCTCAGTGGATGAAAAATGCATGAAAGACAGGTGGGACAGGATGTTGTCAACCATGTTTCCTACCAGGAACACTGGAAAGAAAGGAAAAAAAAATGGTGGAAGATAGGAAATCTAAGACTTGACAGGCTGAAGGTTATTGGATTAAAAAAAAAATAAATTCTTCATGAGACAATACTTCTATCAACAGTCGTGCAGATCATCTTTTTGGAATTTTCAAAAAGTCTCGTCTCTTTGATTATGTTTTCTCTAGCACAAACTGTACTTGAAGTTAGTCTTTTTAAGAGCACTTAAATTATAATGGAGGAATTATACTCACTTTTATAAATTGCTATATTACTGTTAGAATAATAAATATTATAGAAAAATTCCTTTTTTGGCTCTTTCTGTGATAATCCCAGTGTTCTTGGGAAGAGCATTTTTATTTCAGTCGAGGTTTTAGTCTTGAATATTCAAAGTTATTCACAAAGAACCATATCTGTCACTCTTATCAATTACTCTTCATGTGCCTATTTTTCCAAGTGCTAAAACATGTGTTATTGTTTTCCCTCTGTGTATCTACAGTATCTTTCTTATAACTGTTTTCAAACTTATGGGAATTTAACTAAAATGGATTCCAAGTCACATGAACATATACACAGCCATATGTTGCAGAGATTAAAATGCAAGTAAGATATAAGAAGTCTGCATACATTATGAACTAAAGTAATTTGTTCAGTTGTATATGCCTCGCATAAATACCTTTAAAGAGTGTTTTATAAAGTTAGTATCCTGTTTCCTAACTCATTAAGAAAAGGCCAGGTCAGAGTTGCTGGCAGATTGCAATGCCAATGCTTGGATAACATTATGGGCACAACCACACAGGCAGAGTTGTAAAGCAGCATGCATTTACCCACCGAGTTCTTTTTTTATGCATGTTATGTTTGAATACACCTCTGCAAATGATATTTAAGGGAGACAAATGCATTTAAGCAAAGTAATTCCCTTACTTAAATAAAACCAGATGACATAAAGAGGTTGTTTACTAGCTAGAGCATGCAAGTTTAGGAATTGGTTATTACTCTAACTGCTGTTCTGAACAACAGTGTATATTGAGTTTGAAACTAATTTTTATTACAACTAGCTGGAGTATTTAATCTGCCAAAGTCACTGCTGCACCTCTACCTGTTCACTAAGTGGTTATTTAAGTGAGATGCTTTGTTTATGTGAGCTTGTCTGTGATTGTGGCATCACATAAGCTGATTTTTCTTGAGTGTTCAGAGCATAATTCTGGAAAACTTCAAAGGATAGGGCCTACAAAAAACCATCTGAGCAAGTTATTACCAAGCTTGGATGTTCACATGGTGAAACTAGTCTCGCTATCCATCCTGAGCCTCTCTTCTTTAATTTAATACCTTTCATGCCCTGCTCTGGATTGCTCTGTTTCAATGGCTTCCCAGCTGGAACTCCTGCTTCCTCAGGCTGAACCAGCCCTGATCCCTCATAGTGCAAGTGCTGGAGTTTCAACTACCCTGGTGTCCATTTTCTGATCTTGTTCCAGTTTGTCAACACCTTCCCTGTGTTGGGAAGTCCCTGCACTTGACCACCTGTTTGGGGTCTAATCGATGTGCCATCTAACAGGCAGGGGAATAACCACTTTACTCAGTATTATGCCAGTGAAGCCCAGGGTGCTGCTGATGGCACTTTTGGTGGGCATTTCTGCTGCTGGGGGATGCTGCTGACTCCCACTCAGGAGTGCTGAGCTGCCAGGGCCTCTTCAGCACAGCTATTCTCCGGCCTGCATTGCTGTAAGGACCTTATATTCCTGGGGAAGGATGAGGTGCAGGCTGAAAAACGTTGAAGACTCAGCTAATCCATGTGTTTTCCAGGTGTCATAAAAGCCAAAAGTGGGAGTTTTCAGATGCTAAAGAAAGTGGTTTTTACTATTTTGAGTGGTATTTACTGATAGCATGTTGAGAAGGTGATGAGAAATTTGAATAGCTCAATAGTGGTGGGTGTTTGAGATAAATAGCATTACCTGGGCCATGTATAATGTACAGCTGTCTGCTTTGGAATAGTGAGGGCATTACTGTGTTTTTCCCTGGTACATGCTCCAGAAAACTTAATGGTATTAGCAAATCAGTGGCATGATTGGTTAGGTCTAGTGGAGGGTCTGAATATTGGTCTACTCTATTGGGAGAGTGCTTCCAAGGATTTAAGCATCTTTTGTAACCAGACAATCTTTCAAAACGTGCTTTGTTGTAACTGAAGACATTGATTCCAACATTGCTAAATATCTCAGTTTGCAAATGGTCTTTCAAGACCAACAAAAATTATTGTCCTTTCTCAGCCCTCTTACTGAGCCAAGCACAGGATACTCTGTGAATCAGTAGGTGAATTTCCCTTTCCTCTATCATAGATACAAATTTCCTGTTGGTTTTCACATTGCCTTATATTTTTATCTCTCTTTATTTTCAAAATGGTGATTAATCGACCTGCAGCTTTTAATATTCAAAGCTGCATGACTTCTTCTCATTATGCAATCACTTAAATTAATGAACGACAGCTCTGCACCACCAGGAGGCCTAGCTGAATAGCAAAGGGACTATAGAAACAGGTTATTTGTGGGTCACTGCCAGGATGGATTTAATTTTATAGCACAGAATATTTCTCCTAATATAGAAAAATGTTTAGTGAATATTCTTGTGTTAATGAAAACTGTTAAATTTATGCTACTTCATATTTGGCATCACTTCAAAACATCACTGCTGCACTTTGTTAATTTACATTTGAATTCATTTCAGCATGTAACAACGAGAAGGGAGAAATTAGGGGAACTTGAAGTCGTGAAGAGTGAACGTGATGGCTCTTCAAAGCGGCAGATCAGTTTGTATTAGGCTATGGATCTGTGATATTCAGTGAAAAATCATAATTTTTTCTCCTGTGGATATTGCAGCAAGCCTTAAATCAAGATATACAGTTCATCCCTCTTTAGTTGAATCCCAGGCTGATTCTCAGATGGATGGAAATGATCATTTCCCTCAGCATTTCTGTACAGCACCTCCAAGTTTCACAGTTAGTGAAAAATGAATGTGAATGGCACTGGCACGTTCACGCACGTGGTTCTAAATGCCCCACTCTAAACACATAAAGCAGAAATTCTGTATTGAGCACAGACGAATTAACCTTATGTAGTACTACCATTATTTTGCCTTCTGCCATGTGACAGAAGGTAGCAGTCTGTTCCCATGTGTTGGAGCCATTACTCACTGCAGATGTACATAGATGAAGGGTGATGTGATACCAGATGCCAGCTCTAGAAGAAAGCCAAATTGATCAGCAGATTTATCAGAGTCTGCATGGTGTCACTGAGTTTGCTGCTCTCAAAGTGGGTTAGATGAGCACAGTTTCTGGTGATAAGAGCAGTATCATGAGAGCATCAGAAATGTGTTCCTTTAGAACTGAGGGAGGTATTCAGGTTACCTTGAAAATATTTTGGCATAACAAAAGGCAGCCTGGAAAAGTGAAGTGGAGGTTCTTAGGAGAGTCTAAGAAGAAAGGAGAAATCTCAAGGAATTGCTGAGAAATCACTTTTCTTGCAGTGTTCTCTGTGGCATTTAACATATTAAAAACAAAAGAACATTACTATCATTGGATCCCTGCCATCTTCCAAAGGAAAAACTAACAAAATAACAAAGTGGACCTTTTTTACAGGATGAGAATCTACTTTCTTGGCACAGAAGCAGTTGTCCTTGTTTGTGAAAAAAAAAAAAAAAAAAAGGAGAATAAATTAGCCACTATGTAAAACTTTAAAGAAAATGAATTGTTACTAGGAGATTTAGGATTATTTATGATGGAAGAAATTACCTTGAAATTTCATTTCCTGGGAGGGACATGTGGAGCAGTGCTATATGCAGTATGCTATAACAATGTATGGGTGATTTTAAGGAGCAGAGATAACTAGAACAGAAAGGGAAAAAGGAGATAATTATACAAAAAGTGAAAGAAAATAATCCTGCAGTCATGTACTTTGTCATCAGTAAAATGAGATTTTAAATTTATTTATGATTGGGAATCAACTACAAGCAAATATTTGATTTATACTCACCTGTCAAAAAACCCCATATCCATTTAATATCTTGAAGGTAACATAGAGCTAGCCTCAGAGACCTTAAAAGAGCTCCCATCCTGCTTTAATGCTGATTTTTTCCTTCGAAAATTGAGTATCATTAGGCTGAATTAAGGAACTCTAATGACTTCTATTTTTAAAATTCCTTTTGACACAAAATGATAAATATATATTTTAATATCACATGTTCTCTTAAGACTTACTAATAATTTACATAAAGGCCTCAGTCTTAAAAAAATGTTGTCAGATTTATAATTCTTTGTTTCCATTAATCACCAAGGGATTAATTCTTTTCAGGATTGCACTAGGAGTGATAAAAATAAATTGAGGCTGTGAGTTTGGAGTCTGAGAACTAATAAGTTTTATCTCCTACTGCATTCAGTAAACAAAAATATATAAAATTTCTTCGGGAGCTAAGAGAGCAATGTGTGTAGATTTTCTTTTTAAAATTTTTCTTTCATTTTTTAAAATGTTTTTTCACTGAATTAAAAAATTTAAAAAATCAGTCTAGGTCAAACTAAATCAGAATTTGACAATGAAATTAATACACTTACTTGGATCAATTATTTAATATAATCTGGAATTAAGCTTGAAAATTTCCAATTATTTAACCCTTCTAGTAATTTTTATTACTTTAAATTAGTTTTGAAAACAGAAAGAGCCATTTTAAAATGTGCATTTTAACTTTTGCATTATGAAAAATATCATAAGAAGAATTATTGACATTGATGACTGATAACTTTCCTTTATCTTGTCTTTACTATCAACTGCTGTAGAATTTGAACAGATTTTTTCTTCTCTCTTTGCAAACTAAACTTTCCCTGTGAGGAAAAAATTCTTGGATCTCCAACTTTACCCAGTTGTAAGACTAGGTGATTCAAATTCAGTGGTCCTTTTTTGGGAAGGAGAACATCCTGATCTCCTTCTGTAGCTATTCCATTGCTATTCAATTATAAACACAAAAATAATCTGAGAAGATTGCAATACTGAACATATTCTTCCTGGAAAAGAGAAGAGATTGCTCAAACATTTTCTTAAGTTTTATATGATCTTTTAAATAAATAAAAAAACCAATCATTGTTTTGGCCTTTCACTTACTTTTGAAATACCTCTAGAAAAATATAAAAGACACAAAGTGCCCTAATTCTTAATTTCAGAAGTTTCCAAATTTTGCCACAGTTATAAAATAATGAATTCCTTCTATAAGATGTTCCCTAGAGCACAACCAATAAAAAGAAATAAATTGTTTATACAGATATCTACACAATGTGAGGTTATAAACTAGTTTAATTTAATTAATCAGTAGGAGAGGAGAATACTGACATTTATGTATAAACTTCCTTCCTCTGATCACCCAGACGCCGCGCTGAACATACCACCAAATTTATTACATTCTATGTTTTGTGGCTTTTTCTCTCTCAGAAATAAAAGTGCCACCAGACTGTTCCAACAGAGGCCATTTTCCATCTTTCTATAGCACATGCTTCTGTTAACAGACATAACATACGAATGTAGCAAGGAATACCAGTGCTGCCTAGCAATGAGCTACATCATGGAGTGGTTGGAAAAACACTGTAGAGATCAGTGTTCTGGAAATGAGTACAAAGGATTGGACTACACAGGAAAGCATTTACCTTAACTTCAAGTCCTTCTTTGAAAACTTCCAGAATTCAGATGATTTTTGATCAAGGGTCCTTGTTTGAACGTCTACACAGTAGATGCCCAAACCTAGATGCACAAAGAATAGACACCTCAGAAGTTATTTAAGAACCTAGCTGATGGTGCTGAGGACAATAATCGAAACTTCCAGCTCCTGTCAGTTAAGAGAAGTGAAAAGTAGTCAGAGCTTACTGAAGAGAACAACACCAGGCAATAATTCCAGGTGTGAGAATACTCAAGGAGCAGATTATCTGGGATCTGTAAGCAGCTCTAACTTTAGGTATTATTTATCATAGTTACACTGCTACGTTTTTGGCAACAAAGCAGACGATGTATTTGAAAGCGAAAACACAGCTTGTAATGCATGACAAAGCTTAAAATGAGTCAAAATAAATTAAAATTTTGCTTTCTTGAAAGAGTATGCAACACAAACTGATTGCTGGTAATACTGTTGAGGTAGAAAGGAGGAACATGCTCCGTTTAGAAAGCAAACCTGAAGTGCTCACTAGATGTCATGTCATAGCAGGCTGGTGTAGATAAGTGCATTATGCACATTATAATGGGCAGAGCAGGTTAGTTTTCACCTGTTGCAGGGTCTTTAGGTCTCTGGGGAAAAGTCCAGTGATAGTCTGTTACAAAACATCATCTGACAGATGTGCTTCTCACCTGCAGAACCTGATGTGCTTCTCCTGCCTGAGACATTCAGAAAACTATGCAAAAGAAAAGAATGTGGAAGCAGAGGAAGAATAGCAGAAATCAAGATGATGATCTTGTCAAAACATGCAAGGAAGACAGTGGAGGAGATTTTGCTTATACTCACGTGTGGAAATGTTCAGTTACAATTTGTTAAAATCTGGTTATCAAAATTGAGAACATATGACACAATACAAGGCTGGCAGAAAACAAGGGGCTTGTTACTCTGACAGCTCATCTACCCAGTATTTTTGTGTCTTGCTCATGGCATGGAAATAAATGTGCAGACCCATCTTGAAAGGTGTTTTTTGCTAAAATGTACCTCCAAAGGGTGTTGAGCTATTTTGAATTGTGAAGTATGTGAAAGCAGCAGGTGGTCTCACACCACTCCAGTGAAGAGGTCAGTGTCATAAAATCAATGGCAGTAGATTACTGCTAGTAAGAAAAATTTGTGAAGAGTCTTGGCCAGAGATGCACATTTGAAACATCTATGGAGACCAAGCTATTTTCTTAGCTCCCTGAGTGTTCTATCTTGTTAATCCAGTAATCAACATTAAAAAGCCTGTAATTGACCAGTGAATCACTTGGTGAATACCTGTCTTAAAGGCTCTTAAGAGCTTTTCTTTACTAACAGATATAAGTTGTTGGTATATTGTTTTAAAGCAATAAAGGACTTGAGGGCCAAATACAATCTGGCTGTACAACGTTATTTGCTTGCTAGAGTGTTGCTTTCCTGACCACCTTTGAGCAGAGCTATTTTTTAGAAAATTTATATTTTTATTTCTGTGAGAAAAGGGAAAAATGGTGAATTCAGACTTCTGCACGGCTCGTATATTTAAAAAAGCAGCTTTGAGCTGAAGTGACTTGAATTGAGTGTTTTGTTTTGACAAAAAAAAGAGAGGCAGCTATTTAAAAATACTTCATGTTTACAAATGTGTAAATATACAATGTTTCATTGTTTTGATTTTGTTAAAATAAATTGGTACTAGATTAGTAAACTGCAACTGGTTATTGATTACAATATATATCACATCTTTGATATTGATGGCTAATGTAGGAATAGAATTAGAATGTCGTAGACAGGCTCTGCTCACCTATTTTGGAACCTTCTCAGTACATCCATTAAATAAATGCATACCTCGGTTCTTACACTGACAAGAAGATTATTTTGATAGGGGGCCCTGGACTGTGGTTATACAGTTCATAGAGTTAATGACTTCCTTTTTGAAGAGTTAATTTGTGGACATGCTACATTGTTTGGGGTAATACTACCATGATCTTGGTACCTCAGTTTTCTGATTTTAAAATATGTGTGTCAGGGGGAAGGAATTTCTCAAGCCAGAGACTATTATCCAGATATTATAGTTTCCTAGTTTTCACAGTGTCTGAGCTTTGTTGTTCCTGATGACACCTAATAATTCAATGTTCATTATATGCTATTTGTTGGTCAGATCTCTTCCGTTAAAAGAGTGAGAATTCCTTGTGTAAGTCCATCTGTCATAAGATTTTCCCAGACACCTCCATTAATAAATATGATCCCATTTTTCATGAGAAGTGAATAATAACTTTGGACTGCAGTTCAGTTTTTAGTAGCCGTGTTGATGCATGCTTTCCTACCTCCAGGCCAGCTATAACAACAGCAAAGAGGAGGTTTTGGCTTTGGCTCAATTTTAGTGTGCATTATCTAGGCCATTACAGGAAGGGAGTTTCTCCTTCTGCCATCAAGAACCTAAGCAACAATATAACCAATGACTAATGCAAGAGGACAATTACTGGTTTCATCAGCTGTCAATTGAAGCCATATGGCCCAGACACTAGAGAGGTGCTAAGTGATGCACTAATAATTCCAATGCAGATGAAACCTCTTTTATGGTATAACCTTCATGCAGGGAAATTATACTTGTTTCACAATTAATCAACACATTCATTTGTGTGTGGGTGAATGACTTTTCTGGGGTGAAGATTAATATGTCAAGTTTTTCACTCTTGGTAATAATCTAATCCTACAATATGACTCTTTTTTTATCATGTGTATATTATTTTAAAATCTGATTACTTTTTAGTGTCAGAGAATGTGAGGGTTTAGTCTTGGCAATTAATTAAGGAAGAAAAATATGAACAAATGTGAGTCTGCTTAGGCATTTTTCACCTGCTGCTTTCAAAGACAAGAAGACCCAGTTTCATGGTTTGGTTTCATATGGAAGGTTTTCATATTGTTTTTGCCTGATAATAAAGTCCTTGATAGTTACTCAGGGTATAAATTGTATAAATTGTCTTTAAGATTGTTAATTGCAATCCAGTAACTTCTGTAGAGAAAAGGGAACTAGTAGTTAAGGACAGAGTTCTCATTGGCATAAGCAGTATGAGAGAAAATTGTTCATTTACTTAGTTGAAAATGGTACTTAACAGCAAACCCAACTGTATCCTAATGACTTTTGTATCTTCTAATGGAAGATTTCCAGTGCAGAGCTTCAACATAGTTTTTTAATGCAATGGAAAAGCATTCTGTCTAGGTCCGAGTTGTTTTATTCTGTTTGCTTTTTCCACATGTATTTTCACATGCCAAAGGCTATACACCGTCACATAGCTGGTGTATGGGTCAGGGTAACACAGGATAAAGATCTCTTACTGTAGTGGCCAAATCCAAAGGGGATCCTCAGCTCTCCAGAGGAGGCTCAAAGAAAACCCTTTCCTCTGCATTTAAAAGAGAAACAGCAACATTTTTTCAGCTGGCTCTTGTTAACATTCGCACCCTTCTCCTTTTCCCCTCAAAGCTTCCCATGCAGCTGATCATTTTTATTTTGACTACAGCTTCCTATCACCATCTCCATTAAAAATGGAAAAAAATAAATCCTCTGTCCATCATAAGGCAGAGTACTTCTTAACCTCTCCCTGGGTGGAAAGCTGACCACTAATCCTGTGTTGTTCTGTACTTGTTGATTACTTATCAGCCTTCTCCTTACTTAGTCTGCTGATGAATGTGCCTTTGGGGAAGATGATAGTGTGATTTCTGAGCCTGGGAAAGGCTCTGAGTGTGTCTGGGGGAGTTAAGAGAAGGGAAATTAGTGAACAGGAAAGCTAAGGATCTTAATGTAACTTTAATATATTGCATAGTTTCTGTGGGTAAATGTCTGGGCATCTTTTTTTTTTTTTTTTTTTTGTGTAAAAAATGCATAATTGTGAGCTTGGCATTTGAATCATTTTCCCCTCAAGGAAGCCCTAAAGGTTAAAAGCTTGAGGGGGCTGGAAAATGTTTTTATTCTCTCTGATCTATTACTTAATGGTGTTTAAAGTGATACCACCACACCAATATTAAATATCACAAGAACAAAATTTAGTGTGTTCTTGAGTTTGGAATTTATTTTTACCACACATTCAGGAGTTGGAAATAAGAAAGGGGGAAAAAACCCAGGTTTAATTCTGTCAACATGAAGGGTATTTTGCTTTAGGGATAAATTTTTACACTTTGAAAAAAGAGTCCCACCAAGGGGTTTGGAAAAATAAAGGAATTAAATACATTTAATGTTTTTTTCATTCATCAAAGTGATTTCTGAAATATGAGGTGGTCCAAATTAATCTCTGGTGTAAATCAATTGAGTTTGGGAAGGAGAAGGAAACAGTTAAAAAAAAAAAAAAAAAGAAAGCAAATATTTTCAAATTCCAACTTACTGTTGATTCATTTCTCAGTCCAAATTAATAAAACTGGAAATACAGGAAAAAAAATGCTGTATTGGCTATAAATTGTTCTGATTACTGTCAAAAACAAGTCCATAGTAATTATGTATATTGATCATCCAGGGAATTTTAAAATAGGGACAGCGAGAGCAAGTCTCAAACTTGTGTCAGGGTCTTTCTTGCATGAAAACTTTGATTTTGCATGGGTATGCTTTCTTTTAAAGTGATGCATCCACTTTGGAAGAGTAATTCCTAGTTTGTGGGGTGGTAGAAATTAAATTCCCATTTCATGAACACGTGTTGAAGTGAACATCCAAAAATTTACTTGTGCCAATGCAAACATCAAAAACTGCTGAAAGCTATTCTAGTGTAAACTGCTAGCTGTTTGCTTAAGTCTATCGTAGATTTAGGAGCTGAGTCAGTCCTTACTGATCACCACACGAGTTCTGTTTTCAAGTCACTGCTCAGAGTGAGAGCTCTCACTGCCATCCCACTGGTCTCATTAACAAAAAGACCTAATGAGATGTGCTCAGCCCGGGTGACTGCAAAGGGATTTCCTCTGATGGAATGCTCTGAGTGGGTGTGGCTATGCAACTAACTTCAGGCATGGAAAAAACTAATGTACTCTGGAAAGAACTCATTGTTCTTGGTCTAGTCTGACATGTTCCACTCACTCTCTCACTTCAACCAGCTCTCAGAATGGAGTTCAAACCCATGAAAGTGAGGTGGCTCTGCACTGCTAAAATAGGGCCATACACTGTCAGGCTTACAGCAGTTTCAACAATATTTTGAATTTCAGAGCCTGTTCAAGCTTGAACCAGCAGTAACCTTGGACTTTGCTTGTCACTTGTTGATCCACACATTGAAATAAGAGTCTTATTTGACTCATAAGTGCTGCATCTTGTAGCACCTCCTCTGGCTGAATTAATCACTCTGCACTTAAAAGCTGGAAATTATGTTATTGTACAACATATGTAATTCCTTTTTTGCTCCTGAAAACTGTAGTGTTTCTAAAGATGAATCTATGATGAAACCAGCAGAACAAGCCAAAATTTACTGAAAAAGACCTATGTGTGACAGGTAGACACAGAATCTTCTCCAGCCTATTTGAGATCAACTTATGTCTTGCTATGTTGTGCTTGCAGAAACATGTCTTTTCTTTTCTTTTCTTTTCTCTTCTTTTCTTTTCTTTTCTCTTCTTTTCTTTTCTTTTCTCTTCTTTTCTTTTCTTTTCTCTTCTTTTCTTTTCTTTTCTCTTCTTTTCTTTTCTTTTCTCTTCTTTTCTTTTCTTTTCTCTTCTTTTCTTTTCTTTTCTCTTCTTTTCTTTTCTTTTCTCTTCTTTTCTTTTCTTTTCTCTTCTTTTCTTTTCTTTTCTCTTCTTTTCTTTTCTTTTTCCTCTCCTCTCCTCTCCACTTTTTTTCCTCAGTAGTGTAAATGCACCAGATTTTTGTGAAGTTAAATCCAATGGGTTGTGAACTGCAATTAAATTTTCAGCAGGATGGTTACTAAAGCCTTCACACCTGACAGATATTGATAGGCAAATTGGTGGAAATTCCTGAGGGTATTTAATGGGCTGCAGCACACTTCAGTTAAAAACTTATCTGTGGCTTATGATGGTGGTTTTATTTTGATTTGATTTGGGGTTTTCCCCCCCATTTATATCTGACTCTCAGGCTTTTATCTTGAGCAAATTTTCCCTGCTGCTGATCTGGCTGCCCATGTCCTTACACCTGACTTAGTTCCTGCTTCTGCTCTAGTATTAATGTATATTCCACCTTTCTACGCTGACTCCTGACCTGAGTCCTGTGCCTGTTTTGGTTCCTGCCCTTACTCCTTCTGAGTTCCTGCCTATATTCTTGCCCCCACCTTGCCCCCTTCCCCTCCTCCCTTTTTATTTTTTTTTTTTATATAACCTTTAGACAGCAGAGTTGCCTTGACCCAAGATTGAAGACCAAAGAAATAACCTTTGGGCAGAACTAGTCCATATCCATATCTGTTTGATGACTAGCAAGAATAGGGAGTAGTGGATACCTTAGATGATTCTGTGTGATCTCTGGTGACCTGTTTTATTTGAACACAATCATGTCCTTCTTACATCCCAGTGAGTTTAAAAATTGTCAGCAGTGCTGGAGGGAACATCATATGATGTGATCTGAGGCAGCTGTAGTTGTAAACAGGGTCAGTTCTGTCCCTGCATGTTAATCTGTTCCTGATATTTCTGTCAAATCTCAGAATGGCAACATGCTGGAAGAAGTGAATGGTAGTTCACAGACAAACAATTTAAACCCCCCATACCCTCACAGGACTGCTGCTCCTCCAGTGCTGATGGCAGCATATGAGCAGAAGAAGGGAAAGTGTGCTGCTGCAGGTAGGCTTGAAGACAGCAGTATTGAAAACCTCTTTAGAAGTTCTAAATCTTCATAATAGCAAGTGCCTGAAGCTACATAGGCTATTAAGACCTCACAAGTCACAAATCCTGCTATGTACTGGCCACTTTCCAAAAGCCTACAGAAGAGACTGAGGCACAAATCTGTTACCAGAAGAGCTTTTGCATGTCCACTTGCTCAATTAGCATGTGAATTCTTGAGAGCCAAGCAGGAAACTCAACCTCAGGTGTCTTAACCTTTCTCAGAGTGTTTCTTGGAGTTGTTTCATCATGGGATTCTTTGTCAAAACTCCATGCCATCTAGCTGATGGGCCTGAAATACAGTGCACCTAGAGAACCGAAATAAAAGCTAAAAGCTATGGACAGCGCAGAACAAACTATATTTTGAGAAAAAAAAAAGGTATTATTCTCTCATCCATGTGCACAGAACACACTGGGGCAAGTATAGTGTGCAATCACTGATAAACAGCAACCGTCTTTATCTCTTCTGAGAGATCAGACACTTTCACCTGACACAGATAAAACTCCTGCTTATCAGGTAGCAAACTTATGCCACTAATGCTGCTACGAATTATAGGTAAAGTTGCTGTATTCATAGGCTGTATTAGAGGAGGGACAGGGCTCAGACAAACCTTTGGCAGCTCAAGAAGTTTTGGAAAAAAAGATTCCCTAGGTTTTTCGATGTCCTTAGAGAGTAGGAGGTAGTTTTTCTGCATATCTCAGATGAAACTCCTTGAAACAAAGTGTAGTGCAACATGACAATTGCTACTGTAACAGACTTCGGTGTTACAGCTTTGAAAATAGGGTTCAGTGGTTCATGATTCTGAATAATTTAATTTGTTGCAGACAATGACTATTGGCATTCTGAAGCATGAACTTAGAAATCACGTGAATTAAATGTTTTGTTCCAACAACAAGAACTGGGATTGTTGTCTTTGTTAGAAGTGCCAAAGTAAGGTTGGGAAAAACAGCTTAATGGGACTAATCCTCAAAACCCTTTCCCTTGCCCTGTTTCTCAAGGGACTTATATGGTCCATGGCTTTAATGAGACAATCATAATTGTTCAAGTTTCTTTGTTGGGCTGGTATTCAGCCTAAATGGTCTTTCAATTCCAATTATAGATATTAATATGGCAGTTAAAGGTCAGAAAGTGCTTCAGGCTGGTGCTTTGTCTGTCTTGTACAGTAGCAACCAAAGAATTGCTCTACCAATTCCAATGAGAGGTGTTCAGACAATGGCTAAACATCAGGAGAAATGCTTCCATAGAATGAACTGAGTTAGAAAGACAAGCAGCTATAAATAACACTTGGTAATGTTTATATCCATTTAGTTTAAGAGATACGACTGCTTAATTGGAACATTTTGAATCATGTTAATTCCTCTTAAATAAAGAATCTTTACTCAGATTTAAGGGGAACAGATTTTTTTGCTCTCCTTCTCTGAATTACAACTTCGATGCAACAAGGAGGTTCCTCCATCTATTTATCCACCTCCTTCTATCACCAATTGCATAGGCAAATCCTACTGTTGCTGCATGCCCAGAAGGACAGTTGACAGCTGTGTATCATGGTTTTCAATCTTTGAAATCTTTGAAATTTGAATATAAAGCAGTAAATAGCTCACAGACAGAGCTATTTCCCTTAATTTGTTAAAGTACCTTCAGATTTAAATGTACAGCTCTTTCTTGTACAATTGCACTTAGGCTGGGGTAGTGGTTGGATGTTGCCCTCACACAGGTCTCATTAGCTGAAATCACATTTGCTTTTTCAGAGCCCAAAAACCAAGACCGTTGGTGCTTCTCTTCATAGCTGATCATACTTGTGAAGAGTGATGTGATTGATAGGTCTGCTGATACCTTTACTCTGCAGATCTGCTTCAAAAGGGTTTGGAGTTGGTGCTTTGTGAAGCCTCTTGGGACCACAGACCGTTGCTGCCTTCACAGCATGAAGGAATTTGTTTGCCTGACAAAAAATTTAGTTTACTGGGGTCTGTCTGTTGCAGATTCTGTTGCAGATTCTGTTGCAGATACATAGGAAAAGTAGTGAGAATATAATTTCCATTGGTCAAGGGCTGAGTAGTCCTCACTTGGACTCCACTGCTTATAAGTGCAGACAGTTAAAATGTGTATTCCCTGTCTCTTCTCTTTAAACTAAGATGCCTTTGTCCTATTTTAAAACTTATACCAATTTTAGAATTTGGAGGACAATGCTAACAGCTCTAAGAGTATTGTGATATGAGGCCCAGGGGAAACAGTGCCGTCATCCATGGATATCACACAGTTGGAATAGAAGTGACAGGATCTCCATGTCTGAGTTAGCAAAATGCTGATTAAACAATTCCGACTCCCTTATCCCTCTTGCAACTTCCCATTTCACAGCCAGTTAACTCCAGCAATTCACTGGCTGTGGAGAGGATCTATTCTCAAGTACAAAGGATAATTTTTTTAATATCCAGCTTTCTATGCAACTTGTGGCTTTCAGAAGGCAATATAGAACTTCTGCAGAGGGTGATGCCAGAAACAAAGTCTTCCTGCTGCAAGGCAGTTAAGCACAGTCTGAAAGGCTTCATAAACCTTGGGCACTGATTTAGTAACTTGAGTTTGTACCCAGACTGCCCAATAGAGGAGGCAGGAACACCCACAAAATGACCTCAAGATTAATTTTACCTCTTTCTAAACTCTATGTTTTCTCAAGCAGTGCAATTTTACAAAGTAGGAAGAATTTTGACTGGAGTAAAGATATTGGCAGACAGTGCATCTACGCCTTCTATCCTGTCTTAAATGATAACACATTACTCATTATCTGTCTCAGCTCCAGTACTTGCATTCTCAGGAGTTCTTCTTAATCAGCTCAAGGTGAAGAGGAAAAGCAGAACTGCACTTCAAAATTGTATATATTTTCTAAATTTAAATCACTGGTTCACCCTTTTCCCCATGATTAAGATTTTAAAATTGTTTTCTGATCAATGATTCTTCTAATTGGAAATATATCTATATATACACAGAATTAATTTCAAGTAGTCACTTGAAGCATCATAAGGACATCCAGGAAAGGTTTTTCTTTTGGTTTTCCCCTCTTGTGGATATAAAGGCAGGTCTTTAGAAAACCCTTACTAAAAGAACTTTTGATTTTATGACCACTGGTTCAAAAGGGTGGGGAAGACCTTTACCACCAAGTCCTGAGGTTCAGAATGCAACCCATTGCTTTCTAAATTCCTTATGGAGCTTAGGTGTAGCCAGGTCCAGTCTTACTCTCAGACTTGGAAAACTATTTATGTAAAATAGATTTATCTATGCAAAGTTTGTAATAATTAATATTGAGTAGCTACCTGGATTAGTAATGTTTCATTATTATTAATTCAGCATGCTGTCAGTCACTTACAAAGGATCTATTCCAGGTAAGGGAGAGTCACCTGGAGTGCAATCTGTCTGCAGTTCAGGGAAGGCTCAAATTGGGCTCATCCTGGTGGTAATATTTATAGACTGAAGTAGTTGTCTGCCAGTCAATAGTATAGACAAGATAGATGTCTTCATTTTAGCTCTGGCACCTTGTTCTGTATGTTGGTTATCTTGCATTCAGCTTGCAGATTCTTGACAGGACATGAAGATTGTTTCTCCTTTAGCATTTTGCTTTTTTTGGTTCTCTGGAGATTGGGATGTGTCCCAGAGAGCAATGAAGAGTGTGGAACTTTGTGAAAGGTCTGAAAAATCAAGACTGTCAGAAAGGAAAAATTGAGGGAATCATTCACAAGTGGAAAAGTGCAGCATTGCATTTAATCTCACAGGGCATTGTTCATTGTACTAGTTGCAGGTGGTGAACATGTTAACTGTCTGGACAGTTGCCAGAATGGAAAATCCCATTCATCTGACAGGGGGTCGAAAGAAATTGTATTATACACATTTGCAAATGAAGAAACATAGCTGAAGAGACTTATTAGTAGAATACCTGTCTCTTTACTCCCTGTTTCTGAACTGTACATGGCTAAAGTGTAGACCAAAACTTACACCTGCCTGACACACCGATGGAGTTCACTCTACATTTTATTATTCTGGCATTTTTTAGCTGGAAATGTTGTCTCTCACATGGAAAGACTATAGAAGGTTTAGTGCCTTTGCATATATAACAGCAGACTCTCCACAGATCTCAGTCCTAGTCTTATATTTTAAGGAATACTGGAATAATATCAGTACTTTAGAGACTGGGATTCAAGTGCAATCCTTTTGATTGTAAAACATTTCTCTCTATTGGCAGAGACAGTCATGGGACAAATACCTCCCATGCATTTGGAAAGGAATATTTCTAGATCTCTACTAACTTCATCCATTCCATCTACAAATGGAATAATTCCTTATAACTTCATACACTTAGTCATTAAACAGAGCAATAAAATCACAAGATTATTCTTGGAACCTATTAAGGCATTGTACTTATATGTGTGTGTGGAGGTGGGTGAGCACTGAGATAACATTTCCTGGTACATCAAAAGTATTTATGCAGGTGTTCTTGTTCTCCTGAGCTCATGTGGTATCTGTTGGAATAACACATTCAGTGTGAAGAGAGATTTATCTGAACTGCCAAGGATGGCAGTAAAGATCTTGCCAAAGGAGTAATCTGAGCACCTCTGAAGTGTTTCTCTCGTGTGGTAGCCACTGTCAAGGTGCAGGTTTCTCTTGCCCTCTGTACACACTATGAAAAAGAATAAAATAAGACTCTTTAAGTAATCGATATACAAATGCTCTCTTACCCAGAAGTTCAGCCTTTCATCAGGTATTTTTCTCCATTTCACCTAGAATTGACATTATTATATAAGTATTCAATAGAATTGCAATAGAAACTATATTGTTTTGGTTTTATCCCAGTACAGGTGCTATCATTAGAAAAAGTATTTGATTGTGACAGTAGAAAAAAATAAAATATAAAATTACAATTTGCATTTGGAAATAGCATACTGAATTAGTAATTGTAGAATCGGGCAAATCTTTATTGTTTAAGCCCACAGTAAAAAAAGGGAGCATCACAGTGCAAAAAAAAAAATTACTGTGCAAAATTGCCTTGTAATCCTGGAAAGTAAGTGAAGTTTCCTTTCACCATTTGTTGAGATTCCATTTTGAAGGATGGGGTGCTTTATGTTGCCATTTTTCCCTTGTAATTCCTACTTAGAATAAGATATAAACCATGCCAATCTCTAAAAGCAAAACCAAAAAAAACCCTCTTTAGTGTCTAATGATTATATTCCTTTTAAAATTACTTTTTGTTAGTGATGCCATCTATTTTAATATAGAAGACACAAAATTATGAGGTGAATATGAACTAATTGATTGTTCCCAAAATGCAAATGTCCTTGATTTGAAAGTCCTTTGTGGCAGTTGCTCTGGTTTTAAAGCTGCCTTGGCATATAAGCAAGAAGGTACAATCAGTCAAATAAGCTGAGTGCAACAGCTCCTCGTTAAATAGGACATTTTTCTCTTTGACATCCAAAGTTAGCAGTTCTGTGGAGTGGAAGTTTATGATAACAGTGCAGAACATGATGTTAAACCCTAAAGTTTTAATGCTTTTAAGTTGTGATTGCGATGAAAGAGTCAGGTCTTCAGGTACCCCTATCCCCTCCCGTGGCATTGTCCCTGATGGGCAATATGATTTGCCCTAAGATAAAGTACTCCAGGTAGGAGCTGTCCTTAGACAAGATGACCAGGTGGGAATTGCAGGAGAAGAAAACTGGGATGATGGCATAATTAATACATCCCAGAGATGGGGGAGCTGTGATGATTACAATTGCCTACAAAAGGGCATAAAATGCTGCTGGAGGCTGGGCCAACTGGGCCAGCTGGTCTCCCAAGGCTGCAGGCAGCCTCCAGGTGGATCCCTTCACTATGGCAGGGGCACCTGCAGGGTGAGACCAGCACAAAGATGGGCCACACTTTCTTTTGGACAGATGAGTAAAACCACCAAGATCCAGTCACGTATGGAGGTGAACTCTGAAAGCAGCTCCACAGGTGCTCTATTGCTTTGAAACAGTGCATTCTGTAAGGCCAAAGATTATAAACTTGTACTTTTTTAACTAAAACTGCTTGTATTATAACCCTTTAGACCTGCTTATGTTATATACTGCATTTGCAATATTTAAATACTGTATTAGTGATAAATCCAGCCATAATCATTTGCATAGTCAGTGTCATATTTCTTATGCCTGACCAACAGTCTTATCTCCACTACTTTGCTGTGTACATCACAGAAGTTTGTTTAATGTCTCCAAAGATGGTCCTGATGTGGTGTTTTTTTGTTTGAAACTATCACATAATCAGAGGATAGTGATCTTTGTAAGGTTTCTTTTACACACCTTCTCTTGTTTTCAGCAGCCTGAATGCTGACCCAGCTTGCCCAGAGACTATTGGAAGGCAGGCCATGCACAGTTTTATTGCCTCTCACAGAAGTGTTCCATGTAAACACAGGATTTAACTTTGTGCTTTTCCAGAGTCAATTTCAGAACTCATTCCTTGACAGACCTTTTCCATAGGGCAAATGCTGATGGACAGTATCATAGAAATGGTAAGAAATTGATTTAGCTTCCAGGGCAATCTAAGTAATTTGGTCAGGGAGAAACTTAAAAAAAGAAGTGAAATTCTGTATTATAGTCTGTCAGCTTTTAAAGCGACATGTAATTTGGGAATGTGTGAGATGTGATAATTTCCTATATAAAAACAAAGATTGACTTTAAAGATTGACAAACTTGCACATGTGCTGGCTGTGCATACAGGTTGGCAGCAGCATCTCAAGAAAAAACAGGTAGGAGTATGTGTTTTATTTGGATTCATATTGTTTTAGGTTTTTTTTTTTGCAGTGACAACTACATGATTTTTCAAGTACTTGAGATATTCCAGTGATACAAAACAAACTGCTAAATTTTAAAATTGCTTTCAATGAATTTGGTGTTAGTTTAAATTCAGTAAGTTGTTCAGTACCCCTTTGGAAAATACAAGGATTCTTTTCAAACTGGAAAATGCATCTGAAAAAGAATTACACCTCTATTTTAGAAATTATGTTCCTACGCACAACTAGGTATTGTTCTGATGTTCTCTATGTACAAATGGATATAAATGTATCTGGCAAAAAATAAAGGTATTTAAATGTGGGTTAAACCACTTATGTGACTATTTCATACAGGTGACCTAACCTAATAAAAAGTGTCAAATAGAGGTTACATAATCTGATCCTACATGACCTAATGGACCAGTGGATGGCAGTCAGCACAGATGGGTTCTGGCTTTAGGTCTTTCTCTGACTTATCCCTGAGGAACTGAACTCAATCTTCTGTCTTTTTGTTCCCATTCTGTCCATCCAGCCCATTTATTCTAGCTCACCAGGTATTACAGACCCACAAAGCATTCTGCCTGATGGGTCTCCAGTCTTGACTGGGTCCTGTAGGTGCTGCTGTAATGCCAGTAATTATCACTGATATAATGGACAATGGAGAGTTTTTCACAGAAGTGACTACTTTGTAGCTAAAGATCTGTGGATGCAGTAGGCACCCTTTGAAAGCATGAATCACTCTTTCTTTCCTTACAGCGCCTTGTAAATCATAATGTATTTCACACTACAGTTCCAGTCCCCTGATTACTCTACCCTTTGAAGCACTGCATTCAGCATATTAATTTAAGAAAGCAAAGCAAAACTGTGCAATAGAAGACTAACACATCAGTCAACTTCTTTACTTTTCCTCATGTTCTGGATTAACCACATTGTTTAAAGCCAGGAGGCCTTTCCATACATTTTCATGAATCTCAATGGGCTTTAATGGTGTCCTGTGCAGTAAAAACAGGTCAGTCCAAAAAAAAAAAAAATTAAAATTATGTATTGAAATGAGTTTCTTCTCATGAGACACAAACTACATAGCATACTTTTCATCATAGAAAACACCACTTGTCCTTGCTATTTTTAAGTATAATCCTTTTCCTTTTATTAAGATATCTATTTAAGTGCAGCAGTCATGCTTCATTAAAATTTAAATGACAGTAGGTGGGCATTGATAGTAGACAGACAAAAGTCAAAAACTTCTGCAAATGCAGTCAATTGTTCAGCCTTGATTTTCCCCTCTTCTCCATGAGATTTTATCCTGGTTTGTAATAAAAACATCGTATTTTTAAGTTACCACTTCTAAAATCTCTATGTAGGCAGAGGTTAAGTTGTGATTCTGGTATTTGATCAAATTCAGAACACTAATTTTGTAATATTTGTGAAAAGATTTAAATGAAAGGCTTGAAGAAGGCAAAGAATGGCCCATTAGTGCTGATGTTGGTCTATAGGACAAAGGAATGTTTCTGTCATGTGCAGCTTGTATACTATAAATGCAAATTTTAGTGACCAAAAATATTAATTTGATCTATATCAAGATCAAATTGAGTTTAATTTTAAAAAGCATAAAGCAAATCACATTTATTAACTTTTTGTCTTTGTAACTATTTCCATTATTAAATCTGACTCAAATCTATATGTGGAGGAGTTAAATCTCTAAAAATCTAAGCAAGTCTGAGAATATTTCTGGGTTTTGGAGGCAGTTTTTTTTGTTGGTCTGTGGGATGTCCATTCAGACAATGAAATCTTAGGATTTTGTACAGGTAACTTGTGCTTGATTAGATGTAAAGGACCTGCCATACATTCTTCTGTATAGGGTCTCTCCCCTACCCCCAAACAGAAAAATATTTCTTTGCATTTATACATTGTATAAATACAGTGACAGAGCACAGCAGCAGCTGAGAAACTGAAGTGGTTTTCTCCAGGAAAAATGAGCAGGAAACAAACAGACTCAAGGATGAGGTAAATAAATTCTCCCGATGTTTGAATAATTACAGAAAACTCACTCTGAAAGAAAGTTCACAACTTTAATATCTCACCATTTCCTCACCACTTTGTCTTGAGGTTTCTCACATTCAAGAACACATCAAGCTGGTTTAATTAACGAGAAGAAAAAGACAGGAAGGCCATCAGATGTACCCACTTTAGTAACAGAAACTTAAGCAATGCTGAATGTGCTGTCAGCATTGGGTGATTCCCTTCCACTACCCTCACTGATCTGTTAGAAAAATCTTCTTGGTTAAGAATAGAGCTCACAAGAAAATGAAAGTTCTTTGAACTCAAAAGGGAAAGAGACAGCAAAAGAAATCAGAGCTGTAAATAAAACAGTGAAAATGCACGTGCCATATGTGGCACTGAATAGAAATCCTTGCTATGTGCAAAGATCTTTTATTTTGTTTCTCTCCAATCCCTTCACTATTTCTGCTAGAGGCGAAACTCTCAGTGGCATATGCTCAGCAGGAGCAATCTCAGGCATCCATTTTTAAGCACAAATAAATTTTTTGGGCTTGGAGTCTTAAATTTAAGCTTTTGACTTTGAAAAGCACAGACACTTCTGGGTGGTTTTTTATCTGATTTTTTTTTTCCTGGCACTGAACCAAAGAATAATTGCTAATCTTTCTGGGACACCTTATTTAACATGTGATTAGAGATGACAGGGTGTGGTATTTGCTTTACATATTTGATTTTATTTGACTGTGTGCATTTTACAGACCTTCAGTATCTGAGCAGTAGTGAGTTCCCATTCTTAATGTATGTTTACAGCGACCTGTTTTGTAAAGGAGGGGGTAAAAACCTAATACTATTCCTGTAGCCATAGAGGAGCACTTAGACCCCGGGATTAAAGGTTTAAGGAGGTACTAAGACTCCAAACCACAGGCAAAAAATGGAATTTTCAAAGCTTTGTGTAGATATCTACAGACTTCTTAAAATCTGGTGCTAAATATTTTTGCCTGAGATTTTGAGGCAGAACAATAAATTTAATCATATTGAACTTTAAGTAAATTAAACAAGTGAAATTATAAAACTTCATGTTATACTAGGTAGCAGACACTGGCTTAAAAGCTTGATAGGATGCTAACCTTGTCAAAAGATTGCTTTTCATGAAAAAGCAAGTGAGAAAATATTAGAGGAGGATATTTGGAGATATTCAGGAGAAGTTCTTAACAAAATCTAAGAAAAAGTAATCACTACTGATGAATTTTCCATTCTCTGCAGGGAGAAATAACAAAATGGCTCCACCTTATGCATAGACTGAAAAAAAAAAAAAGGTGAATAAATATGAAATAAATATATCTTTCCTTACCTACAAGGGGAAGAGTTGTAAGGCACTCAAATTCTGTCGGTGCCCCAGATTAGGACCCTAATCAGAGACCTCAAGAATTCGTCGAGGCTACAGAAATGTAAGCTATTCTAATCTGGGAGAGAAGCTGTTGGAAAATGGGATAAGAAGACAGCAAGAAAGCAGCAAAAAAGAGGGACTCTTTCATCTGGAACTGGAACCTATCAGGTTCTCTGAAAGGTGCATGCAGAGCATGGACAGCACAGAGACCCAACTGGGTCAGGCATGACTGTGTGAACTGCAGCAGCAGCAATGTATAAGAACAGTGTAATATAAATAATAAACGGCTCTGGTGTTAATCACATTGGCTTGTGGTAAGAGGGTCCTGATCACCCGCAGGGAAGGACTCTAGAAAAGAGAGCTGGTGCTAATTTTATTGTTTTATGTTGCTTTCCTTGACATATTAGTAGGATTCTGCCATGGGTTTACTTTATTTCAGCATTAATCCCTTTGGAAAATGTTGCTACGTGTCGATCTGAAGCAGCAGTCTTAGTTTGTAAGCATAAAATAATGAAGTTTATTTAGGTGTGATCATTTTGAATGGCAGGACCTATACAATTTTGAAATTGCTGAAAGGAATTCAGTAAATGTTCTCTTTGTGCTATGGAGAATTCTCTTTTTTTCGGCAGGAATGTATAATTTACAGAGTGAATATATAACCCTGGGGTTAAGGCTGTTGTTTTGTGATGCACTCTTTAGAACATTTGACAAAAGCTTGGTGGTGTACCTTTGACATCCTGGTTATATATAAAAACATGACTTTAGAAAGCAAAAGAATACAGAAATCTTTCTGGTCTGTGACATGACATGAGTGACAAATATTCTAACTATAGAACCCTTTACACAAAAAATGTTTTGAGCACCAGATTGGTGGGACACCAATATCTATTACTGTTTGTTGCTATAAAGATGAATTCTCTGTAGAAATTTCATAAGGAACCTGAATGGTTATTCTCACAGTGTCAGAAAAAAAATAGATAATAAGTATGATCCATACACTCTTTCCTAGAAGGGTTATCATAGAATAATCACAGAATGATTTGCACCTTATCTAGTTCCAACCCCCTCCCATTTGGCCTCACAAGTATTTGAAGTGCTGCACAAGTAGGAACATTTCTTGTCATTGAGTTCATGATTGGCTGGGGAAAGAAAACAATGGGAACATATTGGAAAGTTTTGCTTGAAGCTCTGAGGGCTGGCTGCTCGTGTTTGGTTGAGCCTCATGTTAAATGATGCTGGTCAGCAGGAACTCATCCACTGAGAGTCAGAGCCTTTGCCAGGGCTGCTCTTAAGTCAATTTCTAAGAAACGTGCATCAATTTTCAGTAAGAATGAAGTCACACAACATTTATTCAAAGAATACAGCAATCTGGCATATTTTCTGTTTCTCAAATGGGTTTTTGTAGCATGGAGTCAGTATTTGGTAAGTTACAAACATACTGGGATAGAAGAATTTTAATGAGTTTTACTTCTTTAAATGGTATTCTCAGTGCCAATTTCTTAGGTGCCAATTTCTTAGTTACATCAGTCAGCACCAAGATTAGAGGAAATGCTGTCAGTATTGGATTTTCTCTAACACGGATGAGATCTGCACTTTATTCCTGGAATGACAGCTCCTGGCCAGACTCATAAATTTAAGGTAGCAAATGGAAACTCTGCAGCTCTTCTCCCTTCAAATGTTAAAGCACAAATCCCTTGATTTTCTTCCCATTTTCGTCTTCTTTCTCCTTTTTACTTGTTAGCAGTAATTTCCTCTTGGTAACAATACAAAATTGATGAAGTATGGACCACCTTTACTGTCTAGAATGGTAATTACAGAGCAGAAAAGACCTAATGTCTATTAGGTATGACTTCCCTGCTAATGACTACCATTTCCTAGTGTAATTCTTCTTTCAAAAGGCTTAGAAAAAAAGACAAATGAAATGCTGGCTGTCAAGCATTATTTTATGATCCTCTGCTTCAGGTCATATTATGTCTATGAATCTTTCACAAGAGCTTGAGGCAAGTTTGTGACACCCAAAAGGCAAACTACTGATCAAGCCACTGCAGTGTTATCAGTGCCACTTCAGAGTCTCGGCCCTGCTGCTGCTCTCTTGATTCACCACCAGCAATTTCATGTGGATTAGACTGTGGATCCAGGTGGTTAGTCATTTTTCTAGACTCAGTCAGCAAGGGCTGCTGCATGCTGTGTTTGCCACGAAGAACAGCTTTGTACTGGGTAAAGAGTGATCTCTACCACATTACCCACACCTCTCTGTGCAACTCTCCATATTTTTCCATCAAGATTCTTCAGCAGTGCTAAAACCCAGTCTTTATGCATGTAAAGCTCTCCATTTGGTTAGTGAGATGCCTATTTGACTCTAGAAGTTTTGGTTGCATTTTTAAATAAAAATTCTGCAGAAATCCTGCTGGAGTAAGAGATGGTGCAGATGCAGTGCTTTGCTGATCACAGTGCTTGTTTATGTGCAGAATAAAGAAATCATCCCTTTGTCTGTAATAAAAGCACCCTGATTCAAAGAGTTCTGAATAGGTGACACATAATAATAAATCTTACATAGCAGAAGAGTAGATTTTTATGGAAGATAAACACTGAAACAGAGGGCAGGAGTATAACACAATTTTTATAAAGTTGCATCTCTTTCAGGGTTTGACTATACTCCTCTCAATTTTGTTTAGCTCCCCCAAAATATGATGCCTATTAATCACAAATATGTTTTTCAAGCCAACATTCCCCTATAAAACCTGTTTTCTCCCATAACAGCAAACTTGAAGTCTCTACAAGGTGTTAATATTTCACTGTGTCAATACAACAAACATAACCGAACAGTCAGATGAATCATGCAAGGTACTGGTCTTCTCACCTTAAACTTACACAGCACAGTGGTTCTTTTTCCAACTCCCTGGACTGCAGTACTCACTGATATTTGTGCCTTGCCTCCAAATGCTGCAGGGCTGGAAGTTTCAGTGCCACTTTTAGGCTGCATGATCCAGAAACAGTGAACTAGTTATTAAAATTCCAGAGAAAGAGACTTTTTAAGAAAATAAATGTGTCATTTTTCCTAGACTGCGTGTGTTCACCAACCCCCGTATCAGACAAGGAGAAAGAAGGGAAAGTAAAGAAGGACATAATGTATGGTCATCAGTATCTTTTCTTTTAAGTTTTCATTCTATATAAAGACCTAAGACTGCTCAAAGTAAACTTATACCACTTTGTAAAATTATGATAAATTTCAAAAAAGAGCACTACTATAAATGAAACCTATGAAAGAAGTCAAGAGGTTTTTTAGAGGGGCATTTTGGTGCAAAAGAATTCTTCTCTTAAATAGTTGTTTAAAAACATTCCCTTTCTCCACAAATGATAATGGGTTTTAAAATCTATGTTTTCTTTTGTCATGAAATATATTTCTGTTGTACATATGGATGTGACAGATGGAAACTCTTTTACTTGTGGAATTTTTACTGTGTTTTCCCAAATAAGCTAAGATTTCTACCTCCTGAAACAAAGGTGGATTAAGCACACAGTCTGGAAGGGTTTTCTTTGCTACTGAAGAAAACATAATCCTAGAGCTCTTGCTATCTTCAAGACTGCATGCTCAGACTGACTGGTACACATAGAGCAGACTCCTAGAATAGAATAGTTTCTTCATACTGAATTTGTGCAGCTGTCCCCAAGCCCAAATTTTGAGAGTGTGCATGGGGAGCTGGTGTAGGGTATGAGGCAGGGAGGGACTTTTCCAGTTCAAAGTGTCCTGAATGGTTTTAAGATTGTGTGGTAGCTCATGACAGTGGTATTTTTTTACCACAAAGTTGCAGGTATGCGTTGTATGAGGTCCTTAAAGACTTTTCAGGTACTGTAATAGGATAGTCAATTGCCAAAACTGATGCACATGATTGTCCATGCTACTTTTTGGGTGTACTTTCAGGAAAATACATTCCCCAAGTTGTGCCTGGACAGCACCTGTTCTGGAGAGACCTAGCTGGAATGGTTGAAAATACAGCAGTTTAATAACAGTTAATCAGGAAGACAATAAATGAGTCAATCCCATTTTCCTCTTAAGCATTTCAGATGTACCCTGTGAGAGGACACTGTGTGCAGGGAGCTGAGAGCAGAGATGATGAGATAAAAGAATTAAAATCCACTGAATACCAAGTCAAATTTCAGAAGAAAAAGAAAGATGATACTGTTCCTAAAGACTCAAAGAAGACATTGTAGAGTTTGTTGCAGCTAGGAATTCACTAAAAGTGGGTGATTGGACACAAGTGTGAGGAAAGCAAGAAATATTAGGGTAATTCAGGAGGTAGGAAGGAGATGACACACTCCTTTACTCCACCACAGCACCCACTCCACTCCTCCCACCTTTTCTCTCACTTAAACTTTTTTCTTTATAAATAAGAAACAATAACCATTTCTATTTACAGAAGAATAAAACCAGAACGCAGCACCATACAGGCTGCTGGGAAGAAAGTTAACTTCATCCCAGACAGACCCAATATGAAAGCAATATGAAAATTGTTAAAGCCTGGCTTTGGCAAACTCCTTTAGACAAACAAGTAAGGATTACTTGTAGCACTGTTCAGTATGAAATGATGATGAGTCTGAAGTGTCAATATATATTTTCAATATCAAAACTTGCTGCTAGGTCTATGCCTCAACATGATCTGACTGAAGGAACTGGCAGACTCCTTTCTGGCTCAATAGGAGCATGTTCAGGTATTCTGTATGGAATAATAAGAATGATAAAAAGGTCAAAAAATTTTTGCAACTGCATATAACTGTGAGGAACAAATAAATCAAATAGGCACACAAAGACTTTGCACACTTTTCTTCTTAAAAAAAAAGCAACTGGGACACTGAAAGTTATAAATCTCTCTTTTTTTTTGGTCCCAGTTTCCAATTTTGCCTGTAGCCTCCTGCTGGAAACTTACAAATCATGAAAACTCTGAAAAATAAAAGTATATAAAATATCAGGTAATTCTGTAACAAATTATCAGGTTATTCTCAGTCAGCATATAATACTGTGTAAACTAAAATCTGGTGGAAGGGTCGTACTCTGATTGCATTTTCATATTATGGACCCAGAATTGCTTCAGAATTGAAATTATCGTATGTGAGGATTTTCAAAGGTGATTGTGACATCCAGACACACAGTGGAACTCAGAACTAAGGAGAATAACATAGCTAAGGTGCTTATTTAACTTTGAAAACTTAAACATTTATGCTTAAATTGACACAAGGATAAAAACAACAGTACGGGTTGTGACAAGTTTGTCTTGCTTTTGCATGCTCTGCTTTTTCTCTTGAAATTATGTAGCACATGTCCCTACTCCTCTATGGTTCATGGAATATTTTACACATTTATTTTCAAAATAAAAAGAAAGAAAAACTCTGAAAAGTGCTGAAGTTACTTAGCGTTAGACTTGGACAGTTATTTAGACTGCCCTCTCCTCTGCATTGCAATGCCATTCATTTAGACTTCAGAAACCCAGTTTTCAGTGCTTTAGAATTTGCAGATAGAAAATTTATCTACTGTATGCTCTATATAAGTAGTGACTTGATAAATACGTTTTGTTTATCCCTTGTTGTAGAAAGTATTAAAACTTGCTGATGCAATACATTAGAGACATCATAATACAGTCCTTGCTTTGGGGAAATTTGTCTGGGAATCAGAGTATTTCTAGGAAGCTAAATTTATGATTATTTTATGGCATGAAGAGAGAAAATGAGCTCTCAGGCTGTTTGAAACCAGTATCTTGTCAGGAAATTTGTACCCATTTCGATATGCTTTGTGTGTCACGATTTAGCTGCTGAATTTACTTATGATGCCTTTTTTGCAAAAAATACAAAGTAGAGAATTTTGTGCTCTTGGTGCAGGATAGTGAATTTGATTAGCCATATTATTTTATGTTATCTGTGATTTTATCCCTACCACAACTACTGTGAAGAAGCATTTTGAGAAGAAGAAAGTTCCATATCAGTAATCATAAGTAAAGAGCAAAACGACTTCATTAGGTCTGTGGAAATGGTCAGACTTAGTGTTTTTGCTGGGTTGCAGGGATTTCTCACACAGTCAAACACATGTAATTGTATGACAGGAGGCAGTGAAGGGTGTTGCAGGTGGGTGGACAGACAGACTGCATCTCCTGTAAGAGATCTCTTTGTGGTTATTGAAGAGTGATTGGTTTGAGGAGAGATTTGTCTCTCTGGATCCCTCCTTTAGTGAATGCTTCTGTCTCCCCTGACCATGGATGAGGATGCTGTGTAAAATGCCATGATGGCTATGCCAGGAACACTGCAATTAGTAACACTTTACTGCAGCTCTAAAGCTCAGTCATGGCTGAATTTTGGCAGTTCTGATTTGCTAGGATCTGGCTGTCCAAGGCATTGCTCTAATATCTAGCCAGGTTATTGGGGCAGCTCCCATACCTCAGATATTCCATCAAATTCTTTGTATCTTTGGTCATATTTTTTTAAGATTTTCACTGCTGTTGTAACAGAAGAAATTAATCAAAATTCATGACACTGGGGTTCTGAAGAAAAAGAGACTGTCTTCAAAGAAGTACCAGTGGAACATGTGTATGGGTTCTGGCAGCATTCCCAGCACTAATTTTTAATATGTAGTATAACATTATGTTTTGCTCAGTTCCAAACTAAGTTCTAAAATCTAAGTGGACCAATTTAGCAAATGTGTGCAATGATGGAAGGTACCTGAGTTTATGATTCAAACTTTAGTATTCATTCTTTTCAAAGACTCGAACCTTCTAAAATTCACAGCCTTTTATGTGTGTTGAATGGGAGGAGAATGGAGAGGGAAGTGTGGTACTGTTCAGTTCTTTGTGAGTCTTGTTATAGTGGACTTTATACATAACAGAAGCATGAAGCATTTTCCAGTCCTCCTTTCCATTCCTCCATATTGCATAGCTCTGTCTTACCTCAAAGCACATACTTTAGATTGTTACCATTGGTTTAGAATAATCATGCTTCATTTTGGTAAAAGCATGTAGACACTGACTAATGAAAGCCTTTCAGATGTCTGATTAAAACCCCATCATCAAAATGGTTGTATCTGTGAGAGCTCTACCTATTGCTGTTCCATCCTGATCAAATAATCCCAAATAAATCAGTGAATCTATTTTCTTAATATCCTTTATATTTCCATATAAAATCAATGCATGGTATTTTTCTAGGCCTTTACTTTTTGAGTACCTTTCCTAGCAGTTTGAGATCCTTTTAGGACTCTGTGCCTGCATTATGCAAGGGGATGCTGCTAAACTGTCTGTGCTACCTTACTCTTCTGTAATATGCATGGCCATATTTTATGGGCTGGAGTCAGCTGTCATTTGAGAAAAACCTTTGAGAAACTGTGATAAAACCACATGCAGCTGTGCTAGGCCCACTATTTTCTTCACTTGTACCTTTGCCCACTTCCTTGTCCTGTTCATGTCTGTGGACTGTAGAATTTTCAGGGCTGTGACCATGGTTCTTTCAGGTACATTGCTCATGGGGCACGTTCTTAGTCCATAAGACTGGATACTCACTCGTGGGTAAAAGGAACAAATATTTTTCCCGCACCTCTCAGGCATGTTGGACCTAACAACAAACTGGAATATTAATAGCTGGGCTTCAGAAAGATCTGAGCTAGTTCCTCGGGGTACATTTGAAATGCCTTTACACCTCAGTGCAGAAAAATCTGTTCTGAAATATTTTCTGCAATGAAAAAGTAATCATTACAGTCAAAATCAATAAAATTGAAAATGCAACTTTTTGGAAAATATGTAAATATGTAAAAATGTAAATATATTGTGATTTATATTGCTTATTTGTTTGTATAACACCTTTGTTTTACAGATAATAAATTTGTCTCTATTATCTGTATAATGTAGGAAGAGATATTTCATTAGGATTTGCAAATATTTTAAAAGACATTACCTATAAATGAAAATATCCCTGGTAAGAAAAAGTTTCTCTTGGTTTCAAAATATTAGAACAAGTGTCTATTGAATGAAGGAGTAATTTGAAAAGCTTCAGGTAAAAACATTTTAGATGAATGAATGGAGGATTGGGAAATAGTGTGTTATAAGTGGGTGGAAAATTAAGTAGTAAGTGGAAAATTATTAGCAATTTGAAACTGAAAACGTCTGTCTACTCATTGATCCCTTCTCTGGCTTCTGGTTCATTTTCAGATTTTTGCAATTTTTTTTCAGTTTGCTTTCAGCTCTCAGTTTTATCTGTTGAGGTAGCTATAGAAATGGAAAGAAGGATGCTTTTTGCCCCTGGTTAGCCATAAGAACTCATAATGCTACATCATTCCAATAGCTGCGAGTATGTTGGCAATGAGTGTACAGTGAAACCATTTTGTTATTAATCATTTGCTGCAGCAAACACACTGCTACAGCAAGGGCTCTTCAGAGGCATAAACTGCATAATGTTTATTATAATAAATCAATCTGTACCAGATACCCGAGGGGATCCCAAATCATTGGAGGAGATCCAAAAGATTCCAAGTAAGACATCTTACAAATCTACTGACAACTGAAAAATAAGGCAGAAAAAAGCTATTTGGGCCAAACGTGTGAGACACATAAAGAGGGACGATTTAGGTTGGCAACCCACTGTGGTGTGTATGCTCATGAATGGAATCCATTTCTCACTTAAGAGTTTTTTAAGTCTATGATGGACTATGGCAAGCGAAGACATATTTGAGTTTCAGCTCATAGCAAAGGAAAACCATTCAGTTATTTGATTAACTGTATAGTTAATGCAACAGAAAAGTTGTGTAGCATGTCTATTTTAATAAGCAATTGTAAGTAAAAATGGGAAATGAAACCCAGTGACATAAGATCAAAAGAAATGTGTAATATGCTTATATAGCTTAAGCTGTAGTCTTTTTCTTTTCTTAGGTGGAAAGGTCTGAAAAATACAAACTGGTTTATCTTTTCTTCCTTGTTATTTTTTATTTAATACTTGTCCACTCACAAGCACACATGGAAATTATTTTAAACAATGGCTTTCAAAGCTAAAGTGTTGCTTATTAATAAGTCAGGAAATGCCAGAGTTAAATAAGGTTTCCTGTGAGTTAAATCTTTCCGCCTTGTTCTTGTTATTTATGAAACAGACTTCTATATGTGCCATAGTCTCTTTTCTCCTGTCTTTTCAGCCAGGTCCTTATCCATCTCACTACCCTTTGGTTTCTTTCCACATGGACTCTCTAGACTGTGCAACATTCCTGTTAAAGTTCCCTCCCTGAATTCTCATCCCATCCACCTAACTGAATTTGTTTCTTTCATCTTCATGTTTCCAATTTGCTCTTCTTTCCTTATCCCTTCCATCACTCTTCTTGCACAGCTTTCTCTACTACCTTCATACTGTCATAGCTTCTCAAGGTATTTATCTCTTCCTGTTGCATACCAGTCCTGTGACAGAGTGTATGCCATTTTGGTTTGATTACCAACCTCAACTCCTTGTTGTACTTTCTCCAGTTTGTCTTCTACCAGCTAAATCCTGGGATCTCATCTCTACTTTTTGGTCTTTGCCTCCCTTCCACATGAATCTTAGTCTCTGTGTAATCTTTGTTCCAGTCTACTTCCCTCTGCTGAGCCACCCATTATACTCTCTGAATTTGAGCAAAAAGCTGAATGCTTGTACTCAACTCTGCTTTCAAAATCATCTCCAGATACAATACCTGGTACAGGGCAGAGGCAGCCTTTATTTGTACATTGGGCTGGAAATATGTAATTTCTCTATAAAGGAGGTTCTTGCATATTATGCTCTTTGGGCCTGAGAACATTGGTACAGTCAAGCACCTTCAGTAATGATGAAATTATTTTAGACTTCATCCACTAAAATGCAACAAAAATATATTTTGAACATGGACAAACTCTGTTTTATTTTCTCAAAGATCTAAAGTTATCCAAATTTGGGGAGACGTCTACAGGACCACCAAAGGCACTTCCACAGGATCACTGGTGTACAAGCCATTTATTCTTTCAAATTTTTTTCAATGCTCTAAGTGTTGTCAGAAATGTGAGAGATATCAGGCAAATGGGACAGCTGGAGCATCAGCAACTCTGCCTTTCATAGCATCTTTTTAGTGTGACTTGGTTTGGTGAACTTTCCTAGGTCTCTACTCTAAACAGATCCTGATCAGACTTTAACTGAGCAAGTTTTGCCAGATAGTTTGTGATCCAGAACTAGGCTTCCTGATTGTTTTATTTGCTGTTGCTGTGGTTGGTTAGTTGGTTAGTTGGTTGGTTGGCTGGCTGGAGGTTTTTTGTTATTTTGGTTTGCGTTGAGCTGGGTTTTGTATTCCACATCACAAACGGTAGACCTAGATAACATTGGTTTTAGTGAAACTTGCTTGATGTTTTCTCTTTTAAAATCCTGTCTCTACATTATTGTAATCCTGCTTCATTTAAACTATTCAAATTGAAAATGCCCACTTGCCAAAAATTCTTTTAGGTGTTTTTAACCAAACTGTTTTAGTTGTTTATGAGACTGGGGAAAGGGAGAAGGACCATGGTACCATGTTAAACACCTGTACTGCACCTTTTGTTGGAGAGTGGAAACATGCTCTGCTTTGGAGGTATTTGATTGGTTCAGGGAATGGGAAAGAACAGCCCTGGGGTCAGGGATGTGGGAGTTCTTTTTCAATGAAAATTTGCCTAGCTGTAACTACACATTCAATGAAGAGAGTAGAAGCTCGCTTCATTAGAGTCCATCCTCTCCAGTCTGTCCCAGTTTTTGCTTGGAAAACAGGCTGTCCACCTCCAGTACTCCTTGCAGAGCAACCATCTTCAGTCCAAGACTGCACGGCCTGAGTTGACCTTGGCCAGTAATTGACCTTTATTGTCAGGAATTGCCTTATCACTTGCCATTAAAAATTAGTGCAGAGTTTTGTGACACAGGTGTAGCAATACCAGTTTAACACATCTGAGTTTCTTCAGGAAAAATTTCTCTTCATTCACTCTCCTCTTTAGTGAGCTCATGAGGATCTATACTGTTACTTAATCTCCTGGTTTTGGACACAGATGAGTTCATTATGCCATTCCATAACTGCCATGATATTTGCCAGTAAAAATCAGGAGGTTTTATGCCCCCTCCAGCCAGCCAGAGGTTTAGGGACAGGAATTCTTTAATGATTCTGCCACAGCAGCTTCTATACCATAAAAATTATGCACAAAGATTAGGAAGTCTGTGGCCTGTACTGTCAGTGTTTTTCCAGGTGGTACCCAGGCAGCAAGGAGGAAATTGCTTGTGTCAAAGGTAGACAGGTGAAGAATGAGCTACTTAAAGAGGTACAGATTCTGTGAAAAAAAAAAAGGAGGGAAAAGTATTTCCCCTGGACCTCTCAAATGGTTCAGGAAGAGCAGAATGTCATCAAGTGAGGTAACACCATCAGCACAGGGACCTCAGGCTGAAGCCATAATTTTAGATTTTCTACTTTTTGGTGTTAGAGTTTGAAATCTTCTGTGTGTGTGTGTGTGTGTGTGTGTGTAATATATACTATCAGTTCAGTTCTTTCTATAAAAATTCTGAGTTATCAAAATTTTCTAAGAAACACATTGGAAAGAATGATCATAAATGAAACCAAATTCACATGACAGTAGTACCACAGTGATGCTTGAAGAATCACTTGATGTACACCAGACACAGAGTTTATTTCATGAAAACTGTAGTCAGCATCATGTATCAAAATAGGTAACTGCAGGTTGTGTCTGAGCAGATACTTTAAAATTGAGAGATGCATTTAATGTAGTGAAAATGTGAGCAGCCTATCTTTCTGATTTGCTATCCTCTTTCAGGATCTCATGCCTCCCTGACTCATCTTCTCTGTCTATTCCTACCACAGTTTTCTAATCCATCATAAAAATGTGCTTTTTGCAGCTACATCATGTAATATGAACACTACCTGCAAATATTTTCAGTCAGCTGTAGGGCACCTCATCTCTGGAAGAGATTCTAAAATCTCATATTAAAACTTACATTCTTCAGCAATTGCATCAGTTTTGTTTTGGAGTCATTTTTATGGCACATCCTCTTTTTCAATATGTCTCATTATACATAATTTGAACACCATTTTTAAGAATTGCCATATGGTGTCAATAAATAAGTCTTTAGAGGCTTTCACTTATCTTCTAAATATGTTTCAATGGTGACTAATTAAATCAATATATTAAAAAACTCCACAGCCTATATAAATCAAGCATCTTGAACTGGTTATTTAAATATTTAGATCCTGCCTTATTAACAACTCCTTGAAGATACATCCTTCAAAGGGAGAAAATGAGCTATTTCCGCACCCCCTAGCTTTTATTTTATAGTGCACTACACACTTTTTATTGTATAATGAACTGTATAGCATATTGGTAGTCTTATTTTTTGCATTTCTCCATGCTTTCAGTCTCAGCTGGGGTCCGTGAAAAAGCTTCACTTGCTTGCCCTCACAGCAAAGCAGAATTGGAGATCATAAAAGGGCTCTCCTCTGCATCCATTGTGAGGTAATTTTGTGAGTACTGCATTCAAATATTAAATTGGATAGCAACTCATCATTTCAGGGAATGATGGCAATGGCTGATTCAACTCTGTTCTCATCTCAAACATAATTTGTATCCTTGTATCTGGCACAGAATATATTCAGTGTAGTAACTCAGAACCTGGCCTTGACTAAATCTCTAGCTGTTCAAAGAGCACTTTGATCTCTCATAGTAGAGGTTAAGCAAATGTCACCTGTGTCTGTCTTAAAAGAATTAGATTTTAAATGGGTGATCATCAGGACATAAATTCTGTATATCTCAGAGGTCTGCCTGGAATGCTTTACAGCTACTAGAGTACCCATCCTATTCCCTCCTCAGTTCCTGGGAACACAACCTGCTCCTTTGACTGTCTGGAAAACAGAAGCCTCCAGCCCTTTTACCTTTCGAAACATCCTGGATTCACTCCCCTGTGTTCTTGACTTAAATATTTGTTAGACACCCTTGTTTGTCTAGCAGAAAAAAAAGCAATCCCATAAATATTGAATTCAAAGCTTCTGTTTTTCTCTTCCAGACAGACTGTTCCTCCCCTCTCTGATGCTTCTCAAAGACTGACTTACATGACTGTGTATCAGCAGTGTGCTACAGCCAGCCATCCTTCAACTTCGTGACAAGATAGGTTCGATAACACCAGACCCAATTCTTTCTGTGTGCTCTGATACCCAATCTAAAAACTGCAATTACATATACAGGCACTTGCTTCGCTATATTTTCCTTCCCACAGTCAGCCTTTAGCATTCTAGTGAGCCCTTTTGGATATTGTGTGCAAAGGTAGGAAAAGAAATTTTAACAAGAAAGGCAACTTTCAAGGCTCTGCATAAACCTGTTTCAGTGCTGATAATCAAGCTGCTTAAACCAGTGACTTCCAAAATGGGGTGAGGGTATCTCAAGGACTGTGCGAGACAATCTGCTGGGATGTGGGAAGAAAATATTTTGAAAATATATTTTATTATGTTTCTAAAAATCCATGTAATATTTATCTTGTCTTTGTCTCATAATTCTTTTTTTTTAAAGTTTTTTTAAGATTTTAATGTACATAATACATAAGCACAGTAATGCCTGTGTATGGTTTATAAATAAATCTGTATAAATATCTGTAGGTGATGCACACTCAAAACGTTTTTACTGATAGGGTTGAATGATCAAGAGATTTTTCAGGCACCATCTTTTCAAAAATAAAAGTGTCAGTAAACAGTTAAATGACTACAAGAGTTGTATTAAAAAATAAACATATTTAAGCATTTATTTTCCACAACAAAAGGAAATATTGTTCTTATAATTTAAAAAAAATTCATGGTATTTATTAGAATGTTTAAAAATGTGTTACCAAAATGGTGACTTTAACAGGAGAACAAGATGTAAAGCATAAAAGCAAAAATGGACAAAGAAGGAGAGAACTGTTTAGTCAAGAACATTTCCTTCAGTGAGAAAATTATTCCATTTCAGCCATTCCTAGGAAAGAGAGGTGAAAGAGACAAGCTGTCAAGCAATATCAGGTAGTGGCAATTCTCTGAGAGAGTGATTTGAATAAAAGGGGAAGTCCAAGACAAGTGAATTTGCAGATGAATTTTGAAAATTCTTTGGAAGTTTGAAAATATTCCTGGGGAAGAAATACACTGTTGCTGAAAAAGAAGCTCCACTGTCTTCTTCTTGGTTAGAACATTCATATAGGCTCCAAAAATACAAATTCTCTCTGAATAAAGTGGTTTTACTTTTTTAGTTGCCTAGAAGATAAAAACAAGATCTGTATTTTTTGCATAGATTTTGAGGAGACTTACAACAGACAGCAGGCAGCAAGCAATACATTAATCTGAAGTGCCTGGTAACAGTTTTTAAATAAGAAATGTTGTGTTTGTGGTTTAGAATTAGGGGTGTTCACAGGGCTAGAAACCTTATATAACCTTATTTAACCAGTAGAGCTAAAACCAAATACAAGATTCAAATACTTGTCCCACACAATGAGTGTGGGTTATGATGCAAGTGAGAACAGTATGCAGAATTGCCAAACCTGGTATAGTATAACAAAGAAGAGTTTGATATAGTACCAACAGGTTCCTGAGGAAAAATTTCTACTTAAACGGTATAAAAGATGTTTGAACTTAATACAGCTGATGAAGTTATAGCTTGGTGTGCTTCAATTAGGAGAAATTGCTTTAAGAGAATCCTTGAAATCAATAGTTGCACAATGATGTGTGAGTTACAGAGAGACACAGTCAGTCGCCTTCCGAAGAGGTGGAGATAAGGAAGGAAAAGCACAATCCAGTCTTCAAATGTGAAAACATTTCCTGCTTTCTCAACAAAGGGAAAATGAACCGACCTCTTACCTTGCCAGCTACGAAAATTGGTAGCAATTAAAAATTAAATGAATCATAAGTAGCAAAGTAAGTTCAGAGGATATGGGAAATATGAAGCACAAAAAGAAAACCAATAATTTCAACTAATATAATTTAATGTAATTTTCAAGACCAAACATTTTATAGTTCACAAAGCTTTATGTCTGATCATTATTTAATAATTTTTAAATGATGCCTAGAAATGTCAAAGACACTAGTGGCCTTAGATTAATTATTGCAGCCAAATGAAATGTTTAATTACTTTCCAAACATAGATAGGTTTAACAATATAGATAGGTATATCAGACAAAGTTTGGAAAGAATTTCTGTTCAGAAAGGAGAAGTACAGGAATCTTTGGACCCTTTGGTCAGGGTCTCAGACTGATTGTGTCAAAACCAGGTATCTTTTGTCACAGGTGACATTTGGATAATATAATCCTAAATAAAAAAGCGTGTGAGAGAAATTAGATTATAAAAACTAGAGAAAAAATTAGAATGTATTATAGTTGAAGTGGTTCTTAGCTACTGGTTACACGTTTATGGTCTGCCCTTAGCCCTCACAATTCCCCAAATATTCTTACAGATCCTGTGGGAGTGCACATCAGTTTTTCATGTCACTTTGTCACTTGCCCCACTGAGCAGCAGAGCCACACTGTGCTCAACCTTTCTCCTGTTTCCAGTGCACCTAAAAAAAACATTGTTATATCTTTTCCTAGTCTGAGCAATGTGTGAGCTTTGGATGTTTCCTCCACAATCTCTGAAAGCACTCTGTGTTTCTCCTGGGTAACTTGTCCCAAGTTCTTAGTCTGTGTACTTCTTTTTTATATTTGACTCAGTTGGTGTTCCCTGTTGAATCAAGTTGGCTCTCTGCAACACTTCTCTTATTTACAGAATATTAGATCAAGCCATTTTTGTACTTTGAGGAGGTTGTCCTTGAATATCAGCTGGTTCTTCTGTTGTCCTCGGCCCTCTAGGGCAACATTCCATGAGATGTTACCAAATGGGTCCCTGAATAGGCAGAAACCTGCTCTACTCCAGTCCAAATCTGAGATTCTGCTGTTTGCCTTGCTTCTCTTGATTTTAAACTGCACAGTCTCATGATTTTACCAGCCAAGGCTGTCCTTTACTTTCAGATTTTTGATGATACATTTACTGATTGTGAACAATAGTTCCAAGAAAGTATTTCACTGAATGGCTGATGAATCATCTGAAACAATAAATTATCTTAAACACACGCTAGAAGCCTTCTGGACTATTTGTGCCCAGTTCTCTTTGCCTTTATAGCAGACATTCAGATGTAGATCCCTGGGAGAGCCACTTGGTGATTGTAAGTCTTCTTTCAGCTGTCTACAGGCTTCATTTACCCCCAAATTTTTTCTTGTGTAGCACAAGCCTCTGCTGCCTGTGACAGTCTCTTCTCTAAACTTAAACATAAGTTCTCAGCAGACTTGTCACCACTTCCTCAGTGGTGATAGTTCTGTGCACTCCAGCCATTCCCTTGTGTACACCAAAACCCTTCCTCCTCACCTTTCCAGCCTGTCTCTCCTGAAAAAAAACATGCACCAGTTTATTGGAGTACTCTGGTGAGACCTACCAAACTACATCTCTGTAATCTTAATGAGGTCATGCCTCTGCACCTCCCATATCTTTCCCAAAGTGTGGGTTTTTCCTTCTCCTGTGGTCTTGCTTTCTCAAGGATAGAGAAGAGAAAACATGAAAAGATGCGAGTTCTATTTTCCTCTGGTACCCTAAAGCTTTTTTTACTCTCCTATACCTTGTCTTCTCTTTGGATTATGACAACACTACCCCAATATACCTAATTTACAGTTCTTCACTAAAGGTTAACAAGAATGTTTGCAAAAGCACTCTTCCCCATTTTGTCAAAGTACTCATTCCTCAAAGAGTGTCCCACAATCACAGAGACCACAACCTTGTCCTTGCTACCCCTTATACAGCCAGGTCTTCATCCCATGGGTATGTTCATACCTACCTAAGCCTTTTATTCCACTGAAAAGACTGCCATGAAGATATTTCTTTGAATAGTCAAGCTTTACAGAGACTGCTGTTTTAAAGCAAGAACATTTGTATTAAACTGCTGGAGAGTCAAAGAAGCTTTGGAAGTGCCTTTGTCAGGCACACAACAACATCAGGTCTAATAGTCAAGCTTTTTATGTATAAAGAGACACCAGAAAATTCTTTATTCTGAAGGGTACCTAGACCCAGTAATAATGTATCAAGGCATTTTATACATTTGTAATAATGGAAAATGGAATTTGCGGTACTTCTGCATGAATTACTTTTAATTTTTCTGTATTAAGTTAGATACTTTGTTTTTCTTCTAGAAAAGTAGATAACCAGTAGATGACGAATTTGTTTAAAACCACAAACCCTCATTCAGTTTTTAATTAGAAAAGTGTTAAGTTCATTTCTTGTCAGTAAAACAAATATTTGTTATTGCTAATACATTTTAAAGGCAAGCATAGCACTTCATAGTGTTTATAGGAATAGTGTATGTAGTGCACTGCTTCATCATGAATTCATGCCAATCATTTCACTGTTGCAATAGAACTCCTCTGAAAGCAAATACATTTCCCAGTCACAAGCAGGAAATTGAATTCTTCTCTATGAGAATTCAAGGGACACATGGCCATTGAACCATCAGATTCACAAGTTAAAGTACGACAGTGCATTTTCTTGTGTTGCAACTGACATCAATCACTTCTGAAATACCATAATATTTAAAAATCCAGCCAAAAATGCAATTAAAATGGACAGTCTTGCTCACTGTGACAATAACTGCCATGAGTCAAGGCAATTTTTTCTTATTTCAGACAGATTTCCGGCTCCATCTTTTTAACGTGTAACTGCTTCTTTCCCACCACTGTGTAATATTCAATAAAAACCTACTACTTTATAATGAAGAATAAAGTCTGTCTTGTTTCAGTTCATACATTATTATTTAATAATATGGTCTGATGGATAATATAACTGGTTATTTGTTTGATTTTCAATCAGCAAAGAGGACTAACGCGTGATGTTTCCAATATTTGTACAGACTGGTGATGATTGTATCTATGTTATTAGAACAAGATGTTTTCTTTCTTTGGCTTCATTTTAGAAGTGCTGAAGGTAAATATTATTAATATCCTCTGTATAATTTATACTCCTTTTGGCATTTTAAATGGGTAAGTTGACTTAGAAGAAAGTTTTTACAATCATTCATGAAAAACTTGGAAGAGCTGAAGTCAGCTGATTTTTTTTTTTTTTTTTTTTTTACTATGAAGGACCTTTGTTGATGCNTTTTTTTTACTATAGGTTTTTTGGGAGCTGTTCTGGCTTTTATTGAGACTCCAAATTTGTGCCAAACTATCACAATGAAAACTGTTGGTACAAATGTTTTGTCTTTTGACTATAATCAGGAACATGTCAGGGGTAAACCCAGATAGGTCCAGATATGCCCAGATAGGTCTTGAACTTCCAAAAGTCCTCTGTCTGGATGGTCAGCAGCAGATTTTACACTTCAGGCACCAAAAGTATCAAGTGATTGTGAGAGATCCATAGTAACCAAAAGTGATTCCTTCCTTAGGGATAGGATATAAAGTCATTAAAACATCCGTATAGTAAGGGGCTGTCAAGATTTTAGAAGTTTTTAGCCTTAATCTTCTGGATCTTAGAATATGCATAGGAAAAAAAATAGCTGTATAATTCCTGGGTTTTTTTCATACCATAGGTATTGGCACTCTCTTTTCTCTGATCTCCTAGTCAGAAATCTTGCTAGTTTTAAGGAAAAAAGAAATTAGCCCTCTATGAGTGAACAGGCTACTTAGTATTTAGCTACAAAAGTGTGAGTCCATATTGAGGAGCTTACAAGTCATGCATCTTCTCATAAGACAGATGTGCATCAAAATTCAAAGAAATTTTTTAAGGTCTGAAGAAATAGGTTTTCTTTCTTCATACCTTTTCCACACTTGAATATTGACATTTTTTCCTTCACTTTCCTTGCAGTCTTTCCTCATCCAGCTGTGAGGTTTTATTCAGTACCTGTGGAACCAAGAGCAACCAGAAACAGAAACCACACTTGAATAAAATATATGTTTCTGTTTCTCATTTTAATGATCTAGATGGTAAACTCTACTGCTGCAGGTTTTAGATGCAGAATCTGCTCATTTACCCTCTATAGAAGTCATCAGTATCCTATTGAATGGAATCAGGTACATTTTACTTCCCTCTAATATGAAGGAAAAATCAACTGCTGAAAGACAATAATATACCTCAGTGAATGGTTGGCTATGAGCTTTGCTAATTAGCTTTATTGGGTGTATCTCTACTAGACAAGACCTTGAGAAACCTACTCCAACTTTGAGATTAACTGTGTTTTGAGCAGTTTTTGAAGGGGCCAGGACCTCAGATGGGCCCTTTCCCCCTATATCTATGACTTTACACATGTAATGTGTATGCATTTGTAGTCAACCCCACAGATACAGCTATATGCACCTGAATTCTTTGTTCTTCAAAATAAAATAAAAGGTCAAATTGCATTTTTGTTACTAACATATGTATGTATATATATGCATGGCCACATTGTAAACCCTTGCTATATAACTCATTCTTCCCTCACTGCACTGTGGTTGCTCTTGCTGGACTACTTGTTAGATTGCTTTTTGGTGCTTTTTTTGTGACATAGGTAAGTTTTATTTGCTTATAGCTACAATCAGATTTTATGGAAATTATCTGTGAAACTCTGACCTATTTCAGTTTCTTTGCTGCCATACCAAACTAAGTTCTTACTGGAATCTCTGTGTTTACAGGAGAACAAGTGTCAATAATCAGTGAACATCAAAGCACAATTAACTGCTTTATCCCAGAGTTGTTGCCTTTCTGGAGCCACAACACAGCAGCTCACCAAGGTGCAGATGCACAACTGAATGATGCCATGTGAAAGGCAGGATGGAGGGGAACTCTGCTTGCTAAAGCCAGGAATTTCTTAAGGGTCATGTTTCTCTTATGAGAGAGAGGAGCAACATAGCACCCACAGTGTGTATACAAAGGAAGTGAGTATGCTGACCAGGCTGGAGAGTATTTGGAATTAATAGTTGTTCCTAAATGACCATCTGCCACGAAGGGAAAATTCAGTGTCTAATGAGACAAACTGCATCAGTATCCCATCTAGAGGGAACCCAGTTGGAATACTGATGTTGAAAGTGTGGTTGTAGCTGTGTCTTCCCCTATTTATAGATCTTCTGCTCTAAAAAAATGAGAACAGAGCAAGCTTTTGGTAAGCACAAACAAAATCTGCAGGGTAGCCCAGAAAAGGGAAGAGAACTGATATAAGAATGCTTAAAGTGTTTTCTCTATTAATAAAAGTGCAAGCACTGCCAATTTTATTAATTTCTCCTTTGGGTTCATTCTTTCACATCCACTTCCTCCTAGTGTGGAGTTTAGGGAAGCATTAATAGTTTATTTTTTCTTCTAAAGTTATTCAGAATGGTGGGGTCATACTATATTGGAAGTGTCTGAGTCTGCTTGGAATGCTTCTTGCCTCTCTGAAGTGGATTTACTTTTCTTATAAGTAGGTTCAAATTTTCTGACTTTAAATTCCAACCAGTGTGTTGAGTCTCTTCTGTTGATCATATTCCACCAGGTTCTGTGCAGAAATATTAGTTTTATTGACCAAACACAACAAAAAAAGGGATGGGACTGATGCTTAAGCTATTTTTGGTCTTACTCACAGCTACCTACTGATAACAGATAAAGACAGGAGTAAAATATAAAATTTTGGTCATCCTTTTCTAAAATATAATTGTTCCACCTACAAATAAATGAGATGAGGTTTTAACAAGCAGTTTTCATCCAGCATCTTCCATTTTCAGAGTTCTCCGTTGTTACATCCTGTAATCCAGTTATGGCTTATTTATTGGATTAACTTGGTGAAAGTTTTAATTGAGTCAAAATATACAGCACTATAAGACTGATGAAATTTCATGCCTCTTTTTTGTTGGTGTAATATTACTGTACCTCTGGTTTCCTCAGAAGACCATTTTTTCTTATTCTGGTGTTTGACAATGAGCTAACATCCAAAACGCAAACAGAGAGACTTTACACATTGACTGCAGTAAAAAAGCATTTTCTTCTTATTTACAATATATGAAGTAATGGGGAAAAAGTGATCCCAGCACCATCCTAAAATGAATTTAACTTAATCTCATATTGAAGGAAAAATGGCAATTTAAAAGTAAAATATATAGCAAACACAGGAGAACTGAAATAGCCTATTATTTTTTTTTAAATCACGAAATAGAAATACATAAAATGCTAATAAATTGACCAAATGGAATAAGACAAATTGAAAAAGATTGGTTCCATTTTCCATACGAGAAATTTACAAAGGCAAAGTTCAGTGCAATGTTTGTGGAGTTTCAGGTGGTATCTCAAATTAAAAACATCATCTACTTCCTTTTTTGTCTAATTTGCCACATAGGGAAACACTGATTTTAGTAGTTTCATTACCATGTCAGCTCTTCAGCATAAGTTGAGAAAACACACCCAAATATTGTTGAGATTTTTCACTGTCAGAATAGCAAACACTGGGGTAGGAGTATGAGTTGAGAGCTGAAACAGCTTTGCAAAGCCTGATAGACCAGAGTTGATACTTCTGAGGAGAAAACATTAGGTGTCACAGAGATGTCTGAGAAATCAGATTTCACGTTCTGAGCTCTGGGTGATGACTAACAGTGACTCTAATTATCAGCTGACAAAGTTTTCCTTTTTTATTGTCATCTGAGTTCTTCAATGAATGGCTTTTTTGTTTCTGGGTTGCTCTCCCAAAGCACAGTGATTACCCACAGTTATGTCTTTTGGTGAATATCGGGAAGCCACATTGTCCTTTTGCAATCAGTTTTAGTTTGCTGTGCGTGGGTGTGTTTCTTTGTCAAGAATATGGGGGAAATTGCTGAGGTTTTAAAGGAATTTCAGAAGTAGAATTTTGTTCTGTTTCACCATGTGCATGCTTTAGAAAAATTAAAATATTTTATTAAGAGATTGTGTCTCCAGATTCAAGGGGGACTAAAATGTAAATCAGCTTCACTTTCCTTGAGTTAGTTTCTTTTCTTTTCTGATACCATGTATTTTGTCTTCAGGATTAATCTTTCTGATAATTTGAAAAATGAACTCCTTTTCAGTTTGAATATAGGATTACTCGGCCTTTCATAGCTGATTTTATTGAGACTAATGAGACAAGAGGCTGAAAAACATCCAGAACCTGCCAAAGGTTAATCTTGTTCTTAACTCCACTATCTCTGCAATGTAAAATGCATAGTAGTCTTTTCAATTTTATATTGAATTTTGTATTGCTAGGTAATGTGGCACACTTTGAACTTACAGGGGAGACTTGGGAAAATTACAAAATAAACCAAATTAAAAGTGCAGATATCAAATTGCATGAAAAGTATGCAAGCAAAGAGAGGAAAGTTTGGAATATTCTTTGAAATGAAGGAGCAGAGGGAAAATCTACAGTCCAGGCTTGAAGAGCTGGAATCATGCAAAGGAAAAATGTATTTAGCCAATAAAAATGTATTGTAGGAAGGAATAGTAACAGAAATTTGCAAGTGCAGTGAAACATAAAAAATTTAAAATAGAGAAAAAGATAGTCATTACTGAAGGAATTTGAAGAAGGGAAGATACTGATGGAAAATATGTCAAGTGCCATGGTGATAACTAAACAATTTTGAGGCATTTTTGTTAAAAAAATGGTAGATGTGACATTATACTTGTGTCACTAGTATTCTTAGTTACAGGGAGTCAAAGGAAGTGTTAAAACCAGTAATGTTTTATCAAAGAAATATAAGTTTTAACACTGGAATAAATCACAGTGATAGTTTAAACACCAGACTATTAAATAAGCTTTGGGAAGGTATGGCAGAGTGTTAGCACACAGAGTCCAAATGTCTGGAAGACACCTTTGTGGAGCAACCTGTATAGAATACTGCAGTATATTTCAACATCTATTACAGCCTCCATCATTCAATAATGGTGTCTAATGCTGAAAGGTGAATTACTAGGCAGCTGAAGTGAAATGTTCTGAACTCCAAAGAGGTTTAGATTTCACACATTTGATAGCACGCTGATATTGCATAATGATTTTTCTCATCTCATAACACTAGTTTCTTGGTGATAATTCAATTATAGTATTTTATAAACACTCTTAGTCCTCCTCTGACATCAGTTAGCTTTTAGTTATAATTAGTTTTTCAAATATGTAATAAAACATGGAATACAATTTGGAATCCCAGTCAACCTTTAAATCACTGTGCTGTGCTCTTTAATTTCTAATCTAATGCTTTCAATGCATGGCTTCAAAAAAATGTAGATTCCTTTTTATCCTTGTCAAGTAGAAATTATGTTTAAACCCGAGATGGAATATATTGACCCTACTGTTTACTCTGTTAAGTGGTTTCAGAACAACCAAAACAAGCGTTTGTCTTACCAAATCTTATTTGAATATGTCTAATCAATTTCACTTGTTACAGAACTATAAAAATCTGTTGTGAGTCAACTCTGGTTAAATCCAGTGAGAAAATGGAGTGGAAAAATTTTAATCCAATCCTTTGGCCTGTTAGCTATCTTCCATTCCTATTAAGTTTCAATATAACTCAGAGCTGACCTTTGTTAAATCTTTAGTCAATTTATATTAGCCCAGACTTTTTTTATTTCTACCAATCTTGCCTTTGCACCTGGTGGGCTTGTGACTTTTTGCTGTGACTGTGGACTGCTCCTGTTCTTCCTGAGATGCCAGTGTGGGACCATAATTACCAATCTCTACTTAACACACTTAGAAATACTTATGCCAGAAATTCTGCCTCTGCCACTTCTCCACCTCTTGTCTCCCCAAAATGAGTTCATACCACCTCCTCTTGAGCAGAGAAAGAAGTCACTGATGTAATTTTATGACTGTTTTTGAACTCTATGCACACATCACAGCTAAGGCTCCACAGCAACACATTAAGGAAACCCATTAATGGTACTTTAGCCTAGCACCATAGCAGTGCCACATGGTCAGAGAAGAAAAGAACCACATTATGGTCTTCTTCTAACAAAAATGCTTCAAGCTAAGATAAATGGGAGAAGTTACTTCAATTTGGAGTAACTATGTTGTTGAAATATTTTCAACACAACATAATGTAACAACCCTGATCACTAGTGTGAACCAGCTTCCTTTAAAGAAGAATTAAGTATTTATTATGGAAAGAGAAGATTATATATAGTAGAGAGACAAGATCTAAAACCATCAAAATCTAAACCAAAACAAAATAGTTTAGAGAAAAGGAGTAAAATAGTCACTAGACAAGATGGATAGCTGACTACTATTTATTTGTACAAGAAGTGATTTGTGTAAGACAGAGATTCTCTTAGGTCTCTTAATGCATCCAGTAGAAGTTATTTTTTCGGGTCATGAATGTTTGTGAGGGCAAACAGCTTTTAAACTGTCAAAAAGTGACTTAGATTTTTGCAAAAGTCTTACAGCATCTCTGCAAATACTTACAGTGTAATTGAAATATGTACAGGAGCTCAGAAGGGGCAGAAATTTCTATACAGGCAAAAGTCTGGTGCATGTTGTCATGACAGCAAAACCTGCGACAGTGCTAGACTTTTCTACACTAGACCTTAAGGTGACTTAATCATAATCTAAAATTATTAACTTAAGTCAAGTAACTATTCAATTTGATGACCCTTTTTCCATCTTTGTCTTATTGTTAATGCTTATTATTCTTTTTCTGGAAAATGCATGTATTCTTCTATTTTTATTCATAGCACAATTTTTAATTTTTTATGATTTTGTATCATCTAGAATTATGTTTTTCATAAAAGATCTCTTAATGACCACAAGACACAGAATTAGAGAAGCCAGAAATTACATGTTCTTTTTGAGTTGAGAGATTTAACTCTGTTTTCCCATGGCATCAGTATTTTCAACACCTTATTTTTCAGTGATTTGATTTAATTGTCTTGAGTAGAAAGGCTAATAGATATGATGCCAGTAATATTTCAGCTGGCTTGTTCTCTAGAGTTTTTCAGTTTGACTTTCTTTTAGTTCTGTGAATCATAAGTCACTAGAAAGACACATCTCCCTACTTCCTAAAGTAGAATTTCACAGACAATATTTTCCACAAAGAATTCTATTGACAGAAGAAGGATTGATGGGCTTCTAAGATTCTGGGGTGGGGGAAAGGTGCTGGCCTGGCTTTGTCTTTGTTTCAGATGCTCTTCCTTGCAGCATAGCTGAGAGGCAGATATCATGGGTTAGCAGAAGAAAGAATGGATCTGTGGCCTGTGAAGTTTTGGATTGTTTCTCTACTTTTTCAGCTTGAGAATTTATGAACAGTGTGAGATGAAGCTGCCTTAATGGTAATGTATAAGTCTAATTCAGGACAGATTCCAGCCATCTTTCAGTCAGAATCTGGAGGAAGAAGGTAATTCCTGAACATAGCACTTCAAACAAACCTGGCTGCCCTTTCCTGTTATGAGAAGAAACCAACAAAAACCACATTTGTGCTATTAAATGTAATTTTTCTCGAACTTTGGGCAAATAGCCCACTTTCTTTTGTTATAATTCGGAATGCCTTTGAAGCAGAAACCTCCAAGGAGGGTCTGAAACAATTTCCAAGAAAAAGACTGTAATTACTTTTTAGTGCTCTGTTCAGTGAACTGAAACAAAGCCCTAGGCAAGGGAGAACTTTGTGCTTGTTTGCCTGTAAACTCCATGTATGCAGTCCCACTAGCCCAATACCCTACTGTAAGCTGTGTGTATGTTGGTCCATATCTCAGCCTGGATTGGTGCTGCACATTTTGGTATTGCTGTATCATTTACCCAGGGGACCTGCTTTATGCCTCTTGCTGTCAATTTGACACTTTCCAGTAGGCTCCAAAAAACAACAGAAAATTACTATGTAAGCATATTTCTTGGAAAGAAGTAATTAAAATTCAGAGTTGTATTATTCCACATACAGGACTCCAGCCTGAATGTTGCTCAGGATCTCCTGGAGTGATTTGGATTCTTAGGTCTGTTAAGAACAAACACAAGGTGTATTTTTGAAGATGTCATACTATGAAAGAATAATTAATTCACAAAGCTTTCAAAATTAGCCTCTTTTCACTGTCAGTATAGTTCCACATAATGAGATAGCAGTCTTTTCTTTTCCCTCCTTCATAGCTAGAGAAAGGTACCCCAAAAAAGAGCTTATTCCTTCTGCTATGTTTGCAATTCAAAGCTGTTTTGTACTGGGAGTAAAGCCCATGTTAAGGAAGATGTCTTTTAGCCCACAGATTTATAATTTGGTTACAAATATGTAAATTTTAAGAGAAGGATCCATATTAAAGAAGTGGGTTGTTTGCCATAGGTTTAGTAGTTACCCATTAAAAGAAAAAAGATAAAAAACTTTCCTTTTGGCCGAAAGGAGAACACTTAACAAATTTATCATAGAACAACTTAATGTCATTTCTGGCCCTGTCTCAAGCAGATGTGCTGTAATTCCAGAGGAAATGTGGTAGCTCTTCAGGAAACTCTATGGCTGCTTTCTCCTTCTATATACGTCTGTTCTGAGTGAAAGGAAAGGGGCTAACAGGAATAAAACCAGAAATTTTAGATGAGACACTACTGAAAAAATAATTGAAGCAGTTGTGAGCCTGAGATTGCATTAGAAGTATAACTGAAATTGATTTGAATCTGTGCTATAACATTATGATAATGAAGTCTGTGGCCTTACCAAAAGATTATAAACATGACTTTTAAACTCCCTTTGATATTCTTATTACAATTGCACTTAAATTCATTATGAGTTGCTAGAAGGTCATCTTGTTACAAAACATGCATAGTTGGCACAACTCAATATGCTCTGGTAACTCCTAAAAACCAGCTGAGTAAAGAAAAACGTTTGAAATAAATATACCGGATATCAAATCTTAGCTTTCATTATACTAAGGGGCTGATATCAGTTTTGATCCCTAAAGCTTTGTGTTTGATCAACACCATCATAAATTTCATTTGTTAACCATATTGTTCCTTCTATTGTAATACTTTGTTGCTTTCCTCACAACCTGGATCTTTTGTCTTAAATGTACTCATCTCTTAAATTTGCTGTGCCAACAGTCACTTCACACTTTAATACTTCGGGGAGTTTTCAATCTGATTTTGTGGGTTACTTTAGTAAAAGAATGCTTGGACATAGAAGAAATGCTAACCAATACCTGTGTTTGAGGTTTTACTTCTTATTAAAACCTGAAGGAACGTAGAAGGTCTCAAAAAAGGCATATATTTCAATCAAATTATTTAAATGTTGTATTTCTGAGGTGCTAAACTAATTAAGTACAGTTAAAACATGAGTTACTGGTCTGGAAAGGGTAAGCCTTTTAAATCCCTATTTAATATTGTTTGACTTATAATAGTCTGACTGCTTTGTAAGACCATTGGAAATAGAACACTTTTTACAATATTATACTTTTTTGAGTATTTTAGAGAGTATTATGAGCTAACCTTGTTACATTAAAAAAATTACTTAAGAATGTTGCAAGGTAGTTCACTCTGAATATGCATTCATATAGGATCTGTTATTGTGCCTCCCAATACTTGCAGAATGACAATAGGCAAAAAGATGTGCATGGTACACAAATACTAGGAGAATCTGGTTGGTATTTAATGTGGGAAAAATATGTATAGCTGTTAAGAAAAGCACATGTCGGAGTTGAATAAAGTCTTTGTTTCTTCAGGAGTTTTAGCTGTACCCCTTGCAGACTACTTAAGCAGCAGGGGTTCTTCATGTTCTCCAGAGAATGTTTCCCCTGATATCTGTCAGAGGTGCCATGGCTGCTAGAAGTGTCAGCCAGGCTTTCCAAAGATCACAAAATATGCAGAAATTTCTGAAGGCTGAGGGAAACTGAAAGCCTTCAATAGTCATCTCAGTAGGGCTAACTTCTGCCTTCCTCCCTTTCCCTTTCAAACTGCTAAGCAACCTAAAGACAGATGAAACTACTGACAACTTTTAGGCAATATTTGAATGTAAACATGTCACTCAAGGTAGCAAAAAGCCATTTTCAGATACATATAGATTAAGACAGCCCGATGCAGAAAATCTAGAGGAACTAACAGCTTTATCTGATTTAAAAATCAGTTAATCTTTTAACAACATATATGTGCCCTTTTGAAAACTACCAACACCTATTTTTAAGGGTTTTGCCAGATAAATTATTTAGAAGTCGTTTCATAAGGTTTAGTTTTCTCAAACCCCAAAAAAGCCATTCAGATTGTGATGTTTGATATCCACCTGACTACTTCTTTATTTATAAGAGATGAGTGATCAGATGAGGTAGATCCTCGTGGAAGGAGGTGGCAGGTTGTTGGTGCTCTAGAGGACCCCATGAGCCTTCCATTTCAGGAGGGAGACCAGGCAGGTTGCAGGCAGATAAAGAGGTAAAGAAATGAGCTGGCAGTCTGCAACTATGGAGACACTATTGAGAGAAAGGATGAGACAGACAGACCTTGGAAGTGGCAGAGACAGTCAGTGCAGAACTTGCTGCATCTCAGAAACCTTCTGTAGTGCTATGAGGAAACCTGAAGCAAAGAAACTCTGAGAAGACATACATTTTTGTACCTAATCTGTCTTAAATGTCTGTCTTGATTTAAAAAGGAAAGTATTCCAGTTTACAGGTTAATAATAACAGATTGATAAAAGTAATTTTATGTTTCAGGATATTAATCATAAAGAAAATTTTAGATAAACTTCTTCAAAGCCTTGTCTGACTCTGGGTCTTGCCACAGAGATCTACAAGTGAAAAACCTTTTGCCCGTGATCAAGGAAAGAAAGAATAATATTGATAAAATAAATATACTTCATTATTATTTTAATGTTATTTTTATGATTATTAAACACATGTGAAATAATATGGGTTGCAAAGACCATGTACCTCTTCAAAGCAACTTGTGTCAGTACAGCACCAAATCCAACTTGGATCACAGAAAAACTAGCTTTCAGACCTTAGGGCTTGAAGTGCCCTGAGATTTTGAAATAAAATGTAGGTAGTTGTCTGACAGATCTTCTGGTCTCCAAAACTCTGGTGTGACCTGTTGGTCATTCATGAATTATCATTCGAAGTCCACTGAAATCAACAAGAATAATTCAGTGAATTTCAAATTGGATTAATATTACATTATTACTCCTATTAGATTATCCAGATGTAAAATATCATTACAGTCTGGAGGAAATGCTGAAGGGAACTTAACCATCTGTACCACAGTATCTCAGGAAAATAATGGAAATTCTGGGAGCTGCTAATGATAGAAAAGTGATAGACCCCCAAACTGTTCTTTATAATGAGCATATTATTCTGTATGAGCAATTTAATGAGTGTTCTGCTCTGCAAAGGACAGTCACATTGCATCATTTTAGGATGTTCCTACATGGACTGTTTGACAGTATGACGCTTTGCATACATGCTAATAAAGTTCTGAACCCTCTTCTAAAGCAACTCAACTACTTCCCTCAAAGAGAATACCTGATCACAGATGATGGAATAGTATGCTTCAGAGCTTCTTCCAAATGTGTCCATCAGGGGCATGGTTTATGCCAAGTTTGGCTCCCCCAGCTGATACAAACAATTTATTTGGAGACTTTTCCCTTCAAAGGCCTCGTGCCTTGCACAGAAACTCTGGCATCTTGTACAAACACTACTCTGGTGGGCTGCAAGAACAGTTATTTTGGTACAATGAAATGAGAAACCACAAACAGATTTTTATCTCATGACTACAGGGAGTAAAGTGTGGTTTTGAGAAGATACAAACCAAATGCTATGGGAAGTGCATGAATTCAGTTTGTTAGAAAGTGTGACAGTCTGTGAAAACTGGAGATGAGCCAGCTACCATAATTCACTAGGGACTTGTGTTCTACTTGTGAGTGGCATTCACAATACAGTTTAGAAAAATACTTAGTAATTTTTAAAGGGATTTCTTACTTTGAAATATAGTAGAAATTTTGAGATTCATAATGAATTTCAGAATTTCTTTCAGAGTCAAGTGTTCAAATGAATTCCTAATGGATTAAAAATTTTAAAATAATATATTTCATATTTGTAGAAATGAGTTTAAGATGACGTTGTAACAGCTAAGACATGGAAACACCTTGTTGAGCCACTTATACAAGTTTTACTACATTGTGTATGGTAAAATGCACCACAGGTGCAAAAGCTTACCCATATGTCTTCATCTAGAAACACCTTCAAACATTAATCACCTTAATTTAGTAGCTTCACCTTTACTATGTAGATTTTAATAGCAGCTGGCCTTGTTTAGTAGCTGCACTTATTTAATAGCTGCACCTTTACCATGAACCTTTCCCAGGCAAAGGGTAGGGCAAAGTAATTAAATTTAATGCAAACTGTGCTTTCCAAACAAGGATATATGGCTAGTCATATGAAATGGTCAGTAGGCTAAATCATTGGTGGAGAAATTAACCACAGTACAAAGGTTAAGGTACTGTGCCTCAAAATATGAATTAAGACTATATTGTAAAGAACATAAATTGCAGAGTTTCCTTGATGACAGCAACATAGGAACTATTCCCTTCCAAGGCTTGTATGTCCCTGCAAGCTCAAGAGCTCATGACAGAATTATTCAGTGAATGAGGATGGAGGCTGCTCTCTGGAGCACTGTGGAAATATACATTTCTTTCAAAATAAGTATCAAAATGAGAATCTGACTCTCACATTATATCTTGCTTCTCCTGTTAAGCAAGACATAAGGTGTTAGCACCAGGCTTTGCACTTTGTGCCCTGTATTATGTTAGACAAGGATAGACTTCGCAGCTTGAAGTGATTTAAGGAATAGAAAATAAACAATGAACAATTGATATACTAACAGGGACATGATAACAGCAGAAGAAATGAACAAAAGAAAATATTGGTCTTAAAATTCTCTCATTTTTATAAGAATGATTAAAAGCCCTTTCAAAAAACACCGAGTTCCATTCACTGCTGTTATTTTAAGACAGAGGCAGTAAAAGGTACATGACCTCTGCTAAAGAGACAGTCTTATTTCATCTTTTTGATCAAAATTGGTGAATGGAACACTACAACGATTTGATAGTGGTGGGTTACAAGGAAATAAAATTTTATTTTTTTTCTAAGGGAATGAAAAAAAATTAACACGAATTTTATAAAAGATATTTCCTTGATGTTGATAAAACTTTGCTTTCCACTAATGACAACATTAGTAATACCTCCAGAAATACTTACTTTTTCACTTCAGAACTTTGTGTTCTGGGAATTTAAGCTGCAGTAAAATCTCTTGGGATTTTACTTACTAAGAGTTTCCCTACTATTTTCATCACAGTAGCATAGAAGTTTCATTGCTGGTTGCTGCTTAATATACAAAACATTAATGGAACAATAACACTGTGAGATTTTTTATATGTTTTGAATTTCAGTTCTCTCATATTGCTGTGCAAAATGTGCAAGCTTTTCCAGCAGATAAAGTGACGTACAGCAGCAGTGAGATAAAAGCTGCAAACAGCAGTTATGAGATGCTTTTGATTAAAAAATGTACTTCATTTGAAAGATAAGCCTCAGAAATTCACCTCAGCTTGTAAAAGCACAAAAATTTATTCTTTGTTGTGCAGCAGTAGCAATTAACTGAAAATATATTTATTTGAGTTAGTAGTTCTCTCTTTTCTGAGAACTGAAAATACTAATTAAGATAACCCTACATGGATATTTTCATTGCTGTGATATTTCTGCTTTAATGGAATCAAAAAAAGGGGGGGAATTTTTACTTATGTATATCCTTGGGAAGCCTGATATTACTCTGTTTCTGGCTGGTAATGTGTAGAGAATAATACATTGGGTTTAATTGCTTCAGAGGAATGTATTGCAGCTGCTTGTCTTCACTGGGCTAATAGGAATATTTCACCCTTTTACTCAGTTTTGTAGCACTGCTGCTCATGCTGTTTCTTCTCACCCATGCAGTGTGCAGCCCTGGCCCAGCCCAGCAGTTTCAAGTGCAATGCTTTTCACTGGCAGTGTGAGATGTGTCTTGCCCTTGCTAAGAGCAAGGGTGACTTTTTAACTGACCACCTTCAGCGAGGCTCATGATCCATGAACCTGTGCTAAGCATCCCTGAGAATCCAAGAGCTCATTCCTCCTCACAGAGCATGCACATTTCCACTTATATAAAGGGAATTTCTGAGGTAGGCACAGGAAGTGCAAGACATTGTGTCTCAGTTCTGCTTGCTCAGCACAGACCACCTTGTATATTCTCTTCTGCCACAGGCAGTTATTTTATTGCAAGAGCAGCAGTTAGTGGCCCCTTTACCCTCGAAACTATTGCCCTCTATAACCTCTTCACATGAAATGTTTCAAGAGAAATACTGATCTACTCTACCATGACAAATGTCACAAACACCGAATTCTTGGTAAGAATGTCTTCTCACATTTGGACTAGATATTACTTCTGGGCTAAAAAAATTCTTTTCAAAATAAACATATATCTGTGAAATGTTTTTCGTTTTGACAAGTGGGAGTTCCTCATCCACTCATAAGAAATGCATTTTGTCAAAAAAGTTTTGGTCAATTCTGTCTGAGAGTATTCATCTATCATTTACCTAGTTGTATTTATTTTTCTGCTTTTTCTATCAGAAGTTGCTATTTGGTACACCCTGTCTCTCTGAAAAAAGCAATATTCTGCTTCAAGGCTGGGTCACAAATATGAAGATGGAAAGAAGCAATATCATGCACTTTGATAAGTTTGCTCTATCCCCTATACAGAGTTGCAACCATTATCATAGGAACCTGTGTCCAGTCCCCTAACCTGACCTGACCTTCTCCATAGCATCTTTGATACCCATGCCTTCTGACAGCAAAATGTCCAGGCTAACAATACAAGGGCTTTTTCACCTTCCTTTCCATGTCTGCAGTCCATGGAAAACACAGCTCAGGTAATAATGAGGCCCATAAGCTGCAATATCACCAAAGGGCTATGAATATGTTACAGATTTCGGAGACAAAATAATGAAAAGTAGGAAAGAAATTCCTCTTGCTATGATGAATACTGGTTTCTCTGGTCTTTTTGGAGAAACATTGCACAAGAGAAGTTTTAATCACACTGTGGAGCCATTTTCAACGATTCTTATCTGCAAAATAATTTCTGCAACTGATTTTTATAGTGAACACATGGCGAAACACCTTGTTTGTGAGCAGACATCTTTCCTTCTAAATGTGAGCTTGCTGACAGTCTTACTTGTAGTACCTGAAATGTAATTTGTGAGTCTTGAAGAGGGGAAGGAGAGAGAGAAAAACACTTTCCAGTCTAGATTTTATTATCACATGTGATTCCCTTGCCCTCAGCTTGGAGCAGAACTGGGCTTCCGATATGAAGTGGAATTGTTACACTTGTGGTTTGTATAGACATCTCAGCAGAAGTTTTTAGCTTTGAAACACCACGAGACGATTTTGTCCAGCTTGAAACCAATCTGCAGATACAAAGAGGGATAGAGAGTTTGGCCACTGTGAATATGCATAAGCATCAGTAAAGGCAGCTTCCTAAAACTTACAAGGAAACTATTATCAATGAACCAGGGCGTGAACTGACTTTGCTGATTTTAATCTTTTTGCTTCTAACAACATACCCTTTCATGAGTGAGCAATACCATTGTTTCATAGAAGCTGATTTTGGAGAATTTAATCTGTCACCTTCTAAGGAAAGGCTGTGTAGGGGTTTTGGGTATGTGTAGGCCTGCCTTGTTATTGCAGTTGGAAGAAAGGAGGGCCTGCAAAAACTGAATTTAATAGAATATGAGTATAGGACTATGAGCTTTCATTAAAATATAGCTATCAAAATGGGTGCATTCATCAGATGACACATGAAAAATGGGAGATATCCTCAACTTTTAGTATTTGACTGGTCTGTTGGCATTCCAGGGAAGCCAAGACCCTTGTGCCCAACCAGTCTGTCAGTGTCCCATTAGCGGGACCCTTCACTGAGCAGTCCTGTTGGATTGGAGGGCACTTGAACTGACTTATTCAGGGACACACACCAACAGCATAAAGGAGACTCCTCAGTGGGTCTTTCACTTTATTTGGTTATGTTCCCCACTTCCAGACACTGCCAGCAACTGTGAAGGAGTCTTTACAGAGTAGTGCTCTTAATTAATAGAAAATTGTGGCTGGTGTGGATTAAAGGATTGTCAGTGATAATGTCTGACTGCAAAAACTTATTCAAAGCAATGCACAAACAAGCTCCAATTCCCAGTAAAACTGTTCAGCATGCAGAGTATGGTTCTCACCCAACAGCAGTTCCTATGGAGGACACCACAGGTTCAGGCTGTCAGCTGATCCCAGTAGCTAAATTGGAGTCTGCCCTGACTTTCTCCCATTCTCAACTTACTTTTATACTATTTCTTTGTGTTTAGGTGGAGCTTGATGACATAATCATACTCATGGTGTAAAATTATTTTTAATTAAAATAAATTAAATTCTGTAAAATGAAGAATCTTCGTCACTGACTGGTGTAAAGGTCACTAGCTTTGCTCTTAAAAGTCTAGTCAATAAAGTATAGAGCCCATGCTCAGTGAGGGGTGGCTGTACCTTGGGGGCAGGTAACTTTGGGATGGAGGTGTGCATTAATATTGCAATTAGGTTATAATGAACAAACCAATTTCATCTGAGGGGAGTGGTTTCACCCCTGTTGCTGGCTCAGCAGCAAGATATCTTCTCCTGTCCCCCTTGACTGACAAGGGCTATGCAGTTTGTCAGCTGCAAAGTCCCATCGAGCTCCCCTCTGCAAGGATGTGAACAGTCTGTTCCACACTTCATTTCATGCCCCCTTAGCAGGTGCTAAAAGTTGCAGATTGTGTGTGTGGGGAACCATCACAGAATAGGTTTTGAGCATGCCAACGGCATTCCATCCAGGAAGCAGCAACTGCATTTCACCCTACAATTCCCATGCCTTTATAACTGCTGTTAGGATGTGAGTATCACTACTCAGTTTCCTCTAATTTTACCCCCAGCCATTTTTTCACATCGGCGTTCAACAAAACCTGAATTATCACTTTCTCTCTGCAATTCAATTACTCCCTCAAATCTGAGGTCATTTTCGAGACTTCATCTTTTGTTGTTTTTTCAAAGTGTTTTAATAGAATATATTTGGTATCTGTAACAGATTATTTGGGGTTAGATTCAACAGTTCACAATTCTCCTTGGCAATGTATGCAGATTATTTGACAAGTGCAAGGGAAGCCTACACCACTGCCACCCCAGTGTTTAGAGGCTATTGCAGCACAGAAATGTGTTTTGACAATTCAGCTTTTCTCATGTTCTTTTTAACTATTAGTGGTTTTATCAGACAAAAAAGTTGCATAAGTTTAATTTTATTACCCCTAGAGATGAAACATATAATATATACAGTATAATCTACTTTTGCACCTATTTGCTGAACATTTATAATTAACAGTAATAGTGTGGTGTTTAATAAAACCTGATAATTCTAATTTATGAAAATGTTTATATCGATAATGTATTTATCATATGGGTTATGTTTCAGCATGTTGTCATTTACTAAATTTATTAATTTCACACAAGTTATAAAAAAATTATAGTAGATAAAATAGCAGAAAGAAAAAAAGCCAAAACACATGAATTCATATCTGTTAAAGTGAAGAAGGCTTCTTTTGACTTCTGTTGTCTATAGATTTAGGTTCTGCAAACCAAGTGTCCTTGAGCTATGCAGAGTCTGTGAGGAGAACTAAAGGACAAATATTGTTTCAAGTAGCTGCTGTAAAACTATCACAGAATTCCTGTTCAGTAGAACACCACATATGAAGAGAATTATGATCCCATGGTGTCTTAATTTTTATTTGGATTAAAATACCTCAGAATCTTCTACAAATTAGTATGTCCAAAGATTACAGCAACTCCTTGTATTAAAAAAAAAAATCCCTTGATGTATAGGTACTGAACAGATCTGCTGACTCTGCAGGAAATATCAGCATTGAAAGTATAAGCCATCTGTGACCCTTCATTTAAGTATTTGGGAATCCATATTTGAAAATTTTGATATGATTTAAAAAATATACTAAAATGCCCAAGGGCCAAGACTGGGGCTTTCAAAATAGTTATTAAACTACATGTTTGTTTGCAAAATTAAATTTTATATATATATATATATATATGTATGTATGTATATGTAAATGTATATTTAAGTGTAGTATTTCTAATGTATTTGGTTCAGTGTTGCCATTTAAAAATCAGTTCCCATTATTGGTGCCTTTGTTTTAGACATGATAGTTTGTGTTTTCTTTACATAGCAGTATTTGATAGTTTTTGTCTGAAGTAAGCTGAATTCAGAAGATCTGACAATTCATTGTGCTAGTTTTAAAATTATCCTTGGGCAAATAGTAATAATTCTATAACTCTTTAGAGTTTCTTTGGGTTTTGATTTGTGGGTACTTTGATAATTTTTATTGAGCAATGGGGTGTCTGGCAGTTAGCAAAATGCATAATATCAGATTTGCTCTTTTAGTTGCTGAGTAGAGTAAATGTTGCAGTATTTGTTCACCAATCTTGAGATCAAACTCCTTTATAGATAATGGTTATGTTGAGTGAAATTTCATGGATCTGCCTAAGGCAGTTTCTTCTTGTATAAAGCAGTGAAGTGTGTGTTCCAAAAATTTTATGTTTGTTGTAGCCCTTTCCTTGATAAAAAAATGTGATTTTTTTTTTTACTTCTAAGAATAATTCTATCAATAAGTCTTATGTGCTACTGATAGTTTCAATAAAGTTTACCAGCAAAGTACAGCATCACAGCTCAGCATTAACCATGTCATAGTCAGCAATGAGATATAAGTCCAACTATAAATAAGAATGATAACCTTCATTTGCATTTCATATTATTTCTTCCCTCTTCTCCTAAAATCAAGGTTCTGAGAGGTGACTGTCCACATCTTGGTTCAAGACATGACTCCTCAAGAACTTTAAGAAAAATAAAAAAGAACTATTAATATTATTTGTGTTGCACAATTGGATATTGTAAAGTGATCTAGCTCTGTTAAAGCTGATGGAACCAAACAAATACATCTTGGATAAGGACCACAGTATTCAAACACTTCTCTTGTCTGTGCTTAGTTGAAAAATCTCTTTTATTCTTTGCTGCTTTTTTTTTTGTCTTAAATTTCTAAAATACTTTGACTTCAGACCTCCAAGTTGTATTTTTTTTTTTTTTTGCTAACATTGCCAAAGAAAAACCCCTTTTAATATTAAATATGTGACTGGAGGTATGAAAAGTCAAATAAAGACCTTGTGACACATTACGCATAAATGCAGAGCATAGCATGAGCAGGGAGAGTGAAATATTTCTCTGTGGGATAGGGACATTAAAGTGACAGAAACAGTGAAGAAACTCATCCCTTCCCACTTCTCCTTTTATTTTTATAGTAAAAATGAAACTATTATGAGGGCAGTGCAAAACAGCCTGTCTTACTTTATACATGAACTTTAACAGATTGGAGTGCACCCTGCAAATGCCTTATCCAGCTTCTCCATGTGTCCAGTTTAGATGAAACCATAACACAGTGGTCAGGAGTGCCATGCCCAGTGCTGTATGATGTCAGGAGTATTATGATTGCCATGAAGCCATGACAGGAGTATTATCATTGTACTTCCTGGACAGTAGAGTTAGTTTCTTCTTCCTTTCCTAATCACATCCCTCCATGACCCTCTGTAGGTGGGCCTGACTGGCCTGAGTTTCTTGCTGGTCTAGCAGTTGGAAGCAAGCAATCACTCCCAGTGATTACACTGAAATGAATTCTTCATGTGGGATCTGAACCTCCAAGCACCGTGGGTGAAAAATAATAGATAGAGTTTCTATTTTCTAAGTAACAACATTTATTTTGAGAGAGGGTAGAATTTAGTAACAAAAGAGGCCAGGAACTGGAGGAAAAATGAAAGAAGAATCTGTCAGACCAACATCCAAGATAAGCACATATCAATAGATGGATTCTTACTCAAATCTAAAAAACCACAAAACCATTTGGTTTCCTACTGAAGAAAGATTTTTGCAGTGACCCTTGCTATACACCATCCAGCCTCTCTCTTTGAACCTTCAAGCCTCTTTCAAATAAATTTGATAAATGCAAGGAGTTACAGATTCATAAAATTTTATGTAAATTTATAGAAGACAGTGATGATTCAGTTGTACTAATAGCAGATTTCTAAGAGATGAGTAATAGTTAATCACAAATATCTGATTTTCAGCTACGTTCCAATTGCCTTTGGATGCCTGACTAGACCACTGGCAGCTGAACTCAATATAAACCTTTGATCAGTGGCTGATCCTTGGAAGGAGAACATGCATCCCACACACCTGAGTCCAACATTCAAAGGAGATTTCAACTAGTTGAGATTATTTCAGTATGTTTATATTGAAAAACATAAACATACTGAAGTATATATGTTGACATATTTCAGTATTTCTAAATAGCTGACATATTTCAGTATGTCTAAATGCTATTCTGCCATTACATATTTGGAAAAAGCTAAAATATTTAAAAGGGGAAGAGAGGAGAGAAGAGGAGAGGAGAGGAGAGGAGAGGAGAGGAGAGGAGAGTAAAATTGGGACGGATCTACAACAGTCAATTCAACCGTCTGACTTGAATGCTGACCAAAAGTTACAATATGGTTTTAAGGACACTCTCCAAATGCTTCTTAAACACTAACAGGCATGAAGCACTGTCCACCTCTACAGGAGATCATGCAAGGTTTCCCACTCTCTGAGTAAAGAAATGTTTCCTCATGTCAAGTCCAAACTTCCTCTGATGGATGCAGCTTTGACCCACTCCCATTGTCCTGACACTGGGCACCAGGGAGAAGAGCTCAGCACCGCCCTCTCCACCTCCTCAGGAATCTGTAGGGATTGAGCTTGTTCCTCAGCCTCCTCCTCTCCAAATGAGACAAGTCCAGAGACACTCAGAGGACAGGCCTGCTGGCTCCTTCTCCAGATTTGGTGCCCTTCTCGGGACATGGTCATGTACCTTAACATCATTTTTAGATGGTGAGGCCAAGAACCACACTGAGCCCCAGGGAACACCACTGGGCACGAGCCAGATGTAGCCTCATTCTTTACAACTCACTGAGCCCTGTCCCTCAGCCAGTTCTTCACCCAGTGCACCATCTACATGCTCATCTCACAGTTGGACAACTTGTCCAGAGGATGCTGGGAGGGACAGTATCAAAATCCATAAAAACTGTATCTACTGTCTTCTCCTCCTCCACTCGGCAGGTGATCTAATCATAGAAGGATATAAAATTATTTAATATATACAACAGATAAATATGTGTTATTACTTATTATATTATTATAATATTATATACTATACGGTTACTGGTAATATTTTACATATGTATATTTAATCTTTTTTTTTCTGGAATATAAACATTTAGGTAATCATTAATCGCTTCCTTTAGTTACTTATATAAGGGTCATCTATACAGTACCCTGTGGCAGAAAACTGATATGTTCCAAATGACCTAGCCATGGCAGCACAGAAGCGACTGTTAGTGCTGGTATCCCTGGCTACAGAGAAATGCAGAGCTCATTTCACAGCTGCCTACCAGCACAATGCCTATTGTAAAGCAAGCTGGACAGATTCAAAGTAACAAAGCTGATGTCTCAGAACTGGACAAAGTACCAGCACTTTACTCTGACCTCTAAAGCCTCTGACTGCCACTGAGTAGTTTACATTGTCTGTCCTCTGTAAACGTGACAGTAACTGGTGTCTTTGGGCTGCTCACACACATGCAGGTCAATCACAACAGGTCTACCAGAGCAATAACAAATGAACCCACTTGGTCCCATTCTGGCAGCCAGTCTTGATCTCCCTGAGACAAGTCAGTGGGTTTGGCCTCATTATGGAGTTTTAGCCTCTGGGTGTTAGTTGCTTGCTCAGAGGAATTTTCTTGCTTCCTTACTTGGTCCATGGCCATGCTGCAGGGACAGCTGGCTAATACAGAATCAGATTGAAACTGGCTGCTGCTGAGTTGATTTGGCCTTTCTGTGAAACTGTTTTCTCCAAGAGGTACATGCTGGTAAGGAACCACTCGCTTTGTTTGGCTCCAAGCAGATATCTTTTAGATAATCCTCACTTTGAAACTCTCTTTTCAGGCACAGTAAGAATGGTAAACTGTCCCCATAGACTGGTGATTTAGATCTTCAGTTAGGAAACATCTCCTTCTATCCCATGTCCCACTGTGCTTATGCCTGGATTTAGGGCATTTACCTCATTTTGGGAGAAGCTCTTCCACTCACAAAAGGACCAGAGATCTGTCTGCTCAGAAAAAGAGCAGTGTGAGACTGATTGTCGAAAAGGAAACATATTTTGCCAGCAGACATAACTTGAAGGGCAGACAGACAGTAACAATTGTTAACTAGGGAATATATTCAAGATTAGAACTGAAGCCATGTCAGTAGATAATTTTGAAGTTTAAAAGCTGAATCCAAACTCTTTCCCAAGTTCATGTCCATCTCTCACTGATTCAGAAAGAGAATTTAATGTAAGTCTTTCATCTTCCAGAATAATACTTTAGTTTTCTCATGGGCTATACACTATTAATAAATATTATTTTCTCTCCTATTTCTGCTCTTCCATTCTGCAGACAACAAATAAATATTCATTCAGAGAGAACATAGTGCTAGCTGTTCATGAGGAATCTGCTTGGAAGCAAAAAATACAAGTCCAAAATCCTGCTCTAAAACAGAACTCTATCTTACACCCCAGGCTCCTGAAGCTGTAGGGCTTCAGCATTTCATTTGCTTTCAGCATTTCACTTGAGGAGCGCTAGACTCCTATAGTTTACTGGTAAGACCCCCTAGGAGGATAAATGTGAAAACAAACCTGTTGCTAGTATACTTCAATTCACTAGGAAGGGTTTGCTTCTCAGCTGCACAGGACTTTAGGACTGGGAATATTATGAAAGTAAAAGTAATTTTTAGAGAGAAATTTTAAATGAGCTTTTCTGGGTATCTACTCTCTACACCCTGACCCCAGCATGGGGATTTTGAATAAGAAAGCACAGAGTCATACCAAGGATGCTGAACAGTCAGCTTGAGTTTGGCCACTGAAGAAGAATGAGGACTTTGATAGTTCAAATGCTTTGTATGTAATTCTTCAATCCCATTGAAAGGAGCTATGAAAAGAGCTGAAGAATGCAAAATTCTTTGGAAAGCAGATCAACAGAAAGAAGTAGTTGAATTCAAATCTGCATTAAATATTTTCTGCTGAACATGCAGGATATATTCAGGGAGGACTATTTTGTTTGTGTAGATTGAAAAAAAAAATTCAGAAGAGTAGATGATCCACATCATAAGAGGTCACCTGACAAGTTTTGGAGTTAATAATGTATGTCATTATAAATAATTTAAACACAGGATAGAAAATAAAAATAAACCTACTGCCATGCGTAACTCACCTGTAATTCCTTAAATTTGTGGGAGGTAGTTTTTTGTCCCAAGTACTCAGTGAGACAACGAGAAAAGATGCCATCTTAGACTAGGTTTTTTTGTGAGTAGAGAAGGACTCATAGGAGGTGTAATGGTAGGTGACTGCCTGAGTCACAATCATCCTGAGATGGTTGAATTTAGAGCTTTTGGTGTGATAAGCAGAAAGGTCAGCAGAATTGATGTCTTGGGTTTCAAGAGAGCAAACTCAAAGCTGGTCAGAAGGCCAGTTAGTGTCCCCTGGGAATCTGCAGGCTAAGGTACCCATGCGTGGTGGTCACTTTTGAAGAACTACCTTTTAACAGCATAGGATCAGGCAATCCTGTTGTGTCCTAAGTCAAGAAAATGTACCAGAAGACCAGCTTGGCTGAACACTGAAAGTCAGGAGGAAATACGAACTGCATGATCTTTGTAAGAGAGGTCAGGCTTTGCAGAAAGTTCACAGGTGGTCAGTGCCCTTTGCCTGTCAGTGTTTAAGAGGCATTTGGACAATGCCCTTAACACCATGCTCTACCATTTGGTCATCCTTGAAGCAGTCAGGCAGTTCCACTAGATCACTGTTGTAGGCCCTTTCCAGGTGAACTATCCTTCCCTTCACATCCCTTCCTTTCTCCTTCCCCTCACTAATTTCCTTACCAGTATGTGCTGAGGTAATCTCTGATGACATTTCCTCCTGGCCCTGCACTACCAGAAGGGATTGAGTAGCCATAAACACGCCCCAGCCTAGGCATTGGCTCTGTCGCCTCATGTGATAAAGGCATGTACCTTCTGATGGGGGTGAGAGCTGCGGATTGTCATGAGATCATTTGACCATTTGCACAAATTTGCAAACAGCAGGTATGTAGTGCAGTTTTTGAAAGCCTTCTGTGCTCATCTGGTTTCTCTAGGTTTCCTCAGGATGGCAAAACCCCACGCCTCTAACAGGACATGTTCTGAACTAAAAGTTTTAAAATGTTTTGGAGGTAAACAGTACCTGTTCATTACCCATGGATTTTTTTTTTCTCCTTGTACTAATTCTTAAAAATGTGTGAGCTGTTTTCCATGAAAAAACATCCTAAACCACAAGAGCCAGAACAGCAGCACTCTCTCAGAGGGAAGGTCCATCTGGCCCAAAACTCTGCCTCCCAAATAGACAATCACCAACCTCTTAAACTGAGCATAAAAGTAGTAAGTATTCTTCTGTCAGGGTTCTGGGGGTGGGGTTCTCCCTCCCCTGGGACCCCCACCATCTCCTGCCAAGGGCCCAGGGGACGTGTCCCAGCTCTGCCTGGGACCTTCAGTCCCTGCCTGAGCCCTGCTGCAGTGTGCCCATCTCTGTCCCTGTCTCCTGGGTGGGCCTGGGACCTGCACTGCAGAGCTGCTCTCCGGGGCAGAGCCCTCAGACCTGGGTTGTAGTTTGTCATGAAGAACTCTGGGAATAACATAACTGTCCTGTTCTGTTCCATTCTATGTCCTGCACTCACTGTGAGTCAAATAACAATGAGTCTGTTTCTTGCTTGATGTTTCAGCTCAAAAAAACCAAAAAACAAAAAACACTTTAAAGGACACAGAGAGGCTACAAAGTGGAAATGAAAATTTTTTCTAATTTTCCAGATTTGTTTCAGAGGTCCACATCAAAGAGGAGGAAGCTTTGTAGACTCCCAGGGTAAGTCCCCAGGGTGGGTCCTTGGGCCTGAAAGGTTGATCATTTTCAGACCTACAAAACTTGGGTCCACAGCCAAAGTACAGCCAGGAAAGGAACAAGTCTTCCAAATGGGAAAAATACCCCATTGCTGCTCTCATCATCACACCCCCCTTGTCCCACTGAAACCAAGCTGTTTGAATCCTCTATTAAACACAGCCATTGGCCATGTTTATACAGGATACTAAACATGCTTCATCCATGGGTCAAAACTTTCACAACTTATTTTTGACTTAAATCTTTCTAAGAGATATTTGCTTACCTTGATTAGTGGGAAGAAGTTAAAACCTTATCTAGAGCCCTGAAAAGCCTTTTTTCCCTTTAGGATGTTGTATTTTGAGTTCTGAAAGAGTAAGGGTGGTACTATATCTGCCATTTTGTAAGTTAGCACCAAAAATCATCTGTTATGTTCAGACTATGTAAATAAGGGTGTTTGCACCCTATACATTCACTGTTTGATGTCTGGAGCTTTGCAGAGATATAGAAAGCATGAAGGATTCCCTCACCATTCCATACACTGCACCAAGAGAAATTTCCTACTAAAACCACTTATGGTGAGGTCTTCTTGGAAAGAAATACTGAATTGTTGTGTCTTCTTGACCAACTTTTTCCTTGCACTTAGATAGCTCTTTTCCTCCTTTGGCATTCATCCTTGATATCTTTGAAAGATTCCATTCCATTCCATTCCATTCCATTCCATTCCATTCCATTCCATTCCATTCCATTCCATTCCATTCCGTTCCATTCCACCTAGAATTACAGTGCTCCAAAATTATGTGTTATATTTATGATGCAATTACTTTCCTTTAATCTTCCCTGCAATTTTCTAATGTATTTTGCACACAGTGTAATGTCACTCTTAAAACAGCAATTATTGAGTGTCACTAATTAAGCCCATTTAGCTATTGTAAGAGTCATACTAGAAATGTGCCATTTTCCTCCCCAGCTCTCTCTGAAATGTTTTTGCAAGTCTTTGTTTTCAGAGACTATTTACTTTCACACTCTATCTTTCCAAACATGTGCCACTTTGCAGTTGTTAACTTTCTTCTCTAAATTTTGGCATCAAAGTGCATCTTATCATGTGTCCAAAATATATGATGAACGATTTACACTTTCATTGCAAAGTTTTTTCATTATACTTATTTAAACAGTCTATATGAAAATTCTACAAGTGAATCTTGGTAGGATTTTTTTCATTAAATCCATGTCAACTGTTCCTTAACAACATATATGAAATAATAAACAATTGCTTGCTGTATTTTCTTACTGAGTTGTCAAAAGCTGCAGTCCTGATTCTGCAAAAGGTGAGCATTCTACTGAAGGAAAAAAAAGCATATGTTGTTTTTTACATATATATATAGAATTTATAGTAATTAAAGGAACTCATTGTGCCCTCCGCTTTCATGTTTATATTGATCTCACAAGGCACAGTTGCAAGAACACGGTACCTGGCTAAACCATACAATTGTCATTGTTCTGCAGTTCCATTCCAAGTTACACTGAATAGTTTTGGTATTTGGCCCTTGGGAAATTGTATTAGGTGTATAAGGCTTTGCAGGAACTGTTCACTGCACAATTATATCTCAGCCAGACAAGACCTGGGCTTGTTCCAAATGCCTTTGTTCCACTTATGGATAAGGAAAGAAACAAGCTTTTTACTCCTCTTCTGCAGACATAAACAAGCTGTCAGTGGTGCAAATAATGGCAGAGGGTTGTTCTGGGGGCCATGGTTGTGGACCTTTCCCATCTGAAGGAGAGACAAATTTGCAGTGTAAGAGTTGTGCTAAGAATTCACCTCCACATCTCCAACACTGAAGGTAGAGCAGGGTTTTTATCAGTAATTCTTGATCAATTTGGGGCACATGGGAGGAAATTACAAACAATTTCCCCTTGATATTCAGGATTTGACTAATGTGTCATCTGATTGATTCTTTTTTATTAATGACATTATTTTCCTTCTCTGTTTCATTTTAATAACTAATCTTTTTTTTTTTTCATAACCAGATAAAGAGATTGTTGTGGTAGAATAGCATCTCCTTTGAATGTGTTGCACCAATGCAGCACTTTCTAATTAATATTTTGTTCAGTGCTCCCCATTATAACATTTTGTTGTGCTTAACAAAAAAGATAATAATAAATTTTCCATCTGGAGAAATCTTTTGGTGAGTGCCAAAGCCATTTGTTTGCCCACAGCTGGGATGTGTTACAGTTTAGCCTTCAGAGGAGCCATGCCAGCAGTTTCCTATGGAGACCTGGAATAGTTCATGTATATTATGTGTTGAGTATGCCACATACACATGGAAATTAATTGCTAATCCCCCCCCAAAAAGTCTAGATTGCTCCTTTTACAGATGAATTCAAAAAGCAAGAAAGCAAAATACTGAGCATTTTCTACTGTACACCAGTGCCTGAAATCAACTTGTAATTGCGGCTGCAGTACAAGAAGTTGTTGGCAAGCTTAAATATTTTATGGAATGAAAAACAAACAGGAAGGGGAGACTCTGTGCCTCAGTATGACCATCATGATCATGTTTGGAACCCCGAGAACTGCGTATTTTCATTCTGTTTGATAAATTGTTCTCTGCTTGACATAAAAGTGCCTTTGTTTCTTTTCTGGCTTCTTTTTATTCCATTTGGAATCAAAGCAAAACATTTATTTTATTTTATATTGAATATTAGGGTATTTTGTGATTTCATCCAATGCAAAACTTGGTGCTTTGGCTTCAACATCATTTCAGCAAATAGCTATTTTTTATCTTACTATGAATGCAATTCTTTAGAAAAGCCATCTGGCCCACCCCAGGCATGATGTGCCAAACTTGGAGTGTGACAGAGTAGTGTTTGAAAGATGAATGAGTAAGCATGTGTGATCCTCTTGGAATTTCATCATCTGCAACTCCTGCTTAATATCCTCTTTCCCAATTATTTTGATACTTCTATAGCTGAGGAAAAAAAAAAAAAAGTATGATTTAGAGTCACAGAATAATAGAATGGCCTGGGTTGGAAGGGACCTTAAATATCATCCAGTTCCGACCCTCCTGCCATGGGCAGGGACACCTTCCACTAAACCAGCTTTCTCAGAGACCCATCCAGTCTGACCTTGAACACTTCCAGGGATGGGGCATCCACAGCTTCTCTGGGCATATTTACATGTGTGCTTTAAAAAAAAACCAATCCCCAAACCCCTTATTCATTTGATAATCAATAGCATTGGGACTCTTGACTGTCTTCTGTGTATTTGTAAGACTCCAGCATAAATAAGAGAGATTTCTTTCCATCAAGTATCTGTACTGCAAACTCAAAGATTTTCTTTTTATCAGTTTTTGTGAGTTCAAGAACATTGCACATTCTGTGGTCCCAAGCATCGTTTTCTTTGGTGTCTCCTCCATCAGTGCATTATTCTGTTTAAAAGCCATTGTATTTGAATGGAATAACTACCTTGTGGTTAAGGTAAATCATGGATCCCTTAAATTCCCACCTACCGAGTGATTTTTCATGCATTTAATTTCTCAAAAGTCATTGATTGATCACATTGCTATAATTTATTTATCATGAAGAAGGATTTTCCTTGGAATCCACAGCTTCTGAGCATCTGTGCTTGTACTAGTTTGGAAGCAAACCGGTGAGAGACTCAAAATCAGAACTGCAATTTAATAGGAAGATTAAAAATAAATGCAAGACTGCAAAAAGACTGACACAGTCAGGATACAACCTGACACCCTGTCGGGCAGGGTGGTGGTAGCAGTCCAATTAAAGGGTGGCTGCAGTCCTCTTGAGGTGACAGATGTGGTTCTGTTGAAGCAGTGATCCCATAAAAGGGTCTGGTGTTCCTCTGGAGGTCCGGTGGTGGTTATTTAGCTCTTGTCCTCTGGGAATCCAGTAGAGAAGACTGGCTGTGGTGTTCCAAACCCCAGATTATATCCAGTTGGAATGCTTGGTTCCTCCCCCTGAGTGAAGCACCTCACAATGAGATGATGTAATTTTATGAGTCATGCAGTGAGGTTTGATAGCCCATTAACAGAAAAATATCCCTCTGGAGGGAGTTATCAGGGATGTGTGATGGAAGAGACAAAGAACATTGCCCCAGCTGGTTTCAACAGCTGGTGAACACCTACTTTTGGTTACATCTTACATTATGACCTAAGACAGTGCTCCTGGTGGGGAGCATTAGAGTGAAGATGGTAAGGAACTGAATGCAAGAGAGTGAAAAAATGTAGAAGAAACCTATATTGAGCATCAGAGTTCTGCTTGTGGTCTGCTGCTGTTTCTCTCTTCTTTTAAAATTAGCACCTGTGTATCTCCTGTGAGGAAAATGAATTTATATGCTATTTGTTTTATTCTTTTGAAATAATGAGACAAACATCAGTCTTCACAGCAAGACTGATATTCAGTACTTGGTATTTCCAAAAAAGCCCATAATCATCATTCCTGAGGTGCACCTAATGTAGCCAATTTGCAAATGATAGAAACAACAGAAAGAGTAGGGTCCTTCTTTTCAAGGTGTCATTTTCACTCCTACAGATTGGAGAGGGACACATCAAGTCATTTTTGAAAACTAACTGTTCTTCTTATTTTGAATGCATATTTTTTTACCAGCTCACATTAGGAAGAGTTAGTCTGAATGATTTTCTCCCATAAAAACTCTGTGATGTTACGAAGGACAGCTGAGAATTAGGGAATAGTCAGCTCTGAGCTGTCCATGGTATAAAACTGCCTGACTACAGTACTTGATGTTGCCAAATAAATCAGGAAGTTCATGTATTTTTTGAAAGTTGTTTTCATCATATGCTAAAACAGAAGGCAACAGAAGTGCAGAAGACAAAATTGAAACTCAGCAAGAAATGAGGAAGTGCTCATTAATTTTTTTTAAAGGATATTTATTACCTTTAACTTCAAAGAGCCAAGAGGAGGAATCAGGCTTGAGAGTAGCACGTTGTGAGAGGTTCAGCCACTCTGGGTAACTGGGCATCTTTCTCCTCCCTCATTCATTCTTGTAACCAAAGATTAGGTTTCATTATATTATTTCAGCTAAGGGAAATAGGGAAAGAAAAGACACTTTTCAAGTAGGCTCTAAGATTTTAAATTTTATTTAAATGCCCTTTTATAGGAGGCAAGTAATCATCAGTTACTCACTGATTTATACACCAGAGTGAGGCCATGGTCTTTTTGGCTGCATAAACAATTGTGGCAACAATGCTAATGCAAACCCTGGATTTCTGTTTTTCTGCAGTTTTAGTGGTAATTTTCTGTTATTTATTCCAGAGATTAAAATTTCAGTATATAACCACTTATAATTTCAGAATATAGCCACTGATTCAAAAGCACTAACATTTGGTTTTCCTGGGGAAAAAAAAAAAAACAAAACATAAAACAAAACAAAGAAAAAAACCACTACAGAAAACTTCCATTAATTTGATTGTAAAAATGTCAGCTCATGATATCTGTAATTTTTTTGTTATGAGTAGTAGTTTGAAACTCTTTGGTAGAGATTTGATGAAGAACAGTGAGATTCCTTGGTTGGATGAACATTAATACCAATGAGAAGATGTCTTTGGTAGAGATTCTTACATATATACACTAAAGAATAAAATAAGAGTGCAGATTTCTGAAATGGAAGTTTACAAAAATAATTGGAAGGGGGAAAAAACCCCCAAACCCAACACCATAAAAGCAGCAAAAATGATGAAAAAAATAGTTTAGGTAAAGAGATTATGGGAGAAAACCTTGTCAACTATACCTGAGGACTAAGTTCTTCAATGCATGGACAGAAGTGCATATGCAATAATAAAAAAATAAAACCAAATAAAAACTGAATTGTCATAATTATAATACTGTAATTTATAAAATGTTAACTACTATGAAACATTTATTGTGTTTAATAGGTACCCCCATACATTAATATGATAAATGATAATTATGATATTACTCTATTCCCAACTGTAGAATTAATCTCATCACCCTGCTTGGGCTGTTGGGTTTCCAGTATCATAGAAACAGGACTTGTGGAAATATTCAGAATTGAGAACTTTCTAAAAAAAAAATAAATGCTACTTACTGGAAGTATTTAACTCATAGGAAGGATTGCTCTATCTGGACTAATTATAATACTGCTTATTGGAATTGTTCAGTGCTGAGTTCAGTTTCACAAGGGAGGGTAATAAAAATCCCAAATTGTTTTATTGATGAAGAATCTCAGGTGTGGCAAGTGAAACTATTTGCCCTCATCTCAGAGCCAAAGCCAGTAAACCACTAATTTACCCACTGGAAATTTGCAAAATATACTTAAAATCTCAGCAATGCTGGGGGACAATTTGAAGATTGCTGTGGTAGAAATGAACTGTCTGAATGCCTTTGAAATACTTCTCACAGCCTATAGGAAATTAGGCGCTAGGGGCACAGTTCTGACTCTTTTTTCCTATTGCTACACTGTATTAGCAAGCAATAATTAATCTTAAGAATTTCTTTTGTTGTTTTTAATGGCTGCAGTTCTCCAGAGAGCAGTGTATACAACCACATGTTTATGTAATGACTGTGAGAAGATATTAGTCCTTTCCATCTTGATTGAAGTAGGTAAATTAAGGGACATCTCTTACCAATTTATGATCAGTTATGATCCAAGCCATAGAGCACTTAGGAAGCTCTTCTTTTTGTGTTCTGACTGTCTATATCAGTATTTGTCAGACCTCTCCGTCCTTAAAACTCTACTTGTTCAACTGTAAAAGCCCTGATGGATGCAATACTGCCAAGAATGGAAATTATCACAAAGAAAAAGAACACTTAGGGGAAATTTAATGCTCAAACCATTGTGGCCAGTAGTGTGGTAAAGAACTTGACTTATTTTTGAACACTTTTAGGGAGCTTAACTAATGAAAGTAGCTCTTACCGGAAGATAAATCCTGCTTGTGAACTACTCTGGATAATTATAGGTGTTTATTTGGCCCCAGACCAATCAGATAGGCTCAGTACATGGCGCAAGACACAACTCTGAATTTACAGTACCGCTGCTCACAACACTACATGGCTCACACGCCACCCCGTGGACAATCGTGGAAAATTTTCTATTTCTTTTTACTGCTCCTAGTAATTCATTCATATGTTTGCCACATTCTGGGAGAAATTTCTCCGATCTTCTTTTTTTTTTTTTTTTTTTTTTCTTTAGGATTATGTGCATCAGTTCTTTGGTACTGTAATAGCCTTAGAGGAAAAGTTGCTACAATGGGTAGAGAGCATGTCAAACATTTTGATTCTATAGTGCCACAACGTTATGTGCCTTCTTTGATGTAGCAATGAGTTTCCTACATAAATGAAAGCAGCTTTCTATGCATCCTTACTTAGTGCCAATGCTTTTCCGGATAGAACAACTTCTCACTGCTACTGTGTTAAAGTAGTGACAAGGAATTGGAGAATTACATTTGAAGATTTGAAACTTCCATTAGCAGCTTATTTTTATTGCCTTTCTTTCATGGCAAACTTGTTAATAACACAAGCTAGATTATAATTTTCTCTACTGAAATTTATATAACTTCGAATGATTTTTTTTATAATAGGAAAAAGAGCCATCTCTAATGGAAAGCCACATTCTCTATTTGTGGAGAACATAGGCCAATACACTTATCCACAGTAAGGACCATCTTCATGGACTAACTGAAGTCAGCAGTGATGTGCTGACAATATCTGTTACTATCTGGTTACTCCAGACTATAAAGTAGTAGATATTTCAGATTTTCTGTCACTATTGCTGTTCCATTGATACTACACCCTGTGTTCTGCATAGTTGTTAGGTCTTAGTAAGTTTACTTCTGAAATGAGAAAAAATAGATAGGATATGGTGTATGTGACTTAATGCTTTGTATGAGAAAAAATGGGGGACGTGGATAATGCTCATTTCAAAACACTGACAAGGGGATGTCATAAATGGAGCACATAAAATTTATAATTTCATTGTAATAGAGTCCAATATCTATCCACTGGGACAGATGCAGACAAAAGGTATGTATATGTTTTATAAATAACAGTAACATTTGAGTCTTCTTTTATTTGTACAATTTAAGAAAATTCCCTGAGAGAAGTCAGATTGCTCTAGGATTTAGAAAAATCAACATCTTACAAAAATTGACTGATTGATGGTTCTAGACCAATTTTATTCATATGTGTTCCCTACTGATGTCAAGAAACACTTGCGTAAGTAAGGATGACTAGAAGAGAAGTAGGCATGCTGTACAAGCTGTAATTCTTAAAGTTTTAGTGATCCATTAAGGTCAATTTTACTTTTGTCATGTAAAACAGAACACTTTTATCTTTTTCTACATAAGCATATTTTTAGATAATGACAACATTTAATTTTATTTACTTCTGAGCAGAGTAAGAAGTTATTTAGATTTATCAGTCATTTTGTACAGTCAGAGTCTTGCTCATATACTGCATGTTGTTGGAGGAGACCTTTCAGTCTACAACAGATGTGCACTGGAAATGTTCACCAATGTCTGCAAGACGCAGGGTGTCTACTACTAATTTGTTCCCCTTTCATTTACTACTCTTTGGTGACCAGTAAATTAGGGGAAAATTGTTTTTAACACTGTACAGAAAGAAAATTTTTGTCATTTCTTTGCATTCAATGTGCGGAGCATATATAGGCTTTTGGGTTAAATCCAATCCACCTTCTCAACTGCTTGCACTTCTGTTTGTGTCTGGTGAAATCTTTAGTCACAAGCAGTTGATGTAATAGAACAGTATTGGGAGGAAATGGTTAAAAATGGAAGAATGGTGAGGAGGACAGTAAATGGGCTCAACTGACCTTGCAGGTGGGAATGCCAGGAATTTCAGGCTGAGAAAAGTCCATTTATTATGCCTAGTGCTGTTCATCCTCTGCCTGTTTCAAAAAGTAGAGTGCCTGTGTAGGGATAACATACTCTTACAGACATGCTTGAGCATCCTGCTGGGAGAGAGAGATCAAAGGTTCCGAGGTTATGGAAGCACAACCCTGTGATAAACTGTGTATGCATGGAGCATTTTGATATACTGGGGCAGGCAGTGCCCTCCCTGCCCAGGAGGATGAACTGAGCCTAATGGATCCCTGTCCCTGTGTGCCTCTGTTCCCCAGGATGACCTGAGCCTAATGGAGCCTTTGTCCCTGTGTGTCTCTGCTGCCTGGTGTTGTTAGAGAGGTAATGAAATAAATCTCCTCTTTGCATTTCAGCTGTGGTTTGGTGCTCACCCTGGCCACCTGTATATGCCGATTCACACAAACATCTCATCTATTAAAACAGCTTCAGCTGTGGGATTTGTTGGGTTTGGTCTGGACTTTTTCCTGCTCTGGTGAGCCATGGACGAAGATACATCCTTTTGGGGATGCAGAATTGTTGGACACCATTTTGAGCAGGCTTAGGATGGTTCTCAGGAGTAAACTAACACAGATCCCTAATTTCTCACCAAAGGCTGCTTGGTTCTAGTAGGGTACCTTTGTTTATGACCAGATGTATTATAAATTTTGCTGCCTGTAGTTTACACAGTTAAAAGTGATGAGAAATTAACAATATTACAGTGTATGTAGAGCATATTCTTCTACAATGCTATCATTTTTCTAGTGAGGGGAGAGCATGTTTGTTTTACATGAAGATTGAAAACACAACAAAATTGTGTGATTATTTCTATCACTGTCATGAAAGGAGTCAAACCCTATATGAGGGAGTTGTGATACAGGCTGAATTGAATAACCTGTCACCCTGTCCCTTTCCTACCTGTGGTTCCACAATAAATATGGGTACCTTAATGTATTAATAAAATATATGTAAAATAGCAAAAAGAGGGAAGAAGGTCTTATGAGCAGATTCTGTGCTCCACACATACCAAATTCTGCATGCACTGGTAAAATAAAATTTGTCATTTACTGCATAAATACTTCATGAATATTTTCCCTAGTGACATTTGTAGAATGGGGCTGCAATCCCTCAACCATCCTCTACGACAGAACGGGATGAAAGTATTTTTGCCAAGAATGCATAATAAGAATTTTGTTTCTGGTTTTCACGGAAAACACAGTTACTCAGAGTAATTCAAAAAGCTTTTACTTGGGAGGTTCATGCTCTGGTACAGTTAGGCAAATTGCAGGAAAAAAATACTGAACAGAATACAAAATTGTTTTATAGAGTATTCATAAAATTTTACATTCCTATCTGCTTTACCATGTTGTAATTGAATTTCTCTTGTCCATAGACCTTAGCTGACATGTATATAAGGTGAATGCCACCAGTGACCAGAGGAGTCAGAGGAGTCCTTTCTCCCTTGCTCTAAACATTAAGGCATCTACATGAACTAATAAATCACTCAGCAGCAGGAAAGCTGAACCCTATGCGAACAGTTTTTTACTTTGACACCTGAAAAATACAAAGTTTTGGCTTCCAAATAAATTAAAGTCTGATCCTACTGTTTTCATCATGCCTTACCTGATACTAGAGTCTTCCTTTGAAATGAATAGTAGTGACACAAATGTTGATTGGATACCCCGAAAAGGTGGACTGAGATGTTTAAGAAAGCACATATGTGTAACTTTGCATAACTGGAAGACAGCTTAGTTCTCATGTGAAACATACAACTGAAGCATCATTCTCTAAGCATAATTTACACAACAGCAAATTACCTAGAAAGTGTCAGTTTCTGCTGAGGATAAGATTAAGATATATGAGGAGTTAAACCAGTTTGTGTGAATTTCCAAAAAGACAAGAAGGCTTTTCTGTACAAGTGTGGTTCTGCTTTTCTAGAAGTGTACATGCTGTTGTGTTTCTTGAATTGTAACCATAATCGCTCTTTGACATTTTTAGGGTCAAACAAATACAAAACCCCAAAGGCTCCCATTTTTCCCCCGATGTGTTTGAAAGGATGCCTGCGCCTGTACTATTATAAATAGTAATAAGCCCATTTTATTTAAGCCCAGTTTTCCACCCATATTGCAACCAGGCATTTAAATGTTCAATAATTTGTCTTGGTATTAATCTGCTTGGGACTTAAGAACAATTCCTAGATAAGGGGAAATGTTAGCACATGAACAAATGCATATAAGCCACCATAAAGATATTTTGGCTGAAAATTCAAAGAAGGTTCTTGATCATTAGAATGTTCTGATTCAATTTTCCAAAAGGAAAAATAAATATGAAAAAAGTTAAGAAATTTTAAGGTGTAATTCTTGAAAACAGAAGGGTTTGAAATGGATAGATCAGGAAATCTCTTCTGGTCTTTGATTCCAATCAGGAAATTATTGTCCTGCATGTGATCTTGTAGGATTTTTCCACCATCTATCACCCTTATTACTTTCTGGGTAAATAAATTTATGGTGGGTCTGGATATGTGTCAGTTTTTCTCAGTGCTGGTAAGTGACAGATCCACAGAGCAGACTTCTTATTCAGTAATCAAGCTTCATGTTAAGATGGAACTGACCAAGTAAGAAGTGTGTATGTTTTCCAGAGAGGCTGGAGAACACAGCTGGACAGCCAGCTATCATGGAGCCTTTCCCCCAGCACTAGCATAAACGATGTCAGTAAGATATGAGCAAGACAACATAAGCTCTACAGGATCACAGGCTGAGCCCAGCTCACCATGAAGCCAGTGAGGGATTTGGCCATTGACAACAGAAGGAAGGCAGAGCAGACTATGGAAGGCAAACCAATCCAAATGCTCTCTCCATACAGCAAGCACTGGCTCAGTGTGAGAGAGGAGCTGGGATTTTGTTTTGGTATAACAGCGAATGTCAACCAAACACCCTTCCCAGCTGTCAGAGCAATTTGGAAATAGCACAAGTATTATCCTCATATGCATACATAAGACTTTAAGTGGTTTTTTTTCTTGCATGGCTGGAGAGGGAGAAGTGATTGAGCATATCTAGGCCGTCACCAGAAAATGAAGGAAGGGTTTACTGTGCATCCATGGAGGTGAAGATTGTTCTGATCTATAATTGTCAGTACAGCAGGGAAGAGTTGACTTTGGGGTCTTGTTAGGGAATCAAATTGCTATATTTTTTGTTGTTGTTCAGCAATCCTTCAGAGACAAGAATTCGTTATCTTCAGTTCTTTTATAATTTTTACTTTGAGAGTTGATGATAAAATAAAGGGAAATGTTGGAAGACCCCTCTAGGAGAGAGTAGTCGGGCACACCTACTGGTAAATCATGACATGTGGATTTCTGAAAGAAGAGGCAAAGACCAAGGAATTTTCTTTAGTTTCCATTTTGGAAGCAAAGTAGAGATTATAATTAAACTTTTCTCAAAAGTTCGTAGCAGACCACCCATGATCTCCTTGAAAAGACTATTTTCTTTAAAGAAAAATAAACAAAAACAAGCCCCTTTTTTTCCTTAATTTAAATTATTTGCAATGTGATAATCCAACAAAAAATCTGCTATTGTGGGTGGGATCAAACCATAAAAAAATGACCACATTAATGCTTTTTCCACCCAGTACGTGCATTAATTACAGAGAATGCCTTCGTTTTGATGGTTCTTAAATTGCTATTGTGATTAGATTCAATAAGAAGTTACACATCTATGACAAAATGAAGGAGAAAAAAATAAAAAAACAAGGAAAAGCCAGCACAACAGCCGTTCTCCTTTAGTTTCTTTTATGAGCTGCAAAACCATAGAGTACCTACTATTTTTATTGCTAAATGTAGTATTTTCTTTGATTTGTCCAATGATCATATTGCTTCATACCTGTAATTTCTTTTGTGAAGTCTCCTTAGTTTTGTGGAGTTTTGGGGTTTCTTAATTACTATTGCTGTTAATGTCATTTCTGGCTAACAAAAAAAAAAACTTTAGGCTTGGTGTTAACTACCAAATTTAAAAGCTGGACCATTCTCACTCGGTTACAGAATTCGAAGCACCTTGCTGTGCAAGATGCTTCACAATTCTTCACAAGCTGCTTCTGCTCTGAGGCCCATGTTTCACTGTCTACAGTTGTGCCAGGTGCTCAAGGATCTTCCTGTAGTTAAAGGAGAGGAACTTTAATGGTGCTTGACACATCTGGTCATGTGCAAACGTCTAGTTTAGAGTAACATGAATCTTATCTGAGATGATGCTGGCAATACTGACTAGCTCTCTGTCAAGAGTAAAGGGAGAATAAAGTGACAAGTTCAAAGTTAGATGTCTGTATTCAGCTAAACCATTCCTTGACTTGTGAGGGAGAAAGATACTATCCTTTTTCTCCTTCTAACAATTTACTTGTTGGAATTCTATAGACTGCTGGCTGAGCAGCTGAGCAAATATTGCAGCAATCAAGGTTTGAAATAAAACCGAGGTCAACTGAGCTGAACAGAACACTAATGAACAAAAGATGCACTTGTTCTGGGAAGAACAGATTTTTCAATCTGAGTTGTCAAAATATCCCCTTTGAATGTGTCTATAAATGCTGTAGGTGCTTCTGAAGCATCAACAGAGCTGCCAGTTTTGCAGATAGCTGGCTTGAAAGAAGTTTGACAGAGACATATCCTGGAACTGATGCACAGTGGGTTAAAATTTTGCTGTACAGCCTCTAAGCAAGTAGTCCACAAGCTGATGGAGAACTGGCTGTATGAATGGAGAGCACCTAGAAAAGAGGTTTTGTTGTATTTACAGTTTTTCAGAATGTTAATGACATATCCTACCACTCTCATATACAGCGGTCTTTGCTAGAGGTAGCAGTGGAAAGTAAGATGGGTGAGTATAGAATAGTGTTTCAGTCTTTTGTTTGCATATAAAACTCTCCTACATTTGCAGGCATGTCTGTGGGCAGAACAATGAGACCTTACTTCCTCGTGAAGTTGGAAACAGTAGGATTCAGTGCTTTTATCACAGCAGCACTCATAATTAGATTGCATTCCTTTTGGTTCTTAAGAGATTGCATTCTTCTTGATTCTAAATATTTACCACAGTTCAAGGTCTTTTTAAAGTGGAAATAAAATAGCTTGCTCTTCATCTTTCTTTTGCAGAGTACAGCCCTACAGACTTCAGCATTTCAAGGTTTTTGGCTGGGATACTGAAGATCTTTCAGTGTTCAAAAGTTACAAGTGGTTCTATTAAATTCCTCTCTGCACTCAAGTCATTTCTACAAAATGCAGAAATTTCTACAAAATAACACTCTATCACTTTTGAATGATGCACAACAAAAATGTGTGTACTCTGTAAATTATGAACATTTATACTTCTAGTTTCATCCAGTTCACCAATAACTCTATCATGCTTTTTTATGGGTAGCAAAAGGCATTAGCTTGTTAGCTGCAGTCATCATGTTCCTTTGATTCCTTTTAAAGTACTTTTTACTTAGGTTCTTCTGCCTTTCCCTCTTAGAGTGCGTTTCTGATGATTAAATCTTTCATACTCTCTTGTACTCTCTGCCATCTCCATCAAAGTACTAATGGAGCACTTTCAGTTCACTTGCCTTGATAGGGCAACTTGCCCTATAGGACAAGAGGCATAGCTCTTGCTGATTTGTCTGTCTGGCTTTAAAATCCTGTGTTTGGTCTCAGAGCCAGTGAATCTTTTTGACAACAGTTGGAATATGGGTGATTTTGGACACTGCCTAGATTCCTGCTCTTGTTCTTTACATGGATATAATATTTACTTACCTTGTTGGAAAGCTTAATTCAATATTTGTATGATGCTTTGAAATCCTTAGATGCTGTGGAGAATAAATTATGGTTAATTTATTACCTGCCACATTGGGCTACCTAATGTGACTTTTTCATAGTTTTTACTTAGACAATGAGATAAGATCAAGAAGTATTAGTCATTTATAAAATACATGTATTTTTTAAAGTTTAATACTTTCTAAAAGATGAAAAAGGTCTGAAAGGTAAGTGATTTTTATGTAGCCATACCTCAGAGAAAATATCTTCAAGTAACCTGGCCTTTCATTAATACTGTGAGAAGGATTTGTGTTTGAGAGGAAAACGGAGTTTATCTTGGAGATAAATCTGGGCAACTGATATGACTTCGGTGGCCTCTTCTAGTCTTGTTTTCTAATGACTGAAACTATCCAGAATGTATTTTAATAATAAGCTTGTCTTTCTGTAATAGATATTTGCAGTTTGCTTTATATATACATGACTTATTAAACACATAGCTTTCCATTTTTATTTGTGTGAGTAAGTGGTACATACACACACATACATAGGATATATATTCTGGGCTCAAGGAAATAATAGAACTCTATGGTGGGATGCTTAAGCAGCTTACCCACAGGCTTCTTCACAATTCTGTGGTCTCTAAACACAGATCAATTTTTGGGGTGTTTTTTTAGACCCTCTTGCTTTGGTCAGGGAGATTTCTAGTCTCCAAACTGGAAAGTCAAAAAGTCTTTCACGTGACACAGGAGTGGATAGCACATTCAGAGTGCATTGTTGTGGTTGTTGTAATGTCATCACACACAGGGTTATTATGATCTCTTTTAGTTTGTTGTGTGTGCTGACAGCCTGACTGCACCTCTCCTACTGCTGTGTAGCAGGGAACATGAGAGTTTATTGCGTTGAACTATTGATTGCAGAAAAGACTTCAAAATCATGTCTTTGATTAGGTGTTTCCTAACTCCAGGCAATAAACCCAGGCTGTTCTGCAATGTATAGATTAAAATCTAGAGATGTTAAAACCAGAACATGGCTGCTTTTAAATTAAGCTGAAGTGGTCTTTCTGAGAGGCCTCTGCACTATCAAATCTGAGAGGCTGCATACCATTAAGGGTGGCCACAGATGTGGCTTTATATATCAGAGAGCTCTTCCTATTGTGTGCCTCCTAATAAGGCTTCCTGTTTGCTTTTGAAATCTCAGTGTGGAAGAAAGGATGGAAAAAAAGATCGTGGTACAGCCCTGCAATTTATACTTTGACTTCACTCTCTTGTTACTACTACAGAATTTATTTCATTCTCAGTTTCATCCTTACTTCCAAAATGGTTACTGTGATATCAAGGGCAATCATTTGCGCTCACAATATTTGTGTGAGCACTTTCATTGTACATGCACGTAAGATTTTATTATATACTACTGCAGTCTGCTGACTGTTTACCTGAAAGAAGAGCAGGCAGACTGGAGTGGGACTACTCTGAACAAGGAAAGAACAACCCACCTCTTTTTCAGGGCATAAGTACTACAGTAGTTGCAATTTTCATCAATATGACAATAACACAAAGAGTGGTTTTCAGAACACCACACCTGCTAACACACAACCTCCTTCACCAAAAACCTACACTGCCCATTTTTCCAATTGAAGTAGGAGCGTTGGTGGCTGTAATGAAAACCTCCAACTGGTGAATGGGAACATTCCTCAAGGTGTGAGACAGAGTAGTTCCACTGTGAGTTGCAGGCTGATCTGATCTGATCTGGCCAGACTCAGCTGCAGCTCTTGAACAGCTCAGAAACTCCACTGAAGCCCAAGGAGTTACTATTCTTGCACAGCCACAGCAAGTGGCTTCCTAAAGTTAGCATAAAACTCATCTTAATTATTTCAGTTTTTACAAAAGGGCCCAGGTTGCCAATCTTTGGACAATTGATGTTCTTACTGACAGACACTGGAAGACAATTTTGAATTGTCTTTGGACAATTGATGTTCTTACTGACAGACAGAAACTGGAAGCTTAGAAGAAAGGAAGAAAGAGAAAGAAAGAAAGAAAGAGAAAAAAGAAAGAAAGAAAGTGAGAGAGAAAGCGAGAAAGCGAGAAAGCGAGAAAGCAATAAAGAAAGCAATAAAGAAAGAAAGAAAGAAAGAAAGAAAGAAAGAAAGAAAGAAAGAAAGAAAGAAAGAAACACAGGGAATGCATAGGAAATTCTCTGTCAGGCAGGTGTGCACACAGGCAAAGCAGTATGCTTTCATCTTTAAGTATAATTGTGTTTGGGTAGTATGCAGAAGCTTCAGACATGACTGACACCCTGCTCTGTACTAAATGCATGGTAGTCCCTTAATAAAGACAGTTCTTCAGTCATAATAAAGAATTACTGGAGCTTCATGTTTAACTGAAGCACCAAGTACCTTACCACAATCAATTGTAGGAAAGAATTTATAATATGGTTCAAGAGGACTCTGGATACTCCTAATATAAGATAGAGTACATGGTAGTATTTTAAAGCACTTTTATGGTCAAGTATCCATATGTTATCTGTAGTAGGAGATGAAGATAACTGGTTTATTAGTGTGGTAATTGAGTCTGAATGATGTGGACAATATAAGAGGGAGGCAAATATATATTTACTCAGAATGCTTAAATGCTTCAGTAACTTTAGTGCATTACTCTGCTAACCTCTTCCAATCTGTTAAATATGTATTGAGTAGATAATGAGGCTATATCCTCAGTAACACAAATTATTTAAAGTTAAGCAGTGGTTTAAAGCTACTAGTTGTGAATTATTCCAAAACCTTTCCCAAAGAAGTTCCCAGGATGAGGGCTGTAGATCACTGTCAGTTTCAGGAAAGAAATTGTGTTAGATTATGCTGGCTCTTTCCCATGTTTTCAGCTGGTAATTTGCATTAAAATATGGCTAAAAATACATGAATTTTTCACAAATATTACTTCACTATGGAAGTATTTATTATATCCTCTAAAGTGTTGCTATGTACTTGTCTTGAAAAAGCCTTCAAGTCACATGAGGTCTCTTCATCCAGACATAAATGATAGTCTAAGAAGAGCTGACAGTCTCTTCTCTGGCATTTACCTTGCAGGCTGTGCATTAGTGAAAGGATGCCTTTTTTCCTGCCAAACAAATAGCAGATGGAAATGTTCCAGATTGATTTTGATTTCTCCTTTAAAGGTGACTGAAGTATTTTCAATGTAATTGCAATAGTTTTTGAAAATATTACTATAATTCACTTTCTCTGTTTTTTTTCAATATAGACCTCTTCCTGTGCATCCACGGATTGCCTATGAAATGATCCAAACTGAATTAAGAAGAGAAACTGAGACTAGATTTGGAGAGGAAAGGAATTACTATAATACTGTGACGTTAATGAAATTTGAAGTTTGGTTTAGCAAAAAGATATCTTCTTTTAGCAAGACTTTTCTTTCCTTATATGCACTTAAATAATGCATCTAGACAATTATTTAGCCCTAGAATCACAGACTCTGCTGAGTTGGAAAGGATCTACAAGGATCATCTAGTCCAGCTCCTGGCCCTGTGCAGGACACCCCAAGAGTCACCCCATGTCCCTGAGAGCATTGTCCAAACACTTCTTGAACTCTGCCGGGCTTGGTGCTGTGACCACTTCCCTGGGGAGCTGTTCCAGTGCCCAACCAGCCACTTGGGTGAAAGACTTTGACCTGATATGCAAACTAAACCACCCCTGACTCAGCTCCATCCATTCCCTTGGGTCCTGTCACTGGTCACAAGAGTGAAGCTATCTGTACCTGTCCCTCTGCTTCCCCTTCTGACAGTGTTGAAGACCACAACGAAGTTTCCTCTCAGTCTTCTCTTCTCCAGGCTGAACGAAACAAGTCACCTCAACTGCTCCCCATAATTGTTTGTCAAATTTTTTAATTATGCAGTGTAGATTAATAGAGATCAAGATAACACAAAAGAAATTTCTAAAGGTAGATGCTGTCTTAAGCGCATGGTTAGACTACAAAAGATAGAGGGGCATGAAGCTGAAAACTTCTGAACATCTTCAATTTCTTTTGATGTCTGTATAAATACATATTCTCATTTCTTTTATCTGCTTGCTTCTTTTAATACAACTATAATAATTAACTGATGGTCAAGCCAAAATGCATTCACTTCAAACTATAGTGCTGTATTTTTAGCTGTGTGAAGAAAGAAGATAATGTCCCTTTTCTGCCAATACACCTTCATCTTCCTTTTCAGCTGCATTAAGACTAGGAAGGACTTTCCTTGCATTTCTAGAAAAGAAATATTTTCTTTAGGTCATTACAGCATCTCACAGGCAGATGGATCACAATTTTCATGTGACCTCTTTCTCTCTCAGAAAAATACCCATGAGTTTTAACAAACCCAATGGAAAACCCCGTGTGGTTCTCAACAAACCTGAGACTTCCTTCAGGCATATAGCTGTCCATTATCCGGCATTTCATTCTGGGCGTGTGACCTTGTTTGGTCATAATTGGAAATACATTGCATTTGGCTTTCCTGTGTTAAGTCCTCATATTTAACATTCTAGAGACTTGCATGGAAATTCTGCTATGGATAATTTTTAGAGCTCTACTGTGCAAGAGGGCTGGGGCAACCAAAAATATAAAAGGAAAACAATATTTTAAAATGGTAGTTTGTTAGGCAAAAAGAAACTTGCTGTTTACTTTTCAGTATTAACTCAACAGTAGCATGTCCTTTTTCAAGTTAGCTCATTTTCTTCTGTGGCCCCAACTGATCACTTTATTGAATGCCATTTAGTCCCACCAGTGTTTAAAATTCTTAATTATCCTTTCTAGCTTTCTGACACTGTGTTTTCCTTCTTGACATTCACGTACTGTAAATATAACTCTATCCAGGATGAATTCCATTTAGCAGACATTGCTTGACAGCTCTAGTAAATTCAGAATGATCTATTCATTCATCAATATGTGTGTACAATTTCCATTAAGCTCAATATAATTTGTGTACAGCTGTAATAATTGGAGTCTTTTAACACTGTAGTGTCTTACTAATTGCCAGGGAGGTTTCACCAGTGAACTGTGATACCTCTCTGCTTTTTGAGGCTCTAGAAGTGTTGAAGTGGTCATCAGCACTGGAGAGGCTGCACCTCAAATTCTATGGCTGGTTTTGGGGCCCTCACTACAGAAGAGATGTTGGGGTGCAGAAGCATTTCTAGAGAAGGGCTGGTGAAGGGTCTAGAGAGTGAGTCATAAGAAGGGCAGCCAAGGTAAGTGTCTAGCCCAGACAGAAAGAGGCTCAGGGGAGACCATACCACTCTACAACTCCCTGAAAGGAGGTTGTAGCCAATCGGGGATCAGTCTCTTCTCCCAAGTGTAAAAGCAATAGAACAAGAGGAAATGGCCTCAAATTGCAACAGAGGAGGTTGAGATCAGATAGTGAGAAAAAAATTCTTCAAGAAAAGGGTTGCCAAGGATTGGAACAGACTGCCTAGGGAAGTGGTGGAATCACCATCCCTGGAAATACTTAAAAGTGTAGATGTGGCACTTTGGGACATGGTTTAGTGGTGTCCTTGGCAGTGCTGGGCTAGTGGTTGGACTTGAGAATCTTAAAACTCTGTTCCAACCTAATCATTTATATATTTTATAATTTGAAAAATAAAAATCAGGAGCATTTAATTTTTTTATGGGAGTAGCTTTGATGGAAGATCTTCCCTCTGCACCTTTTGGCTGGTGTGTCTGTCCCAATCTGCTATGACACTTTCCTAACCTACAGAGGGGAGTACCCATCCCTGTTGACCCAGGCTGCAAACACAAACACAGGCTGCAGGGTAAGGCTGCTACAGCTTGTAGTAGCCCTGCTGAGACCACAGGTGTGTCTCACTGCTTGCTTAGAAACATCCTCACATTTACACTCTGGTATGGAAAGGTTAAGAGAAAAAGTAGAAGTATCTAATAGCTTCATATGGTGGCCTAACACAATTTGACCATGTTTTCATTGCAAAGGTTAATATATTCAACTTGGATTTGTTGAATCATGTAAAGTAATATTTCACAACATGCTCGAGGAAAAAAAAAAAAAGAAGGAAAATAAAAGAGAAGAGTATATATTGTTAGCTTGTTTTATGGGACTAAAGAATGCCTGAAGATCTTTGTAATGATTTTTGCATGACAGAATCAGTCATAGTTAATGATGTTGCAGGCCTCAGTTGTGGTTATATTAAAAATAATTGCATTACCCTTGCACAACTCATTTCTGTTCCTATAGAGTTTAAATATTTTATGCAGTTTTTAAGGATGGATCCTATTCTGAGGTGGAGAAAAATGCAATGATCAGTGCCATTTCTTCCGTCTCAAACCACAACAAAATTTTCTATTATCACTATTATTGAGATATTCACCAATCAGCCTTCTGAATCTTCCTGTTTTGAATTATTTTTCTTATCCCATTTGGCTGTTTTTCTTTAAATGTCTACCTACTTATGATCAATTTGAGTACATTTCTGAAGACCCCAATCATCATATTAAACAAGTTGATTTTGAACAACTAAAATCAAGTCAAGGCAAGTCAAAGTTTTTGTCCTGTGGAGGGTTTCATGAACTGGGCCATATGCAGGTATAGATGCATAAAGGTGTGAATGGGTGATGTGCAAGTATGTTTTTCATTGTGCTTGTTGGAAGAGCCTTAAGAAACTGAAATTTTGTTTGAAAAATGATCTGCTGAGCCTTTAAGTACTTACTCAGAGAAGATGTTTATTACTTATTCAAGTGAATTATAAAGGCCAGTGAATACCAAAAGCGTTTCAAGAACTAAGAATGAGAGTGGTAGAAATTTTTGCATGTCAGAGTCAGAAGTTTGTTTTTTTTCAATGAATATATGTAATCAGTTTGTGATACTATGTCAGTTCTATTACTTCAGCAGTAGCTAAAGTAAAGAAAATGTAGGTTTACAAATTTGAAAAATCATGAGATATACAGCAGGACGGGAATAGAAGAGGTGAACAAGAAAGAAGTTATGGAAAGAGGCAATTTTGAACTAGTTTAATGTCACTGATTAATATTTGGTTCTTAGTTAATTCCCAAAAACCTTACATATCCTAATGATTACTGGACATCAAAATGTATCTGTGGGTTATAAGGAAAGGGAAGGGCATTGCAAAGAGCTCAGGATGATGTAGGGAAGAGGTAACAGAGTCTCTATGGAAATATTTTTTCTCTCAAAAACAGAGATAAGTATAATAAAACTTATCATTCATAGTGCACTTTTTCATTTCACAGTTGCTGTAGACATATTGGCATTACTTCTATGAAAGCATCTGAAAAATTCATGTATTAATACTCGATATGGATAAGGTAGGGGAAGAAAAGCCTCAAGGAGGAAAAATTAAGGCAGTTGGGCAAGATTACAAAAGAGCTTTTCCCAGGACTGGCATTTAAGCTTTGTCCTGGGCCGTGCTCAAACCTCTAGGCCACAGCTCTCCTGGGATATCACATATTATGTATGGATGAGCTTTCAAAGTGACCTAAAAGATAGGCACTGTACTCCCTCTGAAAGGCAACAGGATTGAAGATCCTAATATCCCAAGGCCTTTCTGAAAATCTCCTCTTACCCACGGTCCTAACTGCTTCATCATAGTCACTAAATAACAGCAGGTACTTGTTAACAGCATGTGTATTAGTCACTGAAAATAATTTATCCCTGCTTTGGGGCTCCTCTAAAGAAATTATACCTCTCCATTTCTCAGCTTTCTCTATATAACACCTGAGAAATAATTGTTTTCATTTTTCTTTGCCTCATTGATTGTAGAATAAATAATCCATGAATAACTCCCTACCCTCATTATTCTACCGTATCTGGTGAGCAATAACTTTTGGTTCAGCTGTTTAAAGGCAATGGCAGGAAGGATGAAGAGGGATGGAAAAGAAGAGTCAGACTTTTGCAACCCCTAAAACATAAGGCTGCAAAATGGCTAGGTCATCTCCATCATCTCTTGTAGATAAAAACCACAGCGATACTTCAATGCAGCTTGCTTCCTGGCTCGCTCTCGGGCTGAGAATTCATTACCGAATGGCAACATCTGCATTAGCGGCTCCTGCAGCCCCAGCTCTCTGCAGGAGGGATGATACTCGCTCCCCACCAGATCTAGGACCGCTCGGAGGACTTGCCTGCTGGCCACCTGCCTCGGATGCCCGCAGGCTGGAGCTCGGGGAGCCGCGGTGAGGGCGTCAGGAGCCGACCGTGGGGCGGGCAGGGACACGGCGNCCGCTCCACCTTCCCCAGCCCCAGCCCCGGCCTCGATCGCCGCCGCCGTCCCCCGGCTCTGCATCTGAGCCAGGCAAGGGAGGACGGTCGGGGTCCTGGAGGCCCGAGGGGCGCAGAGGAAGAAGGAGGAGCTGGAGGAAGGGAAGGGAAGGGAAGAGGAGGGGAGCGCAGGGGAGAGGATTTTCCCATCTCCTGCCTTTTTTTTTTTTTTTTTTTTTG
>VXAC01008098.1:102943-160621 GCA_013399225.1 Rhipidura dahli
TTTTTGAGGAGGAGGAGGAGGAAGGTTGCTGCTGCTGGTGGCAGCGTTTCCTCCTGCTGGAAGATGATGAATACATGAGGAGAGAGGCTCTGAGGCTGCTCCTGTGCTGCGGGAGTGTCTGTGCCTGCCTCCCTCCCCTCTCGGTGCCTCTGTGTGAGTGTGTGTTTGGCTGCCCGGCTGTGTGTGCGCGCACACTGTGTATATATATCTGAGCTGGGAGGTTATTGCAAGCTTCTCTCAGCAGCGCTCCTCTGTACAGGAAGAAGGGCTCAGCTGCAGTGGTAGCATCAACAGCAGCATTACCAACACCAACTGCTTTTTTAGCCTTTTTTCCTTCCCTTCATCTCCATCTCTCTTTTCCCTCCCTCCTCCCACGTCTTTTGGGGGATTGCTTTTCCTAATTTTTTTTTATTATTTATTTTTTTCCTCTAGAATCCTTGTTATTTGATACTTCGTGGCTTTTTATCTTCCTCTATTTTTTTTTTTTTTCCCCCTTCCTCTGAGAAGGAGACACGGAAACACACACGCACAAACACAGAGAAATAAAGGAAAGAAAAGTACCGGGACTTATCCTGCTGCTGCAAACCCAAAGATAGCACAGGAAGAGGGGGTTTGGCTTCTACCCCAAGGTAAAGCCCTGCCCCCTTTACCTCCTCGACACCTCCTCCGAGGAAGAGAAGGAGAGAGAGCGAAGGGGGCCAAAGTGGAGAAAAGCAGCTCTTCTGCGGCTGGCATTTGGAGTACAGGGAGCCAGGAAGTGAAGGATGGTTGTGGTTACCCGAGCTGGCTGCAGGGCAGCTTTCTTCCTCTGGATTTTCATCAGCATTAACTGCAGAGCCAAGACTGCTCTGCCTGCATCTCGTAAGTACCCTTTTCTGAGAAACATGCACAATTTCAGCTCTGCAATAAGCCAGAGGGAAATTCCCACAACTCTGTGAGGTTGATTATTTTTTTCTTTGCTGACGAATACTGTGTTTGATTGTGTTTGATTTTTTCTTTGTATGCGTCTGTGTGCTCTGAGGTCTGATACTGTTTGCAGTGCTCCTCGTCAGCCCTTCCTTGGTGATTTCAGAGGTAGCTGGTGTGGAAAGTTGAAAGGGACCTGCTCTGTGATATAATCTTGGTTCTGCAATGGAGTCAGAGGGGGAAAGGAATCAGAAGCTGTTCAAAGTTTCGGGATAGTTTTTGTTTGGTTGGTCGGTTTGATTTGTTTTGGTTTTTCCCACCTTCCTCAGAAGGGATGCAATTTGCATTTGGAAGTACTTCACTTCTACAGTTTTGTGAGGGAAAAGAGGAGATGTGACCAGTTTCCATAACTAGTGTTTTACTGAGGAGCAGCAAGAGAAAATTCTGTCTCATGTGAAGAGGAAAGTGTGATTGTGAGTTGATGAGAAGGAACTGAGCCAGGACAGCTGTTCTCGAGAGTGAAGTTTTGCTGCCCATAATAGAATGAGCAAAGGTATTTTAGAGGAGACCATCAATTGCCCTCCTAGTGGAGGCAGAAATAGTAGAGAAATGATCAAGCATCTGCTGAAAAGCCGAACTTCTGACCAGAGCACCTGTACAGAGTCTGATTCTGCTATCGGTATAAAAATGCCATATTCATTGATTTCAGTGGATATTAGATCATATCTTTAACATTGCACTGAACTGTAGTTTTGAGCAAAACATTTTGCAAGTAGATGTCAGAATTAAATATTTAGTTGTTTGTCTTCGGACCATGTAAAACATTTGCCAATTGCCAAGTATTTTTGAAATGCATACTGAAATGAAGAAGTGCATTTTTATAGAATCATCATCATCCTGCTGGCTGAATTGGCTGTTTATAGAGGAAGGAAGTGTCCTGAAATGTTGCAGATAGATGTGCTGGGATTGTGTACATGGGAATGGGGGTTGATCCTACTGACCGAGCAGGGAATTGTCATAGAATGTAACATATATATTGCATAGAGATCTATGTGGGTCCCTCTGTTTATTTATTTAATTGTTTCCCTGGGGGCAGGAATGAACAGTGCAATGATTAGGGAATTGGAGCACTGCTACGATTTCTCAGTGGGTTTCTATCTGTTACCTTCTGATAACCTATTGAAAAACAAAACAGTGTTATTCCAGGATTTACTTGCACTTGTGTATTTGCTTGTGTGTGGACAAATATGCACAGCAGTGTCTGTATTGTTATCTAGGTCTCAGAGGCTATAGGATGTTCAGTTGTCTTCCTGCCTTTGAATTAGGAGAAGTATTGATCCTGAGGTTTACTTCTTAGTTTTGACCAGCTATATAATTTTTCTTAGCAGTATTATTTCTTCATGGTCATCTCTCAGGCTCTGCATAATAGGAATGTGTGGGGGTGAGGACTCATGATTTAGGTTGTCAGAAATCTGTTACTTGAAAACAAAGTCCCTGCTTTTCTCGAGCAGGGTTTCAGAGCTTTTTTGTTTGTTTTTGTCACTCAGCAGCTAATGGCTGTAGTTTAACATGAAAATGACCTACAGTGGGTTATCTGATTTCCCAACAAACATACCTTTAACTTTTGAACGAAGTTTGTTGAGAAGTTAATGGTTGTAGTAATGTTACTATAACCAGAAATTCCAGCGAAAAAGGATATGTATATAATCCTAATTACAATTTACACATATACATTCCCATCTTGATAACTAGCTATTCAAAGATTTCTCGACATTAATTCACCTTCCAAGAGTTTATACATTATACTCCTTATGTAGTGAGTGGCATTTAATTTCTGACTCACTTCTGAAAGTGAAATGGAGCTAGATTTGTTTACTGGAAACACAAATATAGCTAGAAGTACACGTCAGCCTCAAATTTACAAAAGGATTGTTCACATTGCAGTACATTCTGAAAATTTACATTGCTGAAAATTCTTGTAAAGGCTTATGGGTGCTTGGGAATTGGTACCACAGTGGGAACTCGAGTGCTGTGTCACAGTGTTTTGGTGCATCAATTCACTGATTATTCTGTTTCATGCTTCGCTATACAAACTGGTCACTGTGCTGTATTTTGTCACTGTGCTCTATTTTCTGGGGTTGTTTATAACTTTGTATGCAACTGATTGTGAATGGGATTGGAGAATTTTGTTCTCTGTTGACAAGATGATGTACTTAGCTTTTTATCTTTCTTTTTTGTTTTTTTTTCTTCCCTCTGTCAATTTTGAGCATCATATTGGGAATACTTCTGAAAGAATTAAAAGCTGTGTGAAATGCAACTTTGATGTAAAACTTATTTCCAACCACCACTTCATTTTCTCCTCCATGTTACTTTATGTTTTGCCTTTGAAGTAATTAACAACATCAAATTTATTCTTTACAGTATTTTTTTAGGAAGCATGCAAGACTTACGGTGTACAGTGAATTACAAATCCCTATATATGAGCTTGCTATTCAATATTTTCTTAGAGTCTGCTTGTGTTGGCATAGAAAAATATACAGTTTTCAGAAAGAAGAGATTTGTATATTGCTTATGTGAATATACTGCATCCCTAATGTTTGTGTACTTTGCAAAGCCAGTAAATCTATCTCTGTCATTAAAATGGAAACTCAGTAATACTGATTCAGAAGTGATCGTGTTGAAAGCTTTTAATCTCATTCAGTTTTATCTCGAGATGAAGTGGGTGTTGAAAGCTTATCCTGTAGCATAATAAACATACACTGTGATAGAATATCACACACACACACTAATGCTCAGATCTTACTGTCAATTCTATTCATGGTCATGTGTTCAAACCCTGGCAATAAATTCTTAATATTCTTGCAATTTATTTTTACTAAGCGTGGAGGGATGAAAACACTCTTCTGGAATCAAGGCTAATGAACAGCTCAACCAGGAGAGGTCATCACAAGATAAAAAGTAACACGGAAAATACAAATTTTGTTTTTACAGTCTATTACATGGCTAAGATGGAATGATAAGAATATGAATCTGGGTAGACTAACTTCATTTGTATTCCTATAAAAAACGCAAACACAAAAAGCAGCAATCTTGTTATTTAATAAGAATGTTAAAGGTATTCAGTATAGGATTATCTACTTCTCTGTGAAAGGAATTCACTTTAAAAGTAATTGTCTTTCACACCTAGGCTTTTTTTGGGTTTTTCTGATTGTGTCTGTTTTTATGCAATGCAAACCTGATCAGTACAGAACTATTAAAACTTCTAGTTCTTATACTTGTTGTACTTTTTTAGTAGGTCCCATACCACTGCTCAAGTTGAAGTTTGAACCCCTTTTACAAGACTTGGTGCCAGAATCAAATAGGGGCATGTACAGTAAGTCATTAAGATATGTAAAAGAGAAACACACATCTTTTAGATTTGACTGCATGGCACCCAGGTTTTCCTGGGGAAAGTATTGAAAAAGAGTAATGTCCATTTTGAAACAGTGAGGCATTGTACAAGAAAGTTCTTTTTAAGAGTTCTGGACTAGGTAGAATTACCTTCCAGATCCTGGTGCTTGAATGTTGGGTGTATGAGGTGTTATATATTCTATTAAATTCACACCTGGGGAGTAGTTCTTTTCCAGATAATATCTCAGACATAATGGTATTTTTGGAAATCTGATCAATACTTTTTTTTTTCCTGCTATAACTGGTTAACATTTCTTAGTTTAGGTCCTGTTGTATTGAGGTTAACTCAGAGGTCCCACAGAATTTAGTTTCAAGTATACCAAACCATTTTCATGTATATTTTTCTTATCCTTGGGGTCAAAGCATTTAAAAATGTAGTAATCTTCTAATTTGAAGGCCTAAGTTTCTTTTAAGACCATGGAATTTCATAACATTAAACATATACTTTCTCTTCGGTTCTTTTAGAAAACTTTTGCTATAAATTAGAACAAAATTTCATCCATCATTGTATAATTGTATTATTGTTTAAGGTGCTATTCATCACTATATAATAAAATTAATGTTCAACAGACGAGTGACAGTTTTAACAACATTGCACTGAGTTACTGTTATTATTTAACAAAATTCCATTGAGTTACTCATCATGAATTTAAATAAATTGGCTTTTTCTTGAGCAATATGTTAACTTATATGTGAATGAGTGAAATGTATCAAAAAGTCTACTGTCATTTCAAAATTGGTGACAGCAGCTAGAGCCTGTGTGAGTGCTGAAAATCCAAAGTTTCAAAGATTCTTTAACTTTTGTGTGTGCAACATTGCACAAAATCTGATTGCAGACATTTATCTAGATACAGCAAAATTTGGTGTCAGTGGGCATTGACTCAACTGTAAATGTCATTGAACTACTGTTTTAAAAACTGGCTTTTGCTTGGGCTGTTTTTGCTTTGCTTGTGTGTTTAGGGTTTTTCTGTCTTTTTTTTTTTTTTTTTTTTAATTCTGGTGCAATAATATGAAATAAGACATAAATAGTGCTCCAATAAGTAGTCCAGTCTGAAAGAAAGTTTGAATGTGAAATTAAAGATTGTGAATTGAAAACTTGTTTCTGAACAGTGGCTGTTTCTTTTGCAAGGACATGAGAAATATTTTTTCCTTTTTTTTTTTTCTTTTTTTTTTTTTTACTCAGGTACTTTTAACACATCAAAGAATATTTCAGTTCCTGCAGTTGTGATAGGAAATTATTTATATATAATGAATTAGACATCAGACTGTACCTCTTCTTGAATAACTCACATTACAATGGATCTGTGACAGACAGTAGATTTTCCTATAGAAGTTCTTTAGGAATTTTAACTTGGCTCTTTAGGGCCTTAAAATTGTCAGATTTCATATTTACTGTTTAGTATTTATCACAATATTTAAGAGTTTTTAAGACTGTAATACTTAAAATGTTTGGGACAACAACAAACTATGTACAAGCCATGGGGGAGTTTCTGCTTTTTCTTTTTCTAGATTTGCAGAAGCTGATCTCCCTCTGAGTGATGTGAATCAAAGGTCAAACATAAGATAACTGGTTAAATTTTGTGGTGTTCCCCTGCCAGAGTCTATATCCTGAATAGCTGTGGCACTCATCTTACAAAAGCACACGGACATGGAAATGTTTCAGTCACTTCAATTAGGAAATGTTAGAGAGCAACATGGGTCTTCTTCATCAGATGAATTGATGAGTGACTTTGCAAATTTGTTAGTCTTAAAATTTTTAAATAGTTAATTTAAAATTATAGCATTATTTACAAAATCCACAAAGAGGTGAGATCCTTCTTTAAAAGATCAGGAAGACCTGTGGGATAAAGAGAGCAGTCCATTAGCTTGAGCCTTCTCCCACTGGAGGAAATGGAAGTTGTGCCACAGATTTTAGGAACAGTGTGGTTATGTTTTTTGTCAGTGAGAAGTTCATGATGCAGTCCATTGGTATGAGATACTAGGAATGATTAAAAGGTTCTTTAGACTTCAGCCTTTGAACTGACATTGATTTTATGTGTATCACACTTCATTTATTCAGCTACTTCATTGGCATTGCATTGGAAAATGTGAGACCACCAGCTAATTGCAGAACATGTTAAATCTCTAAAATTGGTGATGTAGAAAATGGCAGTAATCAGTAATCAATTCTTTTGAGCCACTGGCAGTTCCAGCTTTGAAGATATCATAGATATAATAAAAAAATTCCCAAGTCCTTTGCTTAACAATTACAAAGATCTCAGGCACTTGGTTTTGATAGCTCTGCAACTTTAAAACAGCTTTACAAAGCTGAGACCTTTCCTATCTCAGAAATTGTCTCAGCATTCATTCACTGTAGCAGTAGCCAGCCTTTTCTGACTGGGTCTTTAAGGTTGAACAGCAGATAATTCAGAGCAGAAAAGGATATTGACATTCACATTTACCTCTTTCCTCTGCCTAAAAAAGTCTAGAGATTTTTTGGCTTTACTTTCTCCTGGTGGAGAGATGGTTCATTCAGACATTTACCTTAAGCAAACGGTCATGCTAAGTCCATTGAGGGACTGGCAAACTTATTTACACTTACAGTTCATCATTTGATGTTAATATTTATCACCATTTGAAATATTTATCGAATATTTTATTTTAAGCTGTGTGTGCACTGCAAAAACATGCTTTAAATAAATCAGTGGCTAAAATCGACTCAGCATAGCTAGGAACTTTGTTGCCAGTTCTGCATTTGTATTGGTAAAAGCTCAAGTTGGGTTACAACTTTCAATGTGTAAATAAAATAAACAGCTAAAAATACTTTCTAGAAGCTAGAAAGCATCTGAACTGTTCTAGCCAAAGGATTTTCTGTCCCACAAACAAATGTGATGTTTTAGAATGAGCACTTATTATATGTCTCATAATGTCTCATGTGTCTATTTAAGTCCCAGCTTAAAGGGAAAGTAATATTTTCTTGTAGAAATTTAATGATTATCTAAATATAACATAAACAATCTGTTTAATTTCATAACTCTGCTCTATCATTTAGTGTTTTGTAGCCTTTGCCCAGGGGAGTCAGCTTAACACATGCTACATTTCTACTTTCTCTTCCTACAACGTAGGATTTTAAGCTTTTTTTTTGGCATCAAATCTAGAGGAGTGCCACTGTCTGGGTTTTTTAAATCACCTAAATATTGATAAAAATGTCTCTTACTGATTGCTTAATCATCTTATATACTTGAACTGGTATTAACTGTGAACCCAATGAATTTATAGTGAGGTAATACAGAAGGTCAGCAGATGAGCTGAGGAGACTGCAAGGGTCCATTTCCGTAAGGGTTAGTAGAAAATCTGTGATGGAAGGTTTGCCACAGAAGAAAAAGAACAATTACTGTCATAACAAATGGAAGCTTGAAAGGATATGGGTCTAATGCAATGGGATACAACATAGCAGGCAAGGCAATCTCAATATATTTTAGGTTTTCATATCTTATCCACTGGTTTTAAGTATCAGTGGTATAAAGTTCTTGAAACACAGTTTGAAATGCAATCAGTTTGGGATGTGCTTTTACTCAGTTTATGGTAATAGAAGGAATACTGTGATAGGGGAAAAGCAAAAAAAAAAAATTCCCCTAGAATAGCAAACCAGACAGGAAAACAAAAAACAAATTTACACCCCGTTGACCCACGTTTCAAACACAGATGCCTTCCTAAGATCTTTAGACTCTGCCCAGATCATCAGTGATGCACAGGAATGGCTTGTACATATTTTTTCCTTGGATACAGCTAAAAATTCAAATAAAAATCAAAAAAAAAAAAAAAAAAAGGAAAAAATTAAAAAAAAAGGAAAAAATTTTAAAAAAAAAAAACAAAAAAAAAAAAAGGAAAAAATTAAAAAAAAAGGAAAATATTTTAAAAACATAAAACCATAATCAGATATTAAAACTAGTGGCACGCCACCATTGTTCTGGGCTACAGGAAAAAAGAGAGAGGGATGTTGTCTCCCACACAATAACAGTAACCTATTTTTTCTTCTGCTGAGGAATGGAGTCACAGGGAGTAGCCTGCCCAGTCCACAGCATCAGCACTGCATTAGGAAAAGGAGAAGCTTCTGTGAGAAACAGAGTCAGAAGCATATGCTGTTCAGGGCAGGCTCTGCTGGCTACTTGCTCCCAAGCTTCAGCAAGCTGTACTCTCTAATGTTCTTTGCTTTGGTTTTACATCCAAAAAATTATGCTAGTGGGCATACTGTCAGTTGTATGATGAATGTCCTACCTCCTTCTTCCCTGGTACAGCCAAGCTGTTAGAAATGATAGCAGAATTCCCTCTATATAAGAGAATGTATCCATTACAGTTCCAATTTTCTTCCCAAAAATATACACCACCAAATCACACACCCATTTGCTTCTGCTCCTAATTTATTTGCCATTTCTCACATGCCTCCTTTCTGATTTTATTAATCATCTTACTCCCTACTCTCTGCCCTCTCCCTACCCTTTCCTCCAGCAATAAACTCCACTGACTTCTGCTGGATTCTCATTGATTCATCACCATATTGAGTAATTTGCTGAGCCTGAAACTAAGGGAGATTGTCTTCATTGATTCCTGATTAATTCATCCGTTTGTGAAAGCTAGGTACACAGGTAATAACTCAATTGAAATTCCTTCACTGCTTAATTGCTGTGCCATAATCCTGGTCTGTTAAATTAGATAATCAGATATGATGAATGATTAGGATTATTTTTTTCAAAATACAATTATTAGAATATCATTATAAGGAATGCTTTTGTTTACTCTGTTTATAATTATTCATAAAATGCCATTTTAGACTTCAGGTCAGTACAGTGCATATGTTTTACACATAGGGAAAAAAACTGTTTGAGAGGAATTCTGTGAGTGAATTACGGTCCCAAATCTACATATTCATAGCTTATAAGGTCAAAAAGGATCCAACCTGGCTACGGTGATATGGTAGATTGTATTACCTCTTTTTTCTGCTTTATACATCATAGAATCAATGAACCAGAGAATAGTTTGGGTTGGATGGGACCTTTAAAGGCCATCTAGTCCAACCCCACCACCACAGGCAGGGACAACTTTCACCAAACCAGATTCCTCAATGCCCACTCGACCCTTAACACTTCCAGGGATGGGACATATGCAGCTTCTCTGGGCGGTCTATTCCGGAATTCCTTCTTTTCTTGTAATCGAAATCTACCCTCTTGAATTTAAAAATGTTCCTCTCATAGTATCAGTACATGCCCTGGTAAAAAGACATTCTTTCTCTTTCTTGTAGGCCCCCTTTGAGTATGGAAATGCTGCTATATGGTCTGTCTGGAGCCTTCTTTTTTCCAAGATAAACCACCCCATGACCTGCTTGCCATGCTGCTTTTTATGCACGCCAGGATCCTACTGGCTTGCTGGGCTGCAAGTGCACACTGCTGGCTCTTACATAAGTTTTCATCTGCCAATATCCCCAAGCTGTTCTTTGCTCTCAGTTCATTCATCCCCCAGTCTGTATTGCTACAGGGGATTGCCCCAGCCTATGTGCTGGACCTCACACTTGGATTTGTTGAACTTCATGAGGTTCACATGGGACCACTCCTCAGGCCTGTCCACATCTCTCTGGATGGTGTCCCTTCCCTCAGTTCTATCAACAGCACCACTCAGCTTGGTTTTGTTCCATAAACTTGCTAAGGGTGCACTCAACCCCACTGTCTAGGTCATTAATAAAGACATTTAACTTGTCCCAGTACCCCTGAGGGACAACACTCATCTTCATTTGGATCTCCATTTGTACTTTGAGCCATTGACTCTTTGGGCATGGTTGTCCAGTCAGTTATTATCCATCTAACAATTCATGCATCAAACCCTTATTTCTCCAGTTTAGAGACAAGGGTGTTATGTAGAACTGTGTCATTGCTCAGGTAGGTTACATCAGTAGCTCCTCATCCACCAGTACAGTCACTTCTTTGTAGAAGGCCACCAGAGTTGTCAGGTATTATTTGCCCCTCATGAAACCATGTTTACTTTCTCTAATATACCTCCTTGTCATTCATATTCTTTGGCATATCTTCTAGGAGAAACTGTTTCATGAACTTTCTAGGCACAGAGATGAGGCTGATTGGTTGGCAGTTCTCAGGGTATCCATTTTTACACATTTTATAAATGGGTGCAATGTTTCCCCTTTTCCAGACACTGGGGATTTTGCTTGACTGCCATGACTTTTCAGAAGTGATAGAGAGCAGCTTGTATCTGCCAGTTCCCTCAGGACCCTGGGATGCATCTTGTCAGGTTCCACAGACTTGTCTATGTTCAGATTCTTGAATCTGGTCTGCTCCTACAATGGGTGGAACTTCATTCCCCAGTCTCTGCCTTGATATTCAGGGTCTTGCGAAATGTGGGAAATTCAGTTGACAGGGAAAACTTGAGGAAAAATGTTGCTGAGTTCATCAGACTTTTCCATGTCAGTTGTCATCAGATGCCCTGTCTCATTTATCAGAGGGGACCAGGTTTTTTTGTCTTCTTTTCCTGAGTCACATACCTGTCAGGGTTTTGACACATTTCCTCCTGGCACTGAATGTCCTGGCCTGGAGCTGTGTTCTTTAACCTAAGTTCATGGCTTCAAACATGGTCACATTGAAATGCCTAATGTTTTCTTTTACCAGCCAACTTAGTCATCCCAAGCTTTTGACATGTAAACTTCTAGTCATCTTCAGCTTCATTGACTATGCATTTTTCTGGAGTCCAAACAGTAAAGATGTTAAACAATAGAGGACTCAAAATCGGACTTCCACTGCTTCTCACTGGAAACCACTCATTTCCTTTGTTATGATTACATTTTGAGGTATTTAAAGTGTCACATTTATAATAATTTTGAATCTTGATTAAAATAGCATAGGCTGCCACTCAAGTGCCTTCAGAATTCAAAATGCATATTATTTCAATGTGTGCATAAACAGACATAAATGCACATATCTGAAAATTTCTTGTGATCCAATTTTGTATTCTCAGAAAAAAAAAATGTCGTCAGAAGATCAGGATACTTTGACAAGATTGATTTTTTAAAAACTCTGGTGATTGTCAGTAATTGCATTTACAGCATTTAAATATTTATTAATCAGGTTCTATTATTTTTCCTAGCAGCAATGGTATTTGGAGTGGCTTGTAAATGTGCAGGTCATCATTTTCAGTATTTGCACTGCACAGTTTCTTTCAGTCTTTTGGAATTTCCTTGGTGGTGTAAGGGTTATTGGAAATCAGCAATGATCAGCAATCAGAGACCTCATTTACAGCTTGCCCTCCTGGTTGAAACTGTCTAGGCTTGTTAACCTCTGTTTAACATCTTCCTTAGCTTTTATTTGATTGTAAATTGTTTTGTTGCCACTGTGGGATCTAGCTATGCAGTCTTGTTTGTTTTCCTAACATTGTATGTTTTTGTCTTTCCTACGACTGGCAAATTCACCACTTATATGTAGTGGTCTTCTGGTATGGCTCCTTTTGCTCCTCAACTCCTCTCTCACTTCTTAAAGAAACCCCCAAAACACAAAACCCAATACTCAAATCTGTGGGTCTGGGACTTTTTTAAAATAATAATTATGTTTCCTGTGCATAGACAAATTAAACCTTATATCCTTTTGCTTATAATTTTGATGTATTTGTTAAATTCTGTTTCACAGAATCACAAAATGGTTGAGTTTATAAGGGACTGCTGAAGGTTATCTTGCCTTGCTAAAGTAGAGTTCCTTATATCAAATCTAAATCTGCCCTCTAGGAAGGCTATACAGCAGCAGGTAACATAGCCTTAGAGAGGCTAGAGGAAGATGGTTGTTGGTTTCAGGCAAAAGGAAGTAATATAATCTTTCCTGACCAGTTCTGACTTGTTCCTTACTATTGCTTCAAATCAGAAGAGAAAATTCATTTGGATTTTAGGGATTCTCTGAATTATTAATTTAACAACTTCCTACATCATTAAGGCCAGTCTCATAGAAATGACCCTCCCAGCCTTCACTGTCATATTTTTCTGTATTTATATAGAGAACAGTTAGTTCAGAATTCTTTCTACCATAGACAATATTTATATTCTGAGCTTGAAAACCACTCCTCTTCTGGTGCTGAACATTTACCTGTCATGAAATACCAGTAAAACCATTACAACTCGTTCAGAGATAGGAGTTGATTTTACTTTTCTTCACTGGGAAAGGAAGTTGCTTTTGGTTTTATATTAAATCTGAAGTGTGGTAACTCAAACTGTGGAGTTTTTATCATGTTGTGATGCCGTGTGTGTATCTTGAGGAAGTTTTGTAAAGAGAGAAAATGCTTCCTTTCTTAAAAGTGCAAGGCAGTGATGATCATTTCACAAAGCAAAATGTACTATAGTATCAAGGAATTGTTCTGAAGTAGAGGCATAATGGACAGATTTTGCATACTTATGTTGACCATTTATATAGGTTTTATTGAGCTGATGGGAGAAATTATTTTGCAGAAAGGAAATTAATTTGCTAGTTCTAAATATTTTCCTCTGGAACATAAGCAGCAAATAGTAAAGGCCTTTAGTTTTTATTGTGACCGTATTTCCCTCGTAGAAGGATCAGTATTTTGTTTGTCTGGAAGATTGCTGTGAATAGTCAGGTGAAAGACTGGAATCATCATGCTTGAAATTGCCTAGAGAGGGAGCTTTTCTGCTAGAACCTTGGAGAGAATAGATCTTGGATATTAACTTAGAAATACAGTAGAGGAGGATTCACTATACTATGTGTCTCATTGTAAGTAACCCTGCCTAGTGAATCAAGATATAACCCTATACTAGGTGAAGACAGACTTTTGAATAGAAAATATTACCTAAATATTTCACTAGGAAATATTTTTCTTACTTATTCACCTGTTGAGTCCTGAAAAATATAGTTGCAGACAGTGAGGATGAGGGAAATAAATTCTGACATTTTGAAACAGGGACACTCAGATTGTAGGCCTATCACAAAACCAGACACATCAAGAAACAGTCTAATGAGTGAGAATTCTGACCTCAAAAGTTATTACCTAAAAGTTCCCTTTAATTCTTCTGACCAAATCTAAAAGAAAGAAGAGCAAAAGTTGAAAGGTCTTGGGACTGAAGTAAGTCCTGAAATTTCAGACATGACCCAGATTCAAAACTCAGTGGAGTGAGGTCAGTCTTTCCAGATCAGTTATGTCGCTGCACATATTCCTCTATATCAGGATCTATTTGGCCTTTTTTTTTTTTTTTNAATTTCTAGTCAGTCATTTTGTCTTTTTTTTTTTTTTTTTTTTTTTACTGGTGAGGGTGCACATGCATTGTCCCTTTGTGATTGCTCAAGATTCTCTGTATCATATACCCTGTATCATGTTGATGTAGGAATGCATACCCCAAAATGTTGTAAGATGGCAAATTTTCAAGAAGCAGCTACGTGAAAAGTGCACGAGTAACTAAATAAAAGGAGATAAATGTAAGCAAAAAAAAAAAAACCAACTGAATCTTCAACTGAACTATAAATAAAATTGTATTATAATTTTGAGAAACCCCAACAAATATTTCAAATCTGCTTGTAGGAGTAAAAAGAATTTGTTGGCATGTATCTCCTTTAGAGCCATAAAGAGAAGCACAGTGCTGAGAATTTCTGAGACTTTTTGGTGCAATTTCAGTGGTATGATTGACATTGTATTGTTAAACATACATTTAAGACAGTATTCTGCTTTCCAAGAAGAAAAATATTATTTGCAAGTATAGCCTGTTATTTGTACTTATAAATCAGTGTATTCCATACTTTGTTTTAATAACTCTGATTACAAAAAGAAATGAACACAAAGCTATGAAGGATCTCATGGTAATTCAGAATATAAGGATGTAAATGCTTCTAAGAACACACAAACTTTATATATATCAAAGGGAAATTGTTCTGGTGTCAGTTTTAATGAGGAATATAGTTATTTCTCAGCACTGGTGTTTAATGCCTAAAAAGTTTTTATTTTCTTGCCTTCCATCTTCCTTCTGCCCCAGGCAGACATTTCAACTAATTAAAATGCAAATACTTCTGTGATATTCCAGGAGATTCTTATCCTTTGATTTTGGCAGAGACTCAAGAGGGAAAAACCAGACATCTTTCTGTATATTCTGGCAAGCAAGTCCATACTAATATCTGAGGTGGATCCATCAGGAGCTGAAAGATGTGAATACATCTTGAGGGATGTTTTATGATAGAAGGCATGTGAAGACCATAAGGGCAAGAATCAGAACTTCCTTCTGTAAAATGTTCAGCTCCTCGGAAACTGCACCTTGCACCTTACCTGTTTTTGACTACTTTTTTTGTAGATATAAATAGAATGAATATTCAAAGCACTTGTAAGAATTAGCCTCAAATGTAAATCTGATTGCTTTTTATCCATGCCTTTAATAATAAGAGGAGTGGTGTGCATAAAGCAGTGTTTATAACACAACAGATGACAGCAAAATTTTTCAGACATGGATCTTTAATTTCTTTTTAGCAACAATAATATTTTCATAAACCATATAGAAATAATCCATACACATTCTATACAGTAAAATATCCCTCAGATTTCTAAACACTGTTTATGAAATCTGACTGGCAGAAAGGCACCACAAATACTTTCAAAGAAGGAACCTGATTCAGCTGCAGAATTGCTTTTCGAATACAAGCTTTGTATTGTTCTGGATTTGTTTAAATTAAATTTAATACACATAATAAGCGAGGCTGCTAAATGGACTTCATACCTAAAGCCTGATTTTCTGGGAATAACAACTCCCCAGCTAGTGTAATTTCTGTGACTTGAATAATTTAATGGTTGAAATAATAAGGGACCTTTCTCTCATAGACTTAGAGAATGGGAAGAAAGATAAAATGAAAATAACAGACATTGACTTCTAGGAACACAAAAATAAGCAAACATCAGCAACCTTATTCAAGGTTATTTAAGAGTTTATTGACTTAGGCATAATCCTCCTAAACAATTATTACTTTTTTTTTTAGTTATCAAGTCTATTTCTAGAGAGGATGAGTCCTCCAGAAATTAATTTTTAAGGATTTAGAGTTCCAAAGGTTACATTCTGTTCAAATCAGAGATACAGATACTAATTTATCTAATTGGTGCTGAGCATTGAATTTTATAATACACGAAATCTGTTCATTAAAAATGACAGCAAATTAAGCCAAGAAATGTAAGCGATTTGAATGGCAAATAGAAGGTAGAACTGTCAGTTATTTTTTGGGGTTTTTTTTTTTGACTGTTAAGAGTGACTTTTCAGCTGACATCAGATAATTGTACAAAAAATTTTTGAGCTCAAAAATTACAATAATATCCAGTTAAATTAATTGATTAGAAATTCAATCTGTACAGAATTGACAGTTTAGAGATAATCTTGTATCAGAACATTTCAGAGTCTTTGAGAGTGAACTATCCCACGCATTTTGACAATTTGAAATCCTAGTCAATATCTTTCTCCAGACAAACTATAAATTAATTACCCTGTAGTGTTCATTAAAGCATCTGCACTTCTAGTCCATAAAATCAGCAGAGTATTATGCATCTAACATTATTTTTAATAGTTATTGATGCATGTTCAGTCAAAGACATTTCATCACTGATCTGAAGTCCAAACTACTCATGTTTTGCAATGGATTGCCTGTCAATATCTTTGTAATTTAAATTAATGTTGCACTTGAGAGAATCTCCAGAGGACCAGCTTTTTGAAGGTGTTGAAACTTGTAACAAGTTCAAGGGACAGTTTAACCCCATTTTGGTCACACTGGTTTCCAGATAAGGGAAGAGGCTGATAAGAGGTAAATCCCACGAGGTGGAATAAGTCCTTCTTACCATGCCAGTGTCCTTCCTCACAGAATCTCTAAGGTGTGAATGCTCCCCTTTGAATGGGGACATTGAGACGTAGGATGAAGGTATTCATCTTGGCTCATGGGTCATGACTGATTCAACTACACTGAGAGACAACTGCAGCATCTCTGAAGATGTCAAAGACTCATAAATTGTCCCAAGATCCACAACATTACATCATCCAGCATGAAACTCCCTGCCTGAGGGGAGGTACCTGGTCATTCCCACCTGAACCTGAGTGACTGTAAACCCAGCAGATTTTGCATTCTGTGGATTCTTTCCCCCCACCACTTGTGGATACAGTTGCTTTCTCTCCCCCAGCCCCCTTGTCTTTCTCTCTCTCTCTCTCCCTTCACATTTACTGCTAAATAAAAATCCATATTATTGCCCTTGGCATATGGTCTCATTTGCACCTTAATTTGGGCAGAGGCATCTCTAATAATTTTAATAATCTGATCTTAATACCATCAGACATACTGCTACATCAGAAATAGATTGTACATCCATCCATATGTCAAATATTACTGTATTTTGTGCCAAGTTTTGTGTTTCATACACTGAATGACTAACTTGCCGTGACCATCTTTGTTAGGTATAATTCCTGAAAATCCCCTATGTGTCCAAAATTTTGGGAAGTTTTAAAAGACAAAATATTGGAGACTATCTTGGCAAGGAGATGTGTCAGCACAACATGGCAATTTACTGTACCATAGCTTCAGTGCTGTGCAATATTGAGGAGGCAGCTCTGGGTTGATATAGATGGAGTAACAAAATTCAAGTCCACTTGAAATTTCCACTGGGTGGTAAAAAAGGAGTCTAGAATTCAGCTGAAAAATAGGATAAAATTTATTAGGGCCACTTTTACTTTGAAGGGAACATAGTGATTCATAGGGAGCCGGGTTTGCAATATGAATAACTCAGATTGTTGCTGGATTATGTGACTGCTCATAAGATCAGTAAAGACTTAAGAGATCTGCCTAATTGATTGCTGACATTCATTTGCACACAGAAATAGACACAAACCTTCCACTTCTCAACGGCAGATCCAAATCCACTGGGTGACTTTACTAATTTCATTGTTAATTCCATTTCCTGGCAAGGGAACAGTTCATGAGAGCTGCAGTTTGAATCATCAGGCATAATATTCTTCATTACCATCACAAGAGGCTGCCCATTTCTTGTTGATGTTCCTGCTTGGATCCTAGCTGCAGTGGGGCAGGTGACTTTTATTAGAAGTGCAAAGATCTGTTCTGTGCAAGTGCAAAGGTTGATGCTCTAAAGACCTTGCTGCGAAGACTTGGGAATTTTTAAGCTGATTGTTAAGAGCTTTAGGGCAGACCTAGGAACTTTTCCAGAGGTGATTATGTGCTGGATGAAATGTTTCAGTGGGAGTTTTGGCGGGGAGTGGGCCAGCTGACACTGATTGAGAAGGAAGTTGTGAACACACAGGAGGAATTTTCATCTCCCTTCATAAAGGTCAGAGGTGATACTACAGCTGATCAGAACCCTTGGGATGGACTCATTTGATCAGGGACTGGATATGCATGCACTGACTGATACTAAGTAGGGGATTGTTAACTGTGAGGGAACCAGGGATTTGGGAAAGCAGGTCAGCTAACCTCAGCCACCTCCTTTCGGCTAGTACTCATTGCATACAGTCTTTCCTGAGGATGTCATAATAAACCAGAGTTAAATAAACTGGAAATAGAAGTAAATTTGACTGTCTGACTTAAAAATGCCTTCTCATATATGGTCTTACTTTGATGCACAGTAAATAAAATTGCCTATTCCCATCTATTTAACATTCACGGGGGGATTTAACCCCAGACTGAGACTGAACTGAGAGGGCTGGGGGTTTATACCATGACTGTCTGGGGTTTTGCTTCATGAACCAATGAAGGTGTCACCAAATAAATACCCATGTTTGTATCTTGGAGATTTTTTTAATGCATGTGTGGGCTATTAAATCTTCAAGCCATCTTTGAGCCCCAGCATATCATAGTCATAGTTTTTGGTGGTGGTTTTTTGTTTTTTTGTTTTTTTTTTTTTAACTGTGTTAGAAGTTCTCTTTGAAAGTGACTTTATAGCAATTTATATAACAAACAACATTTTCCCCCAGGCAGTTAGAAGTTAATTTTCATCTGAATACTTATTTTTTCAGAACAAACATATGAAAGAAAACTTCTCTTTCAAATAAGAACAGGCCCATTATGCTTCAGATCAGTTTTTGTACAAGAAATAAGTCAGAAAATTAATCAAACCCCTACTTTGCATTCAACAGATCATTTAGTAAACAAGCATTGAAAATTAGAAGCATATTGAGTACAACTGTACTATTTTCTTGATCAGAAAATTTTAATTAAAAATAGTAGCATAGTAAGCCAAATTCCTTCTTACTCCCCACTTCTCTTAATTGCTGAACATGATGGAATTTTGTCATATTTCTACTACATTATACCTGATCATTATGACCCCAAAGCATATAAAATTTAAGTTCATAAAATCGTGCAAAAATCAACCAGAAATCAAACCAGAACACCATCTTTCAAGAACACATTATCAGACAAATTTTTAAAGCATTTTCATTTAAAATTCCTTTGTAATCAAATAAGGAATTTGATATTATCTGAATATTTATTTCATTAATTTTCCATATTCCCACTCCCTTCTTACACAAATTGCCTCTTCAGATAAATAATTTGTCAAAAATCAAATAATTTCTTTCAATTCCCTGATCTTTCAACAGCCTAAACTGTGCCTTTATACCCTATAACATTTTTCTTTGTAGCCAAAGGGATTCTAACTTTGTATGGGAAGACAGAGTTTTTTCCTGCTGTTGTAATGTTTACTTTTTTATCGTCAGTATACTGACATCCACACCATATTTTGATGTTAAACTTGATGCTGATCTGAGAATCTTTTTCTTTTTAATTTGTAACAAACTTTTCTTATACACAGCATAGCATCAAAATAGACAGTCTTCACAGTTTTACTATTGATGGATGACATTTGGTTTAAAATATGTTCACAACCTCATCCAACTGTTTTGCTGTGGAGGAAGTTTGGATGCATGGAGAATAAGTGTTGAATGTTACAGCAATCCCTTGATTGACTTCAGAGTGCCCACTGTTTAATGCACTTAACACAGTTTTGATATTGACTTATGAAGTGAATAAAGTCTTTTGCAGCATCACAGCATATAATTAAACCAGTTTTCAACATATTTTTTGGCACGGAACTTGACCTACTTTCACACTTCTAAGGTTTAAAATAAAATATTACACTGCATTCCTTTTTTTGTAGAAATCTGCCATATCAATTTTAAGGAAAACTGCACTACAGTCGAACTAGAATGTGTGTAATTTAAGTCATAATAATAATTTATAGCTGAATAATAGCATTCCATGATTAGGGATCTAGTAATAATGTATAGACATTGTGCTCAAGGCAATAATCATTACTCAAGTAAGCAGTACCTGCAAAGTCATCCATACTTGTGCAAACAAGAAATTGCCTACATTTATAAGGAATGAAGGATCAAATCCATGCATTACTTAATCATAATACCTTCTTACACTGTTTAAGGCTTTTTACGTGCATGCTGCAAAGGAATTCATAAAGATTAAGGAGGTACTTGATTTGCAAAAGGGGTATGAGGCAGTAAGTCAAGTGGACTGGTTCTCACTGTCCTTTTAGTATCAGATTGCTGTAGAACATAATTTTTGCCCCTAAACCTATTTTCCTATTGTCAAGAAGCTTTTCTTCTACTTTCTCAAGAAGAAAGAAGGAGCTGAAATATTTTCTTCTGAAAGCAGGAGCTGAAATGTTTTTCTTCAGAGAGCAACCATTTAAAATACTGAAATTTGAGGTATAAAACCCCAAAAAATAGTTTTAATGAATGGTTTAAAATATAAGTATTATCCTGATAATTTTGGCATCTCTTTCAGATTTTAGAAAAAAGTGTATGTACCTATAGATTTTTTGGGGTTTTTTTTTCCAGTAATATATAGCATATAAAATTATAAACTCCCTCTCCCTCTGTACAAACCTTGCTTTGCTCCCTATTAATGTTATTATTCACCATTATCTCCATTTGCCTGACAGCAAAGTCCTGTGACACCTGAAATGGAATTGTAAATACTGACACACAGAGGTACTTTCTAACTAAATTTATGGCAAATTAACAAAAGTTTCAGTGTATTTGACACAAACAGGGTTAAGACAATGCCAGTCCTAAATCTTCACTCCACGTCTAGGTAAAGGAGTAGCAGTATCCTCAGCAGTATTATAAGCACATCCCCAGCTCTGTTTCATCTTCTTTGAGGTATTGAATTTGTATCAGTTCTGTTCCTTATTTTTCCAGTTCTGGACAAATGAATTAATTTCTTTATGCTACAGCTAAAAATATTTAGATGTTTCAAACCACTGTAGTGGCATAAGAGATGAAGTAATTATCTTTTTGAGCACATGGAAAAAATGGAGAGATGGGAAAAAGAAGAGTGCTATAATGTAAGAGAGGAATTAAGAAACAGGACAGATTACAATTTCATATTTAGATACCAATACTTTACCAATATTTTATTACATTCAGTTTTAATATCTCCCATTCTCGAACTAATGTTGGCAGGCAAAATTGATTTTGTTGAGGTCAAGGGTTATGAATTTTTTAAAGGTTCATTAGTCTTTACGAGAAGGAGGATTTCTTGAGGGCGATTCTGTTATGGAGAAATGCTAGTAAAACATAGTAAAATGTAAGACATAGCACAAAAGTATATGTTTTGTTAACTTTCAGTGTGACTGGTGCTCCTCAATGTCTAGGGTTGTAGAGGATAGGGTCCATGATGGTATTAAACTTATAAATCCAGTGGGATTTTAATGCCTATCACAGAATTGCAGAATGGATCAGGTTGGCAGGGACCGCAGTGGGTCTGTGGTCCAACATCATCCCTGGAGCACATAGCACAGGATTGTGTCACATGGTTCTTGAGTATCTCCAACGAAGGAGACTTCAGACTGTCTCTGGGCAATCTGGCTTTGCCTACACACCAAAGAAGTTCTTCCTCAGACTCAGATGGAATTTCCAGTGCATCAATTTCTGCCTGTTACCTCTTGTCCTATTGCTTAACACCATCGGGAAGAGCCTGGATCCATTCTCTTGACACCCTCCCTTCAGATACATTGATATGTCTTGGGCATATCAAACTTTCAGTCCTCTTCAGTTTATTACCTTGCCTCAACATTTCTAAGAGTGTGTCATGGATGTATCAATATCCACTCTCATACTGAATTCCAGCTTTTCTATCTTTTCATCTACTTATATGTCATATTTACAACAAAACTTCTGGGGGAAAATAATCTATTGAGTTGTGGTCTAAATTATGCAGAGATTCTGGCACAAAAGCATTAGAAACTCTTAAGCTTTGAAGATAGTGAAGCTGCAATCCAGCTCTCTCTCCCTCTCTCCTCCTGCCACAGCCTGTCAAAAACACGCAGTGGGTAAGTTAAATAGTTTTGTTTAAGAACAAGAAGTGAAGTGATTTCTAGCAGCTTGAATCTGTTTGTGCAAGCATAATTGCTTACTGAAATTCTTTACAGTACATTCCCAGGGGCTATGGAAATTGGTCCAAGAACAAATTCTGCTATGCTGCTGCCCTACTCTCCTGTCAATAACAGCTCTTCTCAGACAAAGAAAGGAAGTTTCCATCTTTCTCTATCTTAAAATAATTCATTGCTTGCAGGAGAAAAGCATTTTTCTCTGCTAAAGTGTAAATGTGGGAAATACAGTCAGATAATTTAGAGAAAAATAAAACCACTGCAAGTGTTTGGCCACTAAATCTGAAAACTAGAGAAAAATGTTGCAGCACCAGACCTTACTGTGTATTTCTCAGTCAGCTTCATGAGTTCTAGATTTTGATTCATATTCTCTGAACATGTCTCCATCCCAAACATTTCAATGGTAAGAAGCTTTATCTTTATCTGTCCTTTTCCATAATGCTTATGGATGCTCCACAACATTGAATCTGCTACTGTGAGATGCAGAGTAACAAAAAACGTTGAAAACATTAGCACAGCATTTGTTGCATTAGCATGCAAATGAGCTATCATTTTTCAGGAAGCTGATTCATGAGAGTGACTTCTGATGTTGATCTTTATCTTAAATATAATTTAAGGAGAAAAGAACTTGTTGAATTGAACCAATTCTGTTTGTGTTATAAAAACATGAACTTTTTAATGAGTGTTTTGAGGACTTTTTCCATTTGTATGTTTGTGTGAGATGATTTTTATAAATATCCATTTGATTTTCTATTTTCAACTTGCTTCAAGAAAGTGGTGAAAATATATTGGAGGAAATAGGTTTTATGTTATTATGAGGGACAGCAAGGGCATAAAAATCAGACTTGATTCACACATTTCCTAGGCATCCATTACTGTTCTCTCTAATGATAATCATTGCAATCACAATCTAATCATTAATTTTTCAATTCTGGTCTTTCCTGCCTTTAAAATTGTTGCACACTGGTAGAGAGTAAACTGACCAAGGTTTTTATGGAGCATTTACCTTCTTAAAAATCCCATTTCACATTATCTCTGCATGTGAAGCACATATAATGTGCTTAGACTCTGAAAATATGAGCTCTGATCTTGGAGGAAGAATACTGAAAAGTACCTGGAGGGTACTGAGTGCAACTTCAGACTTGCTAGTACAAGAAGGACATTGACCTATTGGAGCTACTCCAGCAGAAAGCAACCAAGATGTCTGGATGGACACAGTGTAGGAAGAGAGGCCCAGAGAAATGGTTTTGCAAAGCCTTTAGTATAGAAAGCTAAAGAGAGGTAGATGTTTCTATGGTATTCAGCTATCTAATGGTGGAATGTGGAGAAGATAGAGCCAGGCTCTTTCCAGCAGTAGGAAAAAAGGCGAAAATCCCAAGTTACAACAGTCCAAATTCTGAAAAAAATACAACAAAAAATTAATTTCAGGCTAGGGAGACATTGGAACAGATTGTCCAAAAAGGTTAAGGAATCTTCATCTCTGGAGGTTGTCAGTATTCCACTGGACGAGCATCTGAGCGAGGCCTACATGTGCATGCTGGGGATGGCTACATTGCCAGCAAGGACATTGTGGAATTCTACCTGAGCTTTGTGGATACAAAACATAATGGCAGAGGTAAGGTAGCCAGTCAGGAAAGACATAAAGAACATAATGGTTGTGACAAGGTTCACCAGAGAATGGGCCTGAAGCCCCAGAGGGGGACTTCTTCCATTTGTGAGCTCCATGTCAAATGGGACTAGGAAAGGGAAATGGTGAAGCTGCCCTGAAGTCCCTGTAAGAAAGGAAGCCAAGGCTTCATCTAACAAAAATGCCATTAGAGTGATGAAGGGCTTGCCCACCACCAGCTGTGGCAAAATCTGAAAATGTTCTGAAGCCAACTGCTTACCTCCCTTTTTAGTAACTAGTACTCAGGATTGTTCAAATTAACAATTGGAGTGATCCTGGAAGTAAGAAGCACATGGGTTTGTGCTACAACTATTTCTTCTATATATCCACAAGTTCTCTTCTCATCCTACACTCTTGAAACACAAAGGAGACTTGGAGGGTTCCCTATTAATAATGCAGCTCGGAGTACATGTACCTGAGGAGCTCAATTCTATATTAAAACAGGAGCATTAGGAGTGCTCCTTTTTTTTTTTTTTTCCCTGTGCAACCCTATGATTTTGGCCTGCCTAGAGAACTGTACTTTTCTACCTGGAAACCAAATGGAAAACACAAATGTGCAGATGTGAAATTCATAATATGGCATATTAATTAGGTTTCCATGCTGATTCTGCCCAATTTATCTCTGATGGCAGTGTCTCCAGACCTGTTGATGTGTCTCCAATTCCTAAAGGCAAAATAAGAGTGGACAAATTTATTTGAGATGACCATGACCTATTTCTGCTTGTTAGAGCTCCAAAGTTAGTTTAGGGAAGGTGATTTATTTTACCTCTGGTGCTCCCTGAAGGAAATTACTGCAAGGATAATATAGTTCTTTAAAATACCCAGTAGCTGTGTGGCAAAGTGAGCTGTGAATTTATGAAGCAATGGTGATGCTTCTATTAAGAGTTAATATATTTTATAAGAGAACAACCATCAAATTATTGCTGCTTTTTATATTAAATACTTGTAGCATTTGATTAAAATGTGTGAAACATCTAATATGTTTCTTTACTAGCTGGATATTTTTAATATCCTATTTAGCAATTGCTACCTTTCCAGTGCATGTCATTCAAAGAGCAAGCGTGGCGAACGGAGCAGCAGGGTAATGTGGCTGTGGTCAGGTCAAGCTCTGCACCCTTTTTTCATACACTTTTGTTATTAACATTGCTGCTGCTCCTGTTTATTTTCTTGTCTCACTGCTGTTTCCAGTAAAAAGTTCTTATCTCAACCCAAAATTCCTGCCTCTCGTTTCTCCCAGTGGAGCGCGGGGCGCTCCAGGCTGGGGAGTGCCAATCGGAAGCCACAGTGATGTCATCTCTGAAACTGTGACTTCCCATTTAAATAGAACAAAATAGAAGTGAGTGTTATTGACTTAACCTTCCCTCCACACACACACACCAAAAAAGCTCTAAAATTTTTGAGGTAAAAATAGGTAAATCAATTCATACAGACACATGCCACATAAAAATACTGTATGCAACACTGAAGTAATAATTGTTCTGGATGGTATCACTACCTACTTTAATTGGTGGCTTGCAGTCAAAATCTGGCTTATGTGCCAGACTGGACTTTAACAAATATCTAAAAATCTATGGTTTTTTTCAAGTTCTAATTTTCATTTTTACTGTGCTTTTGGAAATTCTGCCACTTTATAGCTATATCCAATGAAACAGTACAAATTACAGCAAATTCTGATTTCCTGAAGACAAGTCTATAAAGTTTTCATCAATACAAACCAAAACATCCCTTCCACGTTCTCTGCTACTTTTTCTAGCAATGCTAATTACTTTAATTTATTAATTCACTCATTCATTCCTTAAATTTAACTGCTGGTGACCAAACTTAAGAAACTCAGATGTCAAATTAAAGGTGGGGTGGTAGACTCACTTCATAATTAATGTGGAAATTCTTCCAGTGCATCTTCCCTCACTAAGTCTAAATTGGTCTCCTAAGTTACTTATCTTTATTCCACTGGCTATATCCAAAATCTGGGGTAGCTGGGCTACTGATTTGGGCCTTTTATTTAAGCATCTCAAATTGATGATAGTAACATAGGCTTAATATTTCTAATCAGGAAAAATAAAAAAACCTCAAACCCTTCTTTTGGATGCCCAAAATACTTATTTTCTGGTTAATTCATGTTCAGCATTTAACTTTTGGCTGTGTTATTTTTGTATCTTACTAGCTTTTATCTGATTAGCTTTATCCCTTTGCTGAGAAGTGTCAAGTTTTACAGCACAGCAGTAACCACATCATATTTCAGAAGAGGAGGTTGAATAAACCAGTGTGCATCACTTCAACATAGACTCATCACAGAAATAAATCTGTTCTTTGCATAAGGCATAAATATTTCACATTTGGACCCAGGATTGAACTCTGTCTGAGAATGGAAACAGGGCATGAGGAGATAATAATCAGCCCTACTAGCAGACCTTGAAGCCAGCAGTGATCAATACATGGTTCCCAGTGTGAAAACCCATTCAAAGTGATTTTTTTAAGACAGGTTGTAAACTTTTTTTAGTTTGGTGCCAGTAATTGCTTGCATTTGCTCACAACTGACCACAACAGTTATCAATCTGAAAGAATCAACTAAAAAGTTAACTTTTGCAAAGCACAGCAAAATATATTTCTTAATAAAATAAATTTCTTTTAGAGTTCTGAATGATCTCCAAATGTGATAATCTGTTAATTTCTCACACTGATCTCTCAAATGATAATATATGGACCTAATCCAAAACCTGATGGTGTCAATGAAATTTTTACTATAAAGTTCAATAGATTTTGTATCAAACCATCACTAGGTGATTATAAATAAGGCAATAAATTTCAGTCTGTAATAATACAGCTCACCATGTGTAACATGAGCGCAGAAAATATATTTATAGTTTAATGACATAGTTTTAAATCAAACACAATGTAGCACTTTTTTCTCCACAAAGTTAAAAGGGGTTTGGACCCACACTTTGTATTCTCTGCCATATTCTCCTGGCTCAGCTGAATGGCTTCTTTTTCCCCTTTCCTGGCTGAAGTAGTGCCCTGAGAGAGCAGTGTAGGATTCATCAGTGATAAACCTGCAAGAATCTGATTGTGCTGAAGTGATCCTTCAAAGCAGAGGTCCTGAATTTCTATTCCTCTTCTATAACTGACAGCACATTTTATCAGGCCATACTGTAATGTAAAATACAGAAAATTGTTTGGGTTTTTTTTTTCTCAGTTATAAACACCCATATTTTGCTTAAGTGAGATACTTAAGACTTTCTCTAGATCCAATTCCAAAAGCCCTGAAAGCCTAATCAAGGATTCCTGCATAATAGCAAGACATTACATTAAGCACTGTTTCTACATTAGAGTATGTAGGCTATTTAGCTGTATTAAGAAAATACAAATATATGTGCTACAAATTTTACTTCAGCAGACATCACCTTAATGAGTATTATAATAATATTCTCCTCATGTTTAAGATGATGCATTAAAATCCCGTAAGTACTGTACTTCTACCAATCTGTGAATTATTAATAAGGTGATAATCATGTTAATGATGCTGCCTTATTAGGTCTTGATGTATCTTGTTAACATGCCAGTTAACTGCCTGTTGGTGTGGGGGGGAAAAGTGCTTTTTTGTGCTCAGGAGGGTACTAGAGAAGTTAATATTTTCCTAACAGAGTTTATTGTGACTCTTTCTAGCACTTTTTTTGCTTGCTTCTTTTTCTTTTTCTTTCTTTTTTTTTTTTTTTAACTGCTTTTCTAAAGATTATGATTGCCTAAGCCCTTGTTGTCAGTTTTACATGTCTTTAGGACATATGAAGGAATGATGGAATGATATAATTGATGCATTACTGTGGAATAAACCTTACTGACAGCTAACCCTAACTTACTAAGTCAATATATTAATCAGTAATATGACCAGTTAAGGCAAAACACATTTAAAGCAGCAGCAACAACAAAACAATAGAAAAACAAAGAATGCAACTGCGTATTTTTCTTGCCTTAGATATTTCTTTCAGTATGTTAATGTTCTGGCATGTCAAAGAAGTACTGAGGCAAAGAAATATGTCCCTGCGACTCAGAAGTAACAAATAGCATAAAGACTGAGTCAGCTCAGTTTGATAAACCAAAAATTTGCCATCCATCTCTCCCAAATCCTAAATCAAACAAGCAAACAAACAAGTCATGTGAATTTTTGCTTTTTTAAACTTGGAAAAATAAGGCTGTTTCTTTGTTCGCAGTTTGCATCTTTAATGCTTAGCTCACCTCAGCAGTTTAAAATCCCCAGAACAGAAACCTGTTACCGAAGCATTTTCAGTCCAGTTTGCAAACCTTGGAGATCTGTGCAGTTTGACTTTCAGTTGCTAATACTTGTCTGTCTGAAGTTTAAGAAATTTATCTACAAGAAACTGAACTTCAAGGAATCCATTACAAAACTTGTAAAGCCTAGGTAACTAGCTTGTGTTGTGAAAGAATTTATTTTTTATTTCATAAATTTTACATCTTTATCTGAGGCCACTTGTGACAGCAATAATTAGAGTGTGTTTGAGGTTGCAGAAAGGACATGCTGACTGACAGACAAGTATAGTTCTGAGGGTAGCAAGTTTTATTATGTTTTGCTGCTGGTTGTTGGCAGACAGTGACTTCTGAACTTTGGTGGATAAAGTACAAGATGAAAATTTTGTGTCCTAGTCACACTAATGCCAACATGGGTGTAATCTGAAGCAGTAGGACACATTATCTTGAAGCCTAAAAAACCCAAGGGAATAATGGTATGCTAAAGCCTTGTGAGTACTTGATATGCCACATAAGAGGGATTACATGATCTGATAATGCCTGAAATTTCTATTTAACAGAAATAAAAAAAAGAAATCTAAATAGTAATTAAAAATTGCAGCAAAATTTTACTGGTAAAACAGAATTTCTGATATTTTGTTTTGAAAAGATCAAAGTGGCATAATATTTTTTATTTCTTAATAATTATTATGTTATTATCAAAATGTTCTAAATAGAGTACTTCTAGTTACATGTCAAAACAACATTTAACATTAAGGGGAAACAGAGTGGAATAGTGGTGTGCAGGGTTTCTTCTCTTGTTCCTTCTTTCTGCTTCCTCACATTATCAGAATATTATTCCTCCTAAACACTCCCAGTAGCATTTCTTAAATCTTATTTCACTGCAATTAATAACACTGATAAAGTGACAATAAAGAAGTCATCACTTAAAGTTAAGGAAAAAAATTTTTCTATAACTTTCATTAGATTTTAGATGATGCAAATATGCAGAATATTCTTCTTTACATTGTATCAATATTTCTGATGTAAAATTGTTCCAATTTAATCACTTTTTTGCTAGGTGGTTACAGATAATCCTCTCATCCAGTCAGTAGCTTGCTGTGTGCTGATTAATTCTCTGTCAGAAAAGTCTGATTTTTCTTCACCAAATAATTTACTGAGTCTTTTATGAAATGTGTTTTAACACTTCACCATCGGAAAAAAATGTGAAGTCAATTGCTGCCTGGAAATGTGTAACTAATGAATAATACTAGTCTAATTAATGTCAAACTAATTCAAGTCCTGCAACTAGCTAGCTGAAATAATTTTCACTTCTTCAGGTAAAATTATATTTAAAATCCATGGAGAGTTTCTAATAATACCAAACATCAATGTTTTACCTGTACAGTGTGAATGTCTAATAAAACCCTGAAATGAGCAATTAAAAGAAATATGGTTAGGACTAGGAGTTATTGTAATGAAATTTTATTTTTGTTTTCCAGAGTTAATGTTTTCTTGTGCACTTTCATACATACTCACATTACTTATTTTCATATAGAAGTTTCCCTTAAAAAAATAATTTAAGAAGTTGACTCAGTGCACAGCAGACTGTCAGCCTTTCTTAGGACTGGATGATCATGGCAGAGCTTATTTATCCACACCTCTGCCATGAGAAGTCTGATGGAACTGGCTGCTAATCACTGCCTGGGCTGTGATTGCCACTGAATCAGTCCCTTAAGAGTCACCACCTGGAGCAAAAAAGTTTCATAAAATGCCTAACACAATTTCAATCTATATTAGGTATTTAGTGGCAGTCAGCAGAACTTCCCCACTGACACCCTTTTATCTGTTTGGGAACTGCTTCCCACAACTGAGCCTGAAGCAAGGAGGCTCCTGAGCATTATTAGTGTGTTGTAAGTACACAATTTAATACCTGATGTTTTTCCTTAGTGTTTATTTTTGTCCATAATTTTTTTTAATCTTTTTGCCTGCAGTCATAGCCACATTCCAAGAGTAAATGAAAGTACAGCTTATATATTTAGTGCTTTGGATGTAAGCCCATAATGCCTCTTACACACCCTCCCTCCCACCCTGCGTATTGGAACCCTGCAAACAGTAATTTGCACAACATCCCATTGCAAATTAGTATTTAAGAGATACATCACCCCATCAGTGAAAGTGCTGATCCAGTAAAACAGCTACAAAGTCTTATTTGATGTCATGTGTGCCATCAGTGTCTTGTCAAAAGTCATTCAAGATCAGGTGCCAGGACTGTTTGTAGCCAGTGATCTCAGCTGGCATCTCTTTTGTGTGATTGTAAAATGGTAAAGCCTTCTTTCATGGCAATTTCTTTGTGTTTTATTTAGTTATTTATTTATTTGGTGGTTGGTTGGTTGTTTTTTTTATAGCGAGGTTCCCTTGTAAGGCAGAAAGAAAAAGATGAAAGGTGGATGGCTAAGGTGTATTATGTGTCTTTCTGTTCTTTCCCTTATTAATCAAACACTGAGGGATATATTTGTCTTTGAAAGTAAAGATCTGCGTTACTTTTTTGGCTAGATCATAATTCATTTATAATCCAAATGGAATTAAATGCTCAAAATATGCTATTTAAAAGCTATAAAGAAATTAAGGGTTGACTAGACTGCAAAATGGTAGACAGGTAATTTTATACTTACCAGATGAAGGTGTCTGGGCCCTATCTTCTGAAACAAATAGTTGGAGTCTATGAAATATGTGAAAAATAATAATAAAAAAAAATTAAAGCATTCAGAGATAATTTTTACTTTCATTGAAAAACTCAGTTATGTTTGAACACCATTCTGTGTTGCACATTATACATTATATAATTTATAATGCCATTTTGTTTCCTCTACAGTAAATGTGTATTTCTTTGTTGCTATATCATTTTAGATATGTCATTTTGAAATGTTTAAGCACATACTGCTTTGTTTAAGTATATATTATAGATGTAAATTAATTTCTGTGAGAAATCTAGAGAAGAATTTGGTTCTTATGTGGGGAGGAAGCCCAGACAGTTAAAATTTTGTATAAAAGGAGTGGAAGAAAAAATTGCTGGTTCCAATGGTCTGCCTGGAAAATTTCCACAGGGAATTCTGTACACTACATGTGTGTAATGTCCCATTACCTGGGAATGCCAGATAATTCAGTTGATCAATTGTTGTCATCGATAACTTGCTATTTGTTCTATTTTGAAAAGTAGGAGTCCATTCCTGTTGCTCGTTTTTTCATATACTATTTTACTTGTCTACATTTATTTTTTAATTTTTGACAGTCTAGAGTCAGAAAGTGCATTCTGTGTTAGATCTTTTATAAATATTATTTACAAAAAGCAAATCTCTAGGCTTTTCTTTGGATGCGTTTCAATCTACACTGTAAAAAAGACAACAAAAATTTAACTATGGATTCTCACAACTAAAATCACTGCAGATTATGCTGAGACACATCTTCCTGTATTTTTTGTAGTCTGTAATTTTTTGCTTTAAGCTGGGTTTCTTTAGTTTTGTTTAGGAGATGCCTGGCAGAAGCATCTTCATTCAGAGATAATCTGCAAACTATTACTCATATTCTTGGCTTAGATCCAAACTACCATTATTTTGTGTGGATGAAGCCAAGATGCCCTATAATTAATGTTACCTAGTATTCCATGTTAGTGCTTTTGTTGGCTTGGTGCTTTTTCTAGTAGCAGAAATTGATGACCAATTAGATTGGGTTTATGACATTACATTTCTTTCCAATTCTGTACAATCGCCATGCTTTCCTGAGCACTAAATAAGCTAAACATTTAAACCTTTTAAACATTTACACAATTTATCTCCAAGTTACCCTGCACTCAGATTATGAAGGTACTTCACAAGGTACTTCATAAGTACCTTCAAAATAAGAAGGTACTTCAGATTTTGAGCTCTGTTTTGGACAGAAAGCTATGTTTTGCTTCTTTTTCCTGTAATGTAAATTGAATGGAAATGGTTAAGCTTATACATTTCAGCTTATACATTCAGTCATGAAAGGAATGGTAGCAGACCATCCCAGTATTGACTTATTAACCTTCATTTTCTACTGAGTGCCTAAGACAAAGAAAAATGCCCTAAACACAAAACCTAATAACCTCTGCCCACATTATAATTATGGAGAGCATTTGGGGGTCTGCAAGTGAAAGGAGGACACGGGGAAACTCTCATCAGCCTGTGAGGGGGATGGAAGGAGGGACACCTACATACCACATACTGCCACCTTTCGCCATGGAATGTCAGAAAAAAAGCTCAATTTTTCTCACCCCATGTGTGCATAATTTTCATTCATGTGGATGAGAAATGTATCAGGGCAGGGAGAGGAGAGTAGATACTTTAGGCAGTAAGAGTTACAATTACTTTTCTAACAGCAGTGAAATGGAATTTTTCATGCAGAAAAATGTAACCAAGAGCAGGAATTTAAGAAAATGTATGCTTAAACGCACATTGTCCAATAAAATTTAGAATTTTCAAGAAACATATGCTGAAATTTGTGCATGCATCTGACCATGTTCTCTAACATTCTTTGCTATAACTGCATACAGTTTAGGCATAAATAACCTCACTAATTTTATTGCTCATTAGTACTGTCTAAAAGGCACAGCAGCTGTTTTCTGAGGTCTACTAAACCCTGTAAAATAGAGGAAAGTAATGAATAATTAATTAACACTAAAATATTAAAAAATATTTTTGTTACTGAAACTTAAAACCGTAATTTTTTTAATACTATTGGTAACCATAGACCCATTCTAAGCAAATTTTACTTTTAAGTCAGGTAAGTATTTCACGTTTCTCTGAGTCCAAATTTATTTTTGTTCTTTCAAATTTCCTGAACCATGAAACTTGCACCCCAAAGAACCTTCTCTGAGGAATGTGAAGATTTTTATAAGATATTTTAGAAAAGTAAAAAGGCAAAGGTTTGGCTGATCTTTGAAAACAGCTATTCTGGTAATTCTGAATTTTTAATTCGGTATGGATTTCACACATGTGAACTGTTCCAGAAGGGTCTTTATCATCAATATCATAAAATTGATTTTAAAAAACTGGGGAAAAGGACTCTATTCTAAAATGGATATATGCATACAGTTTCTTTATGTACAAGTAATAATTTGATTATGTCATACAGTAAAGAGAAGCCATCAGTTCAGACTGAACAAGTATACAAGACTGATTGAGACATTTTCATAATTGTGATATTTTCATAGGAATATGGTTGGAATCTTCTGATAGACTCATTTCTTTTCCGTTTTGTCATGTATTTCCTTCAGCACAGTCAAGTGTGGGCCATCTGGAACACACTGCTGTGCAAGAGACAAGGAAAAAAAACACTACTGGGAAAAATGGAGCAATGAATGTTATTCTAGGGTAGAGATGTTCTTGCTTTTTGGTATTAGCTGTGTAGTTCCAGAATACATCTGCTGTTGAAGTCAGACAAGGTTATAGATACCTTTCTATCACTTCAGCATGGTTATTTGTCTTAGAAGACAATGAGAGGTGTATTTTGATTAAATAAATGAGTATGGGATGCAGCCTTTCTGGCCTATACATTGGTCTAAATAAGTGCTGTAGTACATACCTCCATGACTTCTGCAGTTTTTTGAAACTAGTCATAACCCTATATTTTGGCTTTTTTTTTTGGTCAGGATACTGGTAGGAGTGTTGAAATACACTTTGGAAACAGGTACAGTTAAAGGTATGGGTGAAACAGCCTAAAAACCTTTGTCTCCTGCCCCTTGCATGCAGACATCAGCTGCTGCTACAGAAGGTTGGGTCACCACTGGGTGACGTATCATGGTCCAAGGTTGATGCCTCTGAAAAATGAGATTGGATAACTACAGTTATATGTGTCAATAGCACCCTACTAAATATTCTATTACTGTATTTCAGGCTTAGTGCATCAAATTTTTCTCCAAATCTTTAGGAAAAAATAAAAGTTAAATACTCAGGCTCAGATTTTTCATAATGCTAATAGACATGTCCAATAATAAACTATTGTTCAAGATAATTTCTGTTTAATTAAGGTTGAGTGTTTGCTTGTATGGTTTGAACTCAAGGACATTTAAGTGTCTGTTGAAAACTAAATATGTGCTCAGCTGTGTTGTGGAATGCTCAAGGAAATTGCAGTTACGTAGACTGAGAAGGAAGTAGAAAGCAATTTCTATCTAGATGGACAGATACAGTGTAAGAAGAACCACATTCAAAGTATGCTTTAAAAAGTGAGGAATGTGGGCTTAGCAGTCAGCAAACAGGGTATAAAAGTTCAAAAGGCAAGTCTGCAAATTTTTAAGTGGTGATAATGGTTAACTTTACCAAGAAAGGACCAAATAAAAATGCAGTAAGAGGCAAGGAAGTAGCGTTGATGTAGGGAAAAAAATAGGTTTAATGGATTTGGCAAAAGTGGAAAAAATGGAAATGGAAAAAAAATGGAAAAAAATGCAGAAAAGAGAGATCTGAAAGTCACTTCTTTCAGCTGTTGGGACATACAGGCAGGAAGGAATGTACAATGAGCATAAAATGTGTGTATGGATTCAGATTTGGCTGAAAGCAAATAGTTAAAAACTGTGACTGACTGATACAATTCTCAAGAAGTCTGCTGTTCTATTTACCTGCATCAGGACTACATTATCCTGACAGATTTATAAACTTTTTCTTAAAACCTTCATTAATAGAAGTTAAGGGTATCTTCAGGAAATATGCTGCAAAGCTCATCTGTCTTAGTGTTTAGAAATTTTTTCTCCATTCTTAGCAAAACCTAAAACTGAAGCTGCTGTAGAAAGGGGATGACTGTAAAAGATATGCAAAGTATGTACTTCATAGCTGGAGATACTATAAAAAGAATTTAAATTTTCACCAGAAATAACACAGTAATGCTTACAAGAGCAAGAGCTAAAACAATAGAGGAGAGTGTTCTGCTTCCTCTAGGGTTCAGAAATTTCCTTCAAATTAGAGGGGAAGAGAGAGCCTGTGAAGAATTCTGCTTCTCCAGTCATTATTGTTTGAATAATTACAACATTTTGTAATACTTTCTTAAAATTTCTCCCCAATTTCTAGTTCATAGCAATGAAAAGAAATTCTGATTTTACCTAATGTAAGGAAGATGCTGACACTTTAAAAAATCTTTTAAGGCCTTATGCACATTAGCTTAGTAAAGCTTTGATGGAAAAAGGCATACTGCATGGATGGCTGCAAACAGAACTGAGACAAAACAGTTAAATATACATTTAATACTCTGCATTTTTACTTTCAACATTTAAGTTGACCTTGGCCTCTTTTATCTCACTGCCACTAACACCAGAAAGAAGCAGATCATTAGCTGACTAGTAAAGATCAGTCTGTGGGCTGTGGAAAGGTACAAAATATTCTGCAAATAATCAAAGGCGGGCAGTTTGAAAAGTGAGAGAAGATAATTTTCTTCACAGAATGTTTCAGGAGTAATGTATTTAAAAAACCACAAAAAACCTTTAATCTTTGACATGCTTCTGGTTTGCACTTTTGATCCATCTCAAATTAGTAGCAGAGTGGCCTTTTACACTGGAAAGCAAGATTCAGTGTGGGAAGGACTGTCTGCAACACTTTCCCATGGCAAGAGAAAAGTCCTGTCCAGAGAGAGGAGGGACAGGAATAGGGAGACCTGGGAGGCAGGAAATGACAATTGGAGTGCAAAGTGGGGGGAACTGGGAGGTGATTTTGTTCTCTGTGAGGCTTAACATGATTTCAGTGGAAAGGCAGCACAATTCAATAGTCAGTTCCAACAGTTCCACTTTCCCCTCCTCTCTCCCCCCCCAGAAAAGCTTAATTGCCAACCTAAGTAATTTAAGTTATTTGAGCCATAAGGCAGTGATTTCCATCAGGGCTTACTGAATCAAACACTGATGTATTGATGGCTTCAGAATTTTTTTGGCAGCCAAACGATGAACTTTTGAAAAATATGAGGGGTTTTTTTGTGGTTACTAATAACCTAATGGTTATGACACTCACAGGGAATACTGAATCTTTGTTGTGCCTTTACTCTGAACAAAGACTCAACACTGGATCTCTTCTGGTGCAGACAGCTTAGTCCCCACCTACAGAACCAAGCTCTCTCTGTAGTGCCATTAATTTTTGTAATAGCAAATTGTAGCTCCTCTAACCCAAAATGGGAGCTAGAACAGAAGACTCCCTAATGAGGTGAGCTGAACAGCTACCAATCTGCAGGAGATTCAGGGCTTCTGCAAATCTGAGTTAAAAGCTGCACATCCTGCCTAATAGCTAGGACCTAAAAAATACCTTTCAAAATTCCCTTCTGGCTTGAGACCTGCTCTGACAAAGATTTTTTAAGGAAGTTTACTCCTTGTTCATACATCCTCTTAATCCATTTCAGAATACAATTTTGACTTAAACAAGCCATCATTTTCCAACAAAAACCTGTTTAGTTGCAAAATTACTATTTCTATTCACATGAATTCTCCTCCAATTCACATATATTCCCTGTTTTACGGAAGAGAGGATATGACTTTTAACTAATCTTCTTTTTTTTGTTTTGTTTGTTTTGGTTTGTTGTGTTTTTTTTAATGGAGGGAGAGGGCTTTAAAAAAACCCCCCCATTTTGTGTCTGATCCCAGGATAAATTATTGATTAAAAAGAAGTGTGACTAGTGCATGACAATTTTACCTAAGACAGTCAAGGAATACAATAATTTCTTACCAAACAAGACATTATAGGAGAAAAAACTTAAATTAAACAAATGAACAAAAAAGCCTAGTAACAAGGCAGTAAGACAAAGCCACTACAGTTTTTGTGGTTGTGAAATTAGAACACCTGAGATGGACAACTGTGGGGGAAAAAAGATTAAACATTAAGAGAAAAAAGGAAAAGTCATCATTTGTTTCAAACTACTAAATGAATTGTTTGTGTTGTTAACTACCATGCCTAGTAAACTAATTGAATTCTAATAATGTATTCAGTGTATTTCATGTCTTCATCTCTCTGAAAGGAATGTGAGGAGACTACTCTGAAGTCTAAATTATTGAAGAAAAAGCATTTGCTGAACACTATTAGAAGCTCTTCTCCACTAGTAGATATTCATAAACAGTTTTTCATAATTGCATAATATTTCAGATTGGCAAATTCACACACTTTTCTGTTCTCTTATTTAATGATTTATTTATTTCTCAGCAACTTTCCTTTGCAGAGTTTTGTAAATCTGAATTTAAAACTCCCTTTCCATCAATAACTTCTAATGCTCACTTGAAGTTCATTGTTTCAGCAAAAATTCCTGTCCTAAATTTATGAGGTGTTTGTCACCCCAGCTCAGCTTGACTGTTAATCAAGTGAGATCATACAGATGCTTCCGGCTCTAGAGACTTCCAAGACTTACTGATTGGGGATCTAAGCTGAGACTTGTATTTTTATTATCACTATCATCATCGTAATTTTTGTGTATTTCACAGAATCTGCTGAGTTGGAAGGGACCCACAAGGATCATCGAGTCCAGCTCCTGGCCCTGCACAAGATCCCCCACGAGTCACACCACGTGCCTGAGAGTTTTGTCCGAACACTCCTTGAACTCTGTCAGGCTTGGAGCTGTGACCACTTCCCTGGGGAGCTGTTCCAGTGCCCAAACACCCTCTGGGGGAAGAACCTTTACCTGATATTCAACCTAAACCTCCCCTGACACAAATCCAGTCATTGCCTTGGGTCCTGTCATGAATCACCACTGAGAGATTGATCAGTGTCTCTCCCTCTTCTTCCCCTCATGAGGATGTTGCAGACTGCAGTGAGGTCTCACCTCAGTCTCTTCTTCTAAAGGCTGAACAGACCAAGTGACCTCAGCCATTCCTCATCTGAAACCCACCTTATTGTGGCCCATATGCTGCAACCAGTGTCCCCTGGTTTCCTATGCAGTAAAAGTTAAGGGGGAGGAAATTGTCTCTCCTGTGGTCCTTGCATACCTTGGGTTTTTTTCATTTACCTGTGCTTTGCTTTTCTCATAGAAAAGTTCAAGGTCAGCTCCAAGTTTTTTGGCAGTAACAAAATTAGCAAAACAAAATCTTGACACCTCAAGAGAAGGGTAAAATAAATTACTCTAGGGTTAGCAAGCTTAGTATTGATGGCTGAGATACAGCAGACACCATCTACACAAAAGAAGCTCAGAGTGCTGAAAATAACTTCCTTACTGGAGCAGAATCACAGTTACAGGACATAATCTGTGCCTTGCTTTGCTCTGCATCTGCTTCTGCTTTCACTGGGTTTGTAGGGCTGCAGGAATGAGTGCATTGTGCCTGTCCCACTGAGATACACAGGCCTGCCAGGTGAGGAGGGAGACAGAAATAGGAGCTGAGCTCATCCTCAGCCCGTCCTGCTCTGCCCTGTAATCCCACTGAGCTTTTAAAAAATACACTCTACGAAAAAGGTTGTGGGAGAGACTGTGAGAGGTGAGACCTGATTTATAGAAGCTGCAGAGCAGATTGGTGGCAAAGATGAGAAAGCAATCACACTGATTTCCATACCAGTGCCTGTCCCTGTGTGAACTACATTGCAGACAGTTCTTCGAGGTTTGTTCCAATAGATACCAGGGCATACTTCAAAGGGAAAAAAACCCCATTTCATGTATTGAAGTGAAAGCTTTCTATTTGAATGTAGAAGTTCCTCCTGAAAATGCTCTCACTAACAATGAGTAAAAGAACAGACTGCTCAAACACAGACCTATTAGATGGATTTTTACTATCTGAAAATAGGGCAACTTCATTCAACAGTAACATTTGGTTTCAGTATTTCTGTTTGCTACACATTTACACTATGATAGGCTACCTTATGAAAGCAAAAGACTTTTTTGGTATTTTATCTCTAATTATTATTTTGAGTGAATTTACTACACTTGAAGTTATTCCTAGGTTGGGTTCAGGGAGCTAAAAAGTGTCAAATAACTTCATATTCTTTAAAGCTCATTTGAGATGATGTATCAGAAAAATGTTCAGCATACGCTAATTAACATTAATTTAGCCATATACAATGCAGCTTGATTACATTTACATATAGAAGAAAGCCTAATGCAAATGGCATCATCAGATACTTTTATTGATTCTATAGTGAACACAGGCTGTAGAAAACATTATTTTCTCTCCAAAAACAACCTTAAAACATCTTGTTGCTTAGTAGCTCCTTGCAGGCAGACTGTTTGCCCTTCAGTGCAAACATTCACACTTACCTGATTACATTCACTTTGGAGACACTCAGGGTGAACAGGTTTTTAGAGAGACTATAGAGGAAGGGTGGTAGGATTTGAGATATTTCTGAAGCAAATGCCTTTTTTAGGGTACTTGTGTCTTATTTGGGTTTACATATTTCTTTTAGTGCACATAAACCTCTGTGTTACTGGCTGACTAATTATATCCGTGCATTTTCAATTACAGTTTCTCACACTTAAGGAATTCTGCATTTATTCTTTGTCAGCATTCCTATTCATTTCATGATCTACACTGCAGGGGATTTTCCTGTGTCTGCCAGTTCAGAGACACACAAGAGAATATCAGTAGCTGGTGAATATATCAGCAGCACAGGGAAACAATGTGTCTCGCCCAAAACTTGCTGAAATCAAGAACAGTTTGCCCCTAGCCTCAGAAGGCTCCAGAATGGAAGTATGTCTCCTTCCCACATTCTCAGAAATAACCCACAAGTTCCATAGTCATTTTCTGAGGTTGACAGCAGATTAAAGAGTCTTTCAAATACTTTATTCCCTGCTCTGAACTTTGATTACTTTGGCCTCCAAGTATTCCCTGAATGGGTCCTCAGGTACTGCAGTACCCGGCTGTCCATATTACAACTACACCTCATTATTTTAATCATAATACATGAGTTAACAGCTCCTTTGCCAAGAAGGACAGCTCAGTATTGCTGTTTCTTGAAGTTTATTACATCTTATCAGCAGTACTAACATAAGCATAAGCAAAAGCAGAATAGCATCTACTCTACAGCAGCAAGAAGGAGAAAATTATGGCTTCTTCTTCTTCTTCCCTGACATTTTATACCATCTTTTACATAATTTGTTGTTTATACTTCTAAACCAGGTATGTGTTGTCCAGGTATGTCCATGTCAGTGGAACTGCAGTAAAGTTGTATCCAATAACTCTGCAGCATAACATGAATTATGGGTAGAAGAAAGGAAAAAGGAATTTTTAATTGCATCAAACCTCCATCTTGGCTCTTATCTCTTATTAACTGATTACAATAACAATCCCAAAAACTTTAACCTTTTCACCCTGTGAGAATCTATATACCATTTCTATGTCCCAACTCAGACTTCAGTAGATTGTAACATTTCCAGAAGGGTTGGGAGCTTATCGCAGGGCCTTGAATCACAATTAGACCTGTACAGGGGGTTACAAATTATTTCTGAGGGTCTTAGAGCTGACTCAGGGTCAGGTTTTGCTGATGCCTTAAGGCCAGGTGCAACAGGTGATTTGGGATCAGGTTGAGAGCAGCTCATTTCCTGATCTTCAATATTTGGCCTTATCTCAGGTATATAAGGCAAACAAATATTCTCTACTTCTTGTTCTCCAACAGTTCCTGTCCAGGAAATGCAGTTGCAGGCACGTGTTGAAATGCAGGGCTGCTGCAACAGGTTCCTTCTGGAAAGCATGCACTGTCATAACCCTGATGCACTTGGCTGCAGTGATCTCTTTGCAGAGCTCTGCCAGTGCTCTAGGGATGAACACAAAGGTGCAGGCTCCAAACTGAGCAGGCTGGTTCTCTGCCAGCTGGGATTTTCACCCCTGCAGCACTGTAATCTGCCATCTCAGGGAACAGCCCAGGGACCAGGCTGTGATTCCCGCTTTGCTAATGTGCAATGGAAACAGCACAGATTGTAAAATCCACCTTAGCTTATCCTCTTTTAGACATAATGCTTGTCAAAATGTTTTTGCATTATAAACCATATTGTTGTTAAGTCCTTCCTGTTTGAGATCCCTACAGGGGATTAACACCTACAGGTTTATGGATGGGATAATTTCAGTTCCTTCTTTCATAAAGAATTTTTTTTAGAGATGCTTTTTTTCAGTGTTGTTACATTCCTGGCATATCCTTATGGCATGGAATGAACTGGAAATGGTCTCTCTACCAGCACAGTGGGATTCCACTTCCTCATACAGAAAGAAAACATGCTGATACAAAAATATACATTGTCATTTTCAGATGCTGCTGCTCATAAGTTTAATTTAGGGCTTGTATGTGACATGCATGGCATATGAAGATTGCTGGCAGGGTAGACTTTATGTAAATAAATGTGACATTTTTTATTCTGATAATACTCATCTTTAATCAGAAACTGTATATAGAAAATCCTGTTTACAAGTAGAATTTTGGATAGGTCATGGTTTTGAAATGGAGAGAGTTGTTCAGAATAAAATATTGTTCTTTTGTTGTTTGTGTTTTTGAATGGTTTTCTAATTATTTTACTTTCAAATATTTGCTAGTTATGATTTTGAAAAGCATTTACACCATTTCAGCTTGATTTCAGGAATCTAATCTACCAGAAGAAGCTAAGATCAACTTTTTTTTTAATTGAAATTAAGGTAATCAAAGGCTTCACATATTTTTGTTGGAGACTTTCCATGAAAAATGTCAGGGGTTTTATTTTCATGAAGTATTTTAAGGAAACATTTATGACTGATACTTGTGGTTTCAGGAAAAGAGCTTTGAAGGGTGTTTTTCAGAGAAATTCTGATGAGGGATTCAAGTATTTTGAGTCAAAAAATCCCAAAACCTTTTGATACTGTCCCCAAAATGAAATGTTTACTCGCAGAAGATAGCTTGCTCCTTGTGGAAGAAGTGATGGTATCATATTTTACCTAAATCTTCACTCAGGTCATCTCATCTCAGCAAGTCTGTTTGAACTGGTGGACTAAAACAACACTGGCTAAAGTTTTGGCCACACCTCAGGCTCATTTTGGGCTTTTTTAACATAGTAGTTCAGAGAAAAATGGTACTTCTGAAATAATCATGCACAATTCCTCAAGAGAAGTAGTTTGGTTTCTCTGTTTTCTGAGCTCTGCCTGGCTGGCTGGGGACCTGCATGACCTGTCACCCAGCCCCGCTTCTCTGCATTTTGTTGCTGACTGGCACTGTAGGTAACAGCAGTGGTTTGTGTGGTTGGGTTTTTTTTTCTTTTTTTTTTTCACTGTTGTTCAAGGCTTCTGTCAAGAGACTCAAGAAAGAAATCTCCATTGGAAGCTTTCCTAATTTTGGACAACTCACAAGAAGCTGAACTGGAATCTTCTGTTTTCTCATCTCTCTTCTGCAATTTGAATGCTACAGACCACATGAACATGAAAATAGTTTCAGTGAATGCAAATAGCCCTTGCAATGTAAGTGGCTGGGTTTTTGAAAAACAGAAAAATCAGTTTCCATTAGGGGTAAAAAAAAAAAAAAAAGAAAGAATTTTGGCAATTATTTAAAATTACACTAAAAGCAGTAGGTCAAAATCAAAGTAAAGATTCCTTTTTAAGTATTGGAAATTTGGTAGTATGAATGCTCATTTTAACCTAATCATATTCATCACTGGTGTAGAGACTGCATAATATTTTCAACTTTAGGATAAATGAGGAGAGGTACTGCTTCTATTTTTGCAGAAAAACATTGCTTTAGGAAGATTCCAGCAATCTAAATTTCAATGAATAATTAGTTTTAAATGCAAGCAAAATAATCTTCCTATTTCAGTGAGTTAGGTTTCCCAGAGAAAAGTCTAATTTTTTAAGTGTATGAGTAGCAACAGTTCTTATGAAATATAATCTTTTACTGCTTTTTTTTTGCTAGATTTATGTTCATGAAAGATACTGTCAGTGAGAAAAAGATAAAAAATATTTGAAATCCATCTAATAATTCTAGATGCACATACAATCACATTTACATTTTCCACATAATTGTCAGAATTTATAGGAAGCTGAGCCTGTCAAAGAGAATTATAGTCATTCTACGTATATAAGAAAATTGCAAATTGGTACTTTAGCTAATCTGCACCAAATTTATGGATTTCTACCAGAAGGGGGTGCTTTGAGCAAACTGCTGCTCAAGAGTCCTCAAGAGAAAACACTGAGGCCTTTTATCGCACCAGGGCTCTTGATATTCCATGTAACCTTTCAAATATTTTAAATAAATATGTATATACATATCAGCCTATCTTCAGTTATCAAAGTCTCCACAGCCTTTGAGCCATGAGCATTAAATAAAGAAAATGAATTAGTTTTGGAACTTGCTAAACCTTCAAAAAGAAGAACTCAGATGCATAAAACAGCATGGAAAGATTTACTTATTTCAGTCATTCCTGGTAAGACCAGTAACTGAGATTTTTTTTCCCAAGGATTTCTGCATAACTTTCCCCTGCCTCTTTTTTTTTTTTAAATTTTTTTTTTATTTTTTTATTTTTCCTTTTTTATTAATGAAGTAGCTTGTGTTTGCAGGGGTTTAGTTTGGTGTGGAACCCAATACCAATTCACAATGGCCATTTTTAATACTGTGATCAGAGTACTTATTTAGCAGGGAGGAAAAAAAAACCAACAAGGGCGGTGTTTTGAATGCAACAAAACCAGCCATAAAGCAGAAGTTACCTCTAAACCACCACTGCATTTGTTTGCATCAGTGCTGAATATTAAGCAGTAGATGTGGAAGAACTGTCAAAGATTCATTTCTGAATTTTGAATTGTAAGAAGCATACTTTCCAAAGAAGATACAGGATATAAAAATGATCAGTCAGTCACTCTGCCAGCTTGATAAGAATATTTTGAACTCTGCCCAGGAAAGTCAAACATGAGCATAGGTATGATGGGAATTATTTAGATGCAATTGGGTTACTCTTTATAATGTATTCTACTATAAATGTGCATTTTTATTTTCTTAATGAAATATAATCCCTCTTCCAGTGTAGTTTTAGATCAGTTTTGTTAATAGTGGGGCTTTAAATATGATGAACTGTGGCTAAAGAATGTTTGAAAAATGAAAATAAGTAATGTTTATCTTCAGGCTGTAATTAGGGTTCATGTACACTTAATATTAGGTTTTTTACATGAAACATACATCTTCACAAAGTCATATAGATACAAAATGAATAATTAACAGCATGGCTAAATTCACTCTTATCACAAATAGGCTAAAGTAAGAATAAGTGCCCCAATCAAGATGCATATGAACATTTTTTATTACACATAGAAATGTAAATTGGATTTGCAAGTATTTTCTGGCAGTAGCAGAACCAAATGCTGTGTATCTCTTTAAGAGCCCATAAGGAAACAATCTTACTCCAATTGTTAACACCTGTGCCGTTTACCTTTTTGAAGGGAGATTTGATTGGGGTTTTTTTTTATATTTTGGAGGAAATGGCAAAAGTGGATAAGCTGGGAGTGTTCTGTTTGTGTAAGAAGCAGATAAGCAGATTTCAGAATAGACAGAAGAAACTGTCTAAGCTCTCTTAGAATGCAGATGGATTTTGCTGATCACACAGTTGGTAAGTCAACTCAAATCAAGCCTGAAAGCAAGGATGTATCTGCAAGCACCCTGTGGACAGGAAAGCAATTGTTCATAAATGCCTCCCCTTTGGTGTGGCTTCATGTGGTCACTTCAAGTTAGGACTTAAAGAAGGAAATATTCTGATTTTAATTTCAACAAAACTTGGCTATATCTGATTGTAAATGCCTTTTTGTCTGCTTTGGGGCATCCCTTGTAAGTAAAAGATCTAACAAAGCTGGATCAAGGGTTTTCCTGACTGGGAATCCTACTATGTATGCTTTATCATGATGCAGGAAAATAAAAAATTATTAGACATCTACTCATCTACATAAGTGCTATCAGTAGGTCTAAACCAAGAGCTTTTTTAGCTTACTAAATGCTGTTTCTGGATTTGTTTTTGCCTTTGTGGGTATTGAGGAAGGTGTGTGTCTGAACCCTGGAAGGTCAGAGTATTCCTAATCCAACCTCTCCCCCAGCAGTGCAGACAATGGTGAACTAAGAGTCCAGAAGTAGGGGTGATCTCACTTTTCAGCAATCATTTTGATTATCACTTATTCTTTAGGCACAGTTCATCATACTGTCAAGAATGCTAAACAGTACTCTGCTTAGGTTTTACAGAACAAAGGAATACACAAGTTCCCTGTGCTACCCAGAAAAGGGCTTTGGAACAGGTGAAGGTTAGCGTCACACACAGCCAGGGAGGTTTTGGCTTCATGGTCACAAAGAGCTACTGCTTTACTCTTGGTCAAATCATGTCCTCGTGCCTTTATTGAAACTGGCTTGCAAAACTGATTAAAAAGGAGAATCCCACTGAAAACCAGGCATTGTTGGGCGGAGTCCTTCTGGCCAGGTGCCTTACAAAAATCAGCTAAAATTAGCAACCCACCATTTAGGGTAGGGAGGAGGTCATGCATGATGCAAGGATGATATCTGTTTTCTTATTTCCATTCTAAATTCTATTTTTTTAGTAAATCATTAATGTAATCTGTACAAGCTAAGGCACCACTATGTTCACTTTGAAGCTGCTTTCCTTTATCAGTTTCCCTTTTTGCTTGCGTCTGTCCCTTTGAACTTTTCATGACCAGACCTGTACAGGTGGCATTAAGAAATTAAGGAAAAAAAATGGAAACCAGTAATGGTAGAATGGATTCCCAGTGTATAATTTATTGGTATTTCTGTGGTGTGGAAGAAGTGTCTCATATTTTCAGTAAATTAAATAAATTTTTTAAAAGGCAGTGTAATAGTGTTATTTCTATTTTATCATAAAGTGATTTGCTGCAAGTTGTCGACAAAGTCCTTCAGAGATGATGGAAAAAGTGTTTTGAATTTCTGTCTTGTGCTTAAACCATGCTCTCATTTTTTCTGTGCGTGTTCTGAATCCCAGACTGGGAAGAGTAGGAAGGGACAAGGGTCTTGTTTTCATATCCACCTTATATTTGTATGTTCACTGGAACTGCCAAATATTTCTATAGAGAGTTCTGCTGCTTAACTACAGGCTTTGGAGTGGTCACACAGCTTCATAATCTATAAACGGGGAATTAACTGTCAAGAACTGTAAATATTTTTCTAAGAGGGAAAAATAAATATGGGTTTAGATGACAGATTTTAATAAGGATGTTTTTGATTGTGAATACCTCATTATAATTACATATATTCAGTGGGGTTTTTTTAAGTTATCTTTCTTGTTCATTCTGACTAAATGTGTTGGCATAAATATGGGCAGTTAGTGTTCTGTGTCATCATTTATCATTTGTATAGCACTGTAACTGTTAATGGTCCTTTATAATGTACAGAAGTATACCAAACAAGGACCATAACTCTGCTGTCAGGAGCTTATGAACTCAGAACCAAATATTTAGACTGCTTGACGTTATGTTTAGATAAGTCCCTCTTTTATGTTGCTTGCATATTGAAAAAGCTTCTTTAGACATGGCTAACCTGATGCCTTAGGTTTTAACTTTTATATTTTTCAAATCCTGTACTGCCCAGTGTGTAACTCACGTTTTAACTTTTATATTTTTCAAATCCTGTATTGCCCAGTGTGTAACTCTGAAGTTTCCTGTTCCCTGTTCAGTGCTGCTCTCTGTGCTGGGCACACACAGCAAAGCCTCTCCGGGGCTGCTCTCCAAGGACACCCAGACTGTCCTAGGCCCAAGAAGTGTAAACCAAAGGCTTCTGAGAGGGGGGCAAGCTGAGGGGAATTACATCATTAAAATGAAACTTTAGTTGGAGAATTAACCCTGGCTATGCAAATGAACCAAACCTATGAAGGTGTAAAGAACTTGTGGCCTGTAGTCCATCTTGGGGTCCATTTCGGCAGCAGCCTCTGGCTCCTCAGGGTGTACCCTGAAGGCCTTTCAGATAAATACCCACCTTTATTCCCTTTACTCCTGGCTGTTTTTTAGGTGGCCTCTTAAGGCATCAGTACACAAATTAGTTCTGTACCATATGCAAAGTTTGCTATATTTGGATGTGCTGAACAAATCCATTAAGAAAGCACCACTGGTAACACCCCTCTATCATGGGAACAATTCCTCTTGCTTTTTCCCTTCTTACAACCTCATATATTGTTGCTATGAAATGGATGCTCCTTAGTACATTTCTTCAAGCTGTTTATCTTCTGGACAGGAGAAGGGCCATGAGGATGGTGAAGGGTCTGGAGGGAAAGGCTTCTGAGGAGCAGCTGAGGTCACTTTTTGGCAAGGTGATGTTAGATCATAGGTTAGACTCAATGATCTCAAAGGCCTTTTCCTACCTAGTTGACTCTGTGATTTTGTGGCAGTCTCTGTTACTGAAAATTTCTCAAGTTATTTAATAAAAATAGTACAGCCCAAGTGTCTCACTTCCCATACTGATATTAAATCATCAGCTAAAGAAGTTAATCTGACCTTCGTTTCGTTCTGTCAATAATTTTTTTTAATGTAAACCATGCCTCCAAAGTAATTGTTCAATAAGGTGATGCTGTAGTGTTCAGTATGAAGCACCTGTGAGGCCAAAAGCCTGAGTTCAGATTCATTTTCTGCTTGCTGAAGAAGGTGTATTTTTGAAGAAGTTCTAAATCTTAGAAACTGGGTCACACTGCCTGGGATATTTTCCTCATCCAATTTTCTGACTCTTACTCCTGGAAATTTCTCCTAAATTAACAAACTTCGATGTCATCTGTTTTCACATTGGTTTGAATGAAAATCATACAGTATTTTCTCACCCTGTCCCACTTCTCTACCCTGAATAGCCACACTGCCAAAGACTTTTGCATCCTGAAATTTAAAAGAACACTTTGGTATCTTCTCCTCTGAATTTTGGAGCCACCTCATCCATATACTTTCTATATGCCTGACAAGTAGTTGGGTTTTTCCAAATCTCGTGTTGGCTTTGTCCAGCATTTGTGAAATGGAGATGATAATGATGTCTTTTCCCCACATGTTTTCTTGTCAGCCCACTTACATAATCACTTCCAAGTGGGAAGTGTCCTTGAAGCCTAAACAAAGTGGGCTGGCTCCCACTTGTAGCCAGCTGATGTAAACTGTGGCATGCAGGTGTTACTGTGGATAATTACAGTCCATTTAAAAGGTTATTAGGGTTTTGTCCTGAATTTTCAGCCTTGCAATTGCTGTGGCTTCAATATATACCAGGGGTCAGCAAGGGTTGAGCACCCAGATTGAAAATGTGATTTTTCTTTGGTTTCTGCTTGAAAGCAAGCAGGGTCCTTCCTGCTTCTCCCTTTTTCTTTTAATATTGAGGCTTTAATGTTGCCCTTAATATTGGATATGGGGAAATGCGGATATTTGACAGTGTGCAAAAAAACATAAATGGTTCACTTCATTTGCTTTTTTTTTGAGAGTTTCTCAGTATCATGCAGAAAGTAAATTGGCATCTTTCAGAGGAGCTGATTTGGACTCTCTCAAGTCCATATTCTGACTCATTTATTGAGGGTAAACTGTACCTTCCTCTGTTTGAAAAATGCATATACTTGATTTAGGAATTATGCCTACAGAGATATTGCCTCTAGCAGTAGTTTTTGACTACTTATCAGTTGATTTTAGAAAACCGGTATCACTGAATTCTGGCAGGATGCACTTGGAATTCTAAAGTGGGGGTGGTTGGTGATGTTTTAAGTAAAACTTCTTTTTCTTAGAAGTTGAAGGCTGAGCAGAGGCACATTTCCAGGCACTGGGGCTTTACTGATAAACAAAGACCGCTGTTAAGCTGATTCTAGTGACTACCCACATGTAGTAGGAAGTAGGGCAGTACCTACATCCAGGGGAACTCAAGTTTGAGTGTAGATTAGGTTTAAAAATTCAAGTTGGAAATAATAGGGCGAAAAATATCAAAACAGTTAACAAGGTTTTAATTCTTAGCTGAGATGAGCATGGTACATCAATAATAATGGTTGTGAATGTGATTTATCTACAATGTTTCAACCACTTGCCATCTCTTAATGCTGCACAACTGGAAGCAAGACCAAGAGCAGCTTTTAGCATGAGATCATCATTAATTTGATATGAAAGATCTTATTTCCTCAATGACATGGCAAAAATTATTCAAAACTTAGTCAGATTCTCTGACAAATGTTGTTGGGCTGGTGTATGTATATTATTACTTATTTAGGAGGGGATTGTTTGAGATATTAATACGTAGCGTCTATATGGTGACATGCTGAGCTTGAAAAGAATGAGCAGTGAAGGACATTTGTTTGGTTTTTTTTTTCTCTTTTGGTGCTTTTCTGTTCTGCAAGGTCATAAAACCTTAAACTAAGGCAGAGTTTAGAGTTGTCCAAAAGTGACAATTTAACAGCGTCAGGAGAACAAAAAGCTATGGTAGCATTTAATCTTTCACCTTTTTCCTCCCCCTCCAGTGCAAAGGAGCTGTACCCTGTCCTCTTCCCACCCTTGCTGTGACCTTCTGCTTCAGTTCCTCACCCTGTGAGCCACGGTGACTCAGTGTCATACAGCCAACAAGCCATTTGTATCACCTCCAATTTAAACTCCTTAAGTACCTTATTGTCGTTTTTGAGTAGTCTGAGGCATCTACATCTCATATTAAACTTCTGTTTTGGACAGGCCCTATGGAACTGGGCTAGCAAAGAAACAAAGTGCAAGGCAGCCAGCTGCATCACATGTTAATGCAGGTCTGCAAACATGCTTTTAGTTTGCCCAAGGAAGCTGCTGTTTGCTGGCTGTCAAAGCAGATAAATCAGAATTCTTTTAGTTACAGCTTTCCAAGAAAAGGACAATTCTTCACCAGGAGAAAGTGAATGGTTATGTCTTAAAAAAATTTCTGTCTCTCTTCTTAAATGTCTGTAGCACATTGGGAATCAGGATAAGGTTTAAAAATTGGATAATCCCAAATTCTTAAACTATTAAAATGAGTAACAGCTTTGAACATTGAGCTGTGGGAGGATGCTGTCAGCTAGGCATTAATGGATTCAGGAAGTGCCAGCTGTCCTATTAGGCTATTTCCTCAGTTAGACTGAGGTTGACTGGGATACTGGTAACCCTTTACACAGTGTAAAGGTCAGTCTTTCTTGTTGGCGTAAAAGTCATTAATTGTAAGGGGGCAGACTAAGTGTTTAAATAATTTTATTTTTCTTAATACTAATCTACTTCCGCTATCTGAAATACTGGGGTAACTGCAAATAAAATGTGAGCTGACCTGCAAAAGAATAGAAGACAATTTATAATAAATCCCAAAGACCCTGTCCACAAACTTGATCTACTTGATCACTGAACCAAAATAAGAATAACTACCGGAGTCTCTAATAACTACCTGAGGCTATTTAATTGGTTTAAAATGGTGAGATTTAAGAATTTAAGCAGACTAAACAGCTGAAACCTACTCAAAAAGCTGTTACTGCTTTTTTTTTTTTTTTTTTTTTTAATGAAATGTAGGCAAATCCTCTTGAGAGGTGAGCTACATGCAAAAAAGACAAGAAAGTTCAGAAATGGGAAAATAGTTGTTAAACAGCAGTCTCTACAGGTACTATTTAAGGGGAAGGAGATCCCTACAGCATCCTCCTCAAAGAGAAGGGAAAACCAGTCCTGACAAAATTATTTCAGTGAGCATATGAAAATTTTGTTGGATAGCTTCTGGCACTGAGGTTTGACCAGATGACTTTTTTGTTCCCATATCTGGGTGTGTCTTCTGGGAGGCCTTGGAGCGTGAACATTTAGCTTACTGTTTCATCATAGCCCTTGGACAAAGCCACGGCTGGACACACAGTGAGAATAGCAAAGACAAGCTGACTATTGTAAACAGGAGAAGGAACCCTAGCAATGATGAAAGAATAAAAATATCTGGAGTCTTCTGTCAAGAACTAATGGGTTTTTTTTGGTTTTTTTTTTTTTTTTTAATTTTTAGTATCATGCTAGAGTTGGCTTTTGGTGACAAAATTTTCCTAACAAAAAAAAATTTTCCTGTGTTCTACCAAACACAGTTGTATTTATTCTGTGAAAGGCATCAGAAAGACTGTTTTCTTCCACCTGAAAAGAGTTTGCAGTGTCATTTCCCAAATATATCTCAGTGCTCAGCAAAAGTGAACTGGAGGGATTGAATATTTTTCAGAAGTACGAAATTCTGCTGAAATCTGCTGCTTCATTTTTGTCCAGAGAAAGATGGTTTTGGATTTCTCTTGATGAAAAATTCTTTGTTAATTTTAAAACTCTTCGGATAAGATGGACGTGCATCATGATCATCTTTGGCTTAGCAAAAAGCATGGGTTCCTTGATTGGTTCAGGAGTCATAAATCACATGAGCTTTTATTTAGTTTTAATATAATAGTGTGTCTTGATCTGAAATGTGAGCTACAGAAGAGTCGAGCAAGGTGAAAAGCAAGCCTCAGACTTGTCTGATGAACTAATTCCTAGAGATCTGAGTATTTTACACAGTAGCATTCAACTTGCAGAGCAGGTATTTTTGCCTCCCTGCATGATGGCACACACACCTGTTGTTCTGCTGCATGGCAGAAGGAGAAAACTCAAAGAACAAATAGTGATGGGTCTCTGACACCTTTTTCTCTGAGAACAGGTCTGCTCTGAAAGCTGAGGGTGTGGAATGAGTTTATAACCCAAGCTGAAAGATTGTGTCTGATAGTGATTTCAAAACCATCTCCTTGCCATTTTCTCCAGTGATCCAGCTCGCAGGCTTCTGCATGGGGGCACTGCAATCGCTGGCAGAGAGTAATTTCAGCACTCTCTGCAACACCTGAAGCAGTCTTCTGTTCACTCGGTGTGAGTCTGTTAGTGGCAGTTTTAATGGACTAGTTACTGGGCAGCAAGGTTTTCTTATGTAATCCACTATGCAGGTATGAAGGTTTTATTAAAAATGCTGCAAGGTCCTTTCAAAATAAAGCCAAGTGAATTGCCAGCAAAACTGTTTCCTGTGGGTCTGTGAAGGAATTCATCTGGTCGAGAGAAACTTGTATTAATTTCCCTTTCTTTTTTTTGAGATACACTGAATGGTCAGATGCATTATGTAAATTAATGAATTATCCATCCTGTCTGGCTATGAAACTATTCTAGTGGAGCCCTCAGAAAAATTGAAGTCCATCAGTACCACATGTTTTAGGCCTACGTACGAATAGCACATGATGGTTATGTATCAATGGCCCTCCAGTACTAGTTACACGGTGATTTTCAGCAAGAGAGCTCTAATGGTTCAGGAGATGCAGTCATCTAAAAATAAATCAGCCTCTCCCAAAGTGCCCACAGCAGCGTATCATAATCAAAGTTGATTACATTTGCACCCTCCACCAAATGGATGTATCAGAGTGCACCAAATCACAGAGACCTAATGGTTCACACCTGGCAGATAGCTATTTGACATTTCACACTATTAATGTAAGTGTTCCTGAGGCATGAGATTCATAATACTGGGCTCCACTGTAGTGTATTAAAGAGCTGTTGCAGCTAAGGCACAACACCCTGGCCATTGACTTCTTTTATTCTAATAGAACCTTTTTCCATCATAGATCATAAGAAAGACTTTGTTCTATCTGTAGAGTGTTTGCCTCCCTATAAAGACAGCAATGTTACCTTTTATCTTTGCTCTGTCCTGTGCCATCCTGACCAGAATGACCTTCTGTCCAGTTGGTCCAAGTCTGCAGATTAAGTGACAGCTTAAACACTATTCTCTCTCTAGGCATGCACATAGATCATGGTCAAAACTTTACACTTGGGTTTTCCCCTCTTCCTCTTTTCAGAAAGGATGTCCACGTGTAAATGTGTATTACTTTTCCTGCATGTAAGAGATGAGATCTGGTCTCTTAATTTTTGTCTGTACCTGCAATTCTGCCAATAGATCTGTTGTCTTCTATCATGAGTTTCTTATGCTTGTTGCAAAAAACAGGTGGTAAACTGGCTTAGCCCACAACCTCAGTCTTGTTTAAAACCACTTGTTGTGGCCAATCCTTTTTTTCCATGATGCTTTTTTTCCTCATAATAGTTCATGTTCTTTATGATTTTAACCTTTCCACTGACATTTTAAAGTTTAACTGTCAAAAATTTGGCCATAGCAATCTGAGTAGGAGAAGGATGAGAAATCTTCTAATTATGTGTGATGCATGGCTATTAGAGTTTTGGAAAAGTCTTTGAAAATTATTAAAATAAAAAAAAAAACCTAATTGAAGCTCAATCATCACTCCTTCAGTTGCCTAAAATGGATTTATTTTTAATCTGAAGACATTTACAATATAAGGGAGTTTGGTAGGTCTTCTCTCTACTCTGCTGTTCCTCATGTACCCTGACATCTGGTATCTTGAGATGTTTTGCAGGATGCTTTTGGAGGCCACCTTTTATATCTTTTCTAGTCTCCTGCAGATTATTGCATAGTTTTTCTGTGTTATAAATATTGATAATATCTGTCTCAAATGTGTAGGACTACTTTGCCAGGACGGTATTAGTCCAAGGCTTTTGTGCTGCTAATCTATGTTCAGATTCATCAGGAACATAGTCCAAACAGGTGTAAAAATCTTTGTCACATTTACTATTGGCTAGCAAATACTGCAGCAAAAATCATAGATATGTTTAACTATTACCTAAAGAACTTGTCTTGATCTTTCCAGAAATACTGCCACTGATGTAAAAGAGAATTTTTCATGAAAAAAAGGGGATGAGTTTGGGCCTTAGATGACAGAGTTTTGTGTGCAATCTAGGAGTTCAAGTTCATCTGACTCATAGGTAGTGATTAGGTAATTTGGGGATGGTGCATGCATTCCTTGCAAAGAATTAGTCTCTTCATTAGAATTCAGCACAGTGATTTCCTGGCCCAGATTTGATTGACAAAGTGCATACAAAGACCTTCTAAAGCTTTTGTAGGAAATAAACAGTGTCCTGAGGCCAAATTCCTTGTCAGTAGTCTTGAATTTTAGCAAGCAAGCAATTTATCATGTTCAGCCCACACAGGTGACAAATCAGTCTTGCAGATACTATTGTACAAAAGCATCGGGAAATTGTGAAACTGTGGGTTTATTTTTTTCTTAACTCCTTAAGGAAAGGACAGCAGCTGGATTTCTGGTATGAGATTGCTTTTTATTTTCTGTAGTATCAGCCTGCCCAGGAATTTTACATATTCATGTTTCATGAGTATTACCAAACTCCTGCTGTTTACCTCCAGAGTCTGGTCAGGACTTCACTGCCATGATGAGTAGCTAATAACACAATAATGGATAGATGTGAAAAACAAAATTAAAGGTAACAAGACACATAAGGAGACAGAAGCTCCATTTACTTCATGCAGCACTGCTGAGTGGATCTTTTCTTTTCTGCATTTCCACATTTCAATTACTGATGATGTGGCAAGTAATATATTATTATGGGACAATTTTGTTTTGTTTCCACTTCCTTGCAAATATGGAAAGGCTATACCACAGGTAGAAGGAGATAACTGCTCCTAATTTGAATTTGCACTCTCAACACTGAGTTTTTCAGATTTACTTTATGCCTAATCTCTGAGGGGAAGAATCAAAATTAATTGCCTTGAAGAAGAGTGTGGAGTACTATCGTTCTCTGGATATAATAGTTTAAAAAGCTGGCATATTAAAGGAGAGCAAAAGCAGGCATGTAAGAATTTTTTTGTTTGTTGTTTTTTGTTTTGTTTTGGATGGAGGTGGGGTTTTTTTTTGTATTTTTGGGGGTTTTTATTGTTCAAATCCAGGAATACAGAGAAAATAAATTTTATTAAATACTCTGCATGAAGAGGGTAGGGTGGCTGTAGAGACCTTGGGAAAAACATGGTGCACAGAGCAGAGCTTTCAGAATTAAATTTAGGGAGAGCTGTTAGTACAGGTTGTATAAAAACATTGACATTGTTCCTCACCCTGCCCCCAAACCAATACTGGAATTAGTTATTAACAGAGAATAGGTATAGCTTTAAGTGACTACATAATTTTTGATTTGCTTATCTTTATTCAAATAATGACTAGGGTGTGATCCACAGTGAAAAGATTAACCCTTATAGTAAATTCTTCTTTAAAAGGATGTTAGATTCTCTAGTAAAATGATATGTCCTCAATATAAAGAAACCTCATATCATATATGGCAAAAGCTCTTTCAAACACCACCTGGGGCACTGGTGAAAAAGTACCTTTGATACAAGTAGCTTGGATTTTAGAATTATTTAAAATCTTCAGGCTCCCCAAGCAGGTGATAGAGTTGCTTTCCCTGGGATTGTTAAAAAACCAAGTAGACGTAGCACTCCACAATATGGTTTAGTGGCAAAGGTGATATTGGTCAGAGCTGAATCATTGATCTTAAAGGCCTTTTCCAGTCCTAATGATTCTATGATTCTGTGTTCAAAGCTCTAAGTTGTGATAGACATAGATATAGATACACCCTCTGTTGGTATTTTTATTTCTGCTAGTATTTGAAGGTGAAAGAAGGTTACACTTGAAGTGAAACTACATACACTGGCATAGAAAAGGTTCACCAAAACAAACAGTTTTTGAGTGGGATTTGTAGGATTGACAATTAACGGAAACAAATAATTCTAAATTGGGAAATGTTCTCTCTATAACAGTGAGATTTTCTTAAAGGAAAAAAGTGATTCTTAGTAGCTACCATTTATTTCCAAATGGAAATAAAAAATAAAGTATTTAGTTAGACTATCCAAATTCTGATGGAAATAATTAGTTGTTAAATGAAAAACACCTCAGAAGATCGTTTAAGGGAATGAATGAAATAATTAAGGTTTGTTTTGTTTTGCTTTCCTTGAGGAAAAAGCTGCTGCTGTAAGTATTGATTGAAAGAATGATTACTTGGAAAGTAAACAGGTTTGGGTTTTTTTGAAAGGAAACAATGTTAATCTCCTTAATCTACAAGGAATAAAGTAATAAACTCCTAAATAAGCAGGAAAATGTTGGAAAGTCATTCTTAATTATTCTTCTCAAAGAGTTTCTAATTCTAACTACTCTTTGTAGTTCTAGAATAATGTACATTACTTTTTGTCCTTGATTTCAACTATTTGTAGTTTAAGCTCTCATACTGTAATGCTCCTGGATTCTTTAAGCAGTCCTTGATTAAAACAATTCTTTGTAGTCTTTTAATTCTCAAAGTGTAGGTAGCTGAGATGACAGAAATCTGATTTTAAAGAAATTCTAATTGATCAGTGTGGTTTTGAAAAGGCAAATGGGATCCTTAGTCATTTCAGTTTAGGCTAATTGAGTTGTAAATGTTATGTGGTATTATCTGCAACATATGCAGAGCTTTCTGTGACCAATGCTGCTCCTTGAGCAATTATGTTCTCTAGAATCCAGTGCCTCATAAGCTTTTTCTCTTTTCACTAGACAGTGATGAACATGGAACATATTGCTCATTTTAGGATGTCTTTAAAGAATGACCATAACTTGTTGGAGTTACAACCTGAAAGCACCATAAATGTGTTTAGAGAAAAGGATACTCATCCAGATGTACTAAAGAACCTTAGTAAGTTGAATTCAAATGGAAATTCCTCATGCCAAGAGTCCTTGGCGTGTGGCAGGCTCACAATTGTATCATGTAGATGCAAAAGCATTTGGCCACAAGAAAAACTGTGGGTAAAAACTATTTAATATAGCTATACTCTAAGAGATGTTGGGATGATCTACTTTATTATTTGGAGATGTTCCACTAGAAAATTTCACAGATTGCATTTTGATAAAACATTTCTTAAGGAACACAATCCTGGCACAATAATGGTGTGTATGTAGAATAGAGCAGAATAAGCTCCTCTGAAACAGTTGCACAGCTTCGAAGAGGGTGCAAGCTTGAGCAAAGGTTGTCTTTTAGACTCTGATACAACACATTTGTTCTTTAGAAGCTTTTCCTCTGAAAGGAAGCAAAATATTATCCCTATGTGAAAATATTTATCAACTAAAGGGGTCTTTATTGTACTTCAAGGTTAATATAGTTTTATTTATATTGATATTGAGCTAAATGGCTACTTCATGTTTATAGTGTGTTCCTTCTCTCAAGTTACTGAGACAAATAGATGCTTGCTGGTTAAGATGTCAGTAAATTATTTAGACACAACTGAAGAGAGTATTGTAGACTTGTAATTAAAAGTCAGACTCTCTCTTGAAAAATCCAACGATTTCAGTAGCATAACTGAATACCAGATCATTTGCCTGGACACAGCAAATAGGGGAAGAGCTGAGAGAACTGTACTTGATCTTAAATGCTGATGCTTTTTGTTTGGTTTTGGGTTTTTTCCCTTTAATTCAAACATGATAAAATATATTTCTTCCGTTCTAATAGTTGAACTTGGAACTTAAGAAATAAAATATGTAACTGTTCATTTAAAATCAAACTTTTGATACAACTTAAGTAATAACTCAGAAGCTCTTATGTCTAGCTGGACTTAAGTTGAAAACTTAAAAAATTACATATGCCATTGACATTTTTTTTAATATTCTTTATTAGATTGTACTCAGTCCTTCAGAGTTTATTTGCCTCATAGCTGATCTGTTCCAGAGGTGTTATGCTTGTGCTATAAATTTTACATTAATGTTGTTTCATGCCTGTGCTGCTGATTTATTTTAACTCCGCATTTTTCTTTGAAACTTAGTAAAGAATAAGAGTGAGTAAACAGAGCTAAAATCTACACTATCTTCTGCCTTTTTTCCCATTCCTTCTCCCCTTTTGCTGCCCAGACTTCTGTGCAAGGGTCTTCTAGTCTAATCAAATGCTGGACTGATAGCTCTTGCTTTATTACTTTTTAATTTTTGCTGTCTAGTGTTTCTTTTATCTAGAAAGAACAGTAACTAAATGTACAACAATATAAAAATCAAGCCTATTAGCCTTACATCTCATAAGAGAGATTAAAAATTGTCAGCTAGCTCCTCTAGAAGTAAGAGCTTAAGTTAGGACTTGGCCAGTTTTGTCATGGGTTAACCCCGACATGACAGACAGTTGTCTGGTCGAATCGCGTTTCTCTCGATGTTATCTATAAAATTCCCGCGGGAGGCGGGAGTGGGGACTTTCTGCCGGCCCAGGGGTGGTGGTGGCAGCCACGGTCCCACCGGGGGCCCCGCCGGGCCGGGCCGAGCCG
>VXAC01008098.1:160783-183092 GCA_013399225.1 Rhipidura dahli
CCCCATGGGCTGGCCCATGTTCTAGAGTTGAAGGAACCGCGAGAGGGTTTTATGGAAAAAAGAGACTTTACATTACTGCAGATTGGTTTTTGCTGCAGGAGGTGGCAGTTTGGAGAACCACGTAAAGCAGGAAGAAACCCTTTTCTTTTCCTTTCTTGAGAACTGCACATGGATTGAGGGAGAGGAGAAGGAGGGGGAGGCAGAAGAGAAGTTCTGGCTGTGTGTTCTGATGGGTTTTTTTTCCCTTTCTTTTCTTTTAGGTCTGTTAATAAACTTTATCATAGCATATAAGTTGTGTGCCTGCTTTGCTGTCTCCTTATGGTTTATCTCACAGAGAAGAAATCAGGGAACAGTGCATAAATTGATCATAAAACCTCTACAAGTTCATATAACTTACCTCATGCATCCAGTTTGGGTGTGAGCTCAAGAAAACGGTGTTTTGGTCTGTTGATGGCATTAAAGCCAGGAAAGCCACCCAGGAGTCTTACTGTCCTTCAGTTGCTTGGGCTAGCAGTAGCCACAACTCAGTTACCAGGGAAAGCATCACATCTGTGGACATTCTAACTCCCTTTGATGGGAGGCAGAGGGGCATGGCAAATTCCTTTACTCAGTCTTTGGTACCTGTATAAGTGATGAAGCCCTTTACAATTTAAGTGTGAAATGTGTATTTGTGCATTTGGAAACTTCTGCCTTTTTTCTTCTTCTTTCACCTCTCCCTATTCCTTAAATGAAATGAGGAGTTTGGTCTTGAAATTACCAATCCATGATTTATTAATGAAGAAACTCATTCTCTTGTGTCTTTTTATTTTTATATTGTTTCAGAGGGTTTGCAGACTAGAGTTCATTCTTTGCGCTGCCTGTAGTTAGAGTGGGTTTTTGAAAATTTTATTTCTCTAAAATAGAAATATATAAAAGACCAAGACACAGTTTTAAGGTCCAGAATCTAGGTTTACTAGGATCATACCTCAGTCTAGCTCTTTTCTTTCCTAAGACAAACTATTGCATCTTCAAATGAGGTTTTTATGATGCCACTGCAAATAAATATAAATGGAGAGCAACAAACCAACACCAGAATCTGATCACACTTGTATAATCCATTCCACACAACAAAAGGCTGTCTTTCAAGTTAAAATTACATTCCTTATCAGCTATTTTGGCTGTGGCAATGTTCCATTGTTTTTAAGATGCTATAACTAGCATTAGTCTTCATTTCTGATCATGACAGCTAATAGCTGGCAGGGAGTTGTGCGTGTTTCTTAATGGAAATGCAATTAACACTCAAGGGCAAGATTTCTTTAAAAAGTTAAAGAAAATAATGAATAATGAATGGCAGCAGTGTAGCACACATTTCATGTTTTTCTAAAGGATGGAATTTCATTTTCTGGCACTTATTTGGAACAGAAAAGCTTTTTAATGAATCTTGAAAGAGAATATATAAAAGATCGTTGCATTCAAGGAATAGCCAACTAGGTAAGAAATGCAGCTTAACATGAATTAACTGCAAGTGGTGGAAGGCTCTCTGACAGCACCTCGACTTAATATAATCAATAGTAACACACTTTTATAGATTTGGCAGTTGTCATTAAGATTGGTCACTGAAAGGCTGGGTTCTGAGAACGGCTTCTGCAGTCATCAACAGTCCACAAATACACACATTGCTGAGGTCTAAGACAGTACCTAGAATAAATATTGTTGCATGAAGCAACAATATGGTATGACAACCAAGAAATTAGAAGAGCATCAACATGTACTTAACTATATTCAAGAATAAATGGTAGAAATGTTTTAATTTAGGAGGTTTACTTACTATATTTTTAACAAGCTGTATTACAAAAGATTTTATTTCCTTTAAAATGAATACAAATATTTGAAGAACACATGGACAGTTTCAGATATTGAGGAAGAGAGTGTGTAGGTAAAAAGAAAAAAAAATGTGAGGTAGTGCTGAAGTTAGATAAAAATGAAATAAAAGGTTCTGTGATCAGAACAAAAGGTAAATGCCATAGTATCACTTTTATTTTCTTCTCTTTGACATCCATCTTTAACTACTAATCTGCAATGGGTGTTCAATGTTCATACAGCAATTTCCCTAATCACTAGCCTATTAGAAATATTTTTCCCACTGCCCATGCTTCAAGGTCTTGGGGGGTTTTCTTTGTGTTTGTCTTCTCTTTTTTTGGGGGGTACTCCCCTGCTTCAGAACTTGCACCTGCTCTTGTTAGCTTTATCATCTTGTCACGTTGGAGCTCTTTCAGATCACCTTATACCTAAAAATGAAAAGCATTCTCAGTACTGAGACTTGTGTTACTCTATCATCTGCTTTCCTCCTTTGGAGTAAGTTGCTCAGCTGTTGACATTTTTCTAGTGTTTTCCCTGTACATGTCTCTTGTTTGATGATTGTCTGTATAGCTTGTGCTTTAGACTGGCTCTTTTAAACATAAGTGGGGGTTAAATGAGAAAGAAATTTTTTCAATGTGTTTTGGAGTTCTGTAATATATATTATTTACTTTCCCTGGCTGAAAATGAGGCTAATAGGGAGGACAAGGAAGGTTTGTCCCATCCTTTATTTATCTGTATATATTTCAGAGTCATAAGGTCAAAGAAAATACCTGATTATACTTTTCAGGTTACTCAGAACAGTAAGAACATCCTAAAAATACCTTTTAGAGTTACTATGCCAGCCCCAATAATTGACAAATAGAGCCATGCATGACTGATGTACAGCTAAGCATAGCAGAGTGTGTTTAGTGCCAATCACTTCTGAGGACCATTATTTTTATTATAATTATTTGAAGTAGCAATTATAAACTCAGTTATTCCAGGTAAACTGAGTTTTATGTAGAATTCCAGATTTTAGAGTGTCCCTGCTAGAGGGTGGATGTTTGTTCAGCTTGGCACTGTATCCTCTGTCAGTGAGGAAACATTCAAGCAATATTGTTTCCCTCCCTTGGTGTAGAGATACACATGTGCATGTAAATAAATGCAAAACAAAACAATCAGAGACTCTCAGCATTCCAATATTTTTTCTTCAAAATGTTCTGTCTTCCTCACACTTCCACTCATTCTCTGCTTAGATCCTGTACATCTGCATGTTGTTGATCTTAAAGCATTTTACAGACATTCCCCATGTGTAGGGATCCTAAATGCCACTTGTCCATGTGAAACAGATTCACACTGGAAAATACGTTTCAGGTCATTCTTCTGTCTCAGATAATCTAGTCTTTGCTGCCAAAATGAGCAATGTGTATCGTCCTGGGTGCTGTGCAGGGCTGTGCCCCAGGACCTCCATATCTGGGAGTTTTTTATGGGGAAAAAAAGAAGAGGGTTTCATTTTTCAGACTACCATCCCAGCTGTGTGAAGCTGGGAGCCTGATGTGTTGGCCAGCATTGAAACTCCTCTGATGGACTTGCACATGGAGAGGTCTAATAGGAATTTAGGTCTGAGAACCAAGTCCTTTCCCACTGCTCTGTAATGAGACATTCAGAAATAGATAGCCTTTGTAATCATTTCAGAGCATAGAAAGAACAGTATACTGTAACGACCTCTTGGATTTTCAGTGCATTTTAGAAACTGGTTTTAATTTTGATTTTGTCCTCAACAAGAAGTGAGGAGATGGCAGTATGAAATATCTGGCTACTAATTAATTACTAAATAAATAAATAAAAAATATTTATGTTCCTTAAGAATCTTACCCTAGAAATTTTTCCCATTCCTACACTACCAATTCAAAGGGTACAGTAAGAGAGATTGTAAATCCTGTTGTGCTCACTATGTGTGCTTACAAAAGTCACTATGAATGGTGGCACTGAAAAATAAAAGTTTACAAATTGCCTGTGCTCTGCAGTGGATAAACATGTTTGGTGCCTTTATTTACTTTGATGCTAAGAGATATTAAATTAAAAGAGAAGTGGAGGAGGGAAGAAAAGCAGTAGTATAATTCCAGTACAAATAACTTCTGTATTAATAGTAAAAAAGAATTGGATTTACAGTAGGAAGTTAATGGTATAAACCTTTTAATTTATGTTATTAAAATATTTTTATTCTAGACTTAAGAAGTCAGGATTTGACTTCTGTGGCATCATTCAGTAGAGTATGTTAATTATTTTGAGGACTCTTTGATCTGTAGTTTCCCTGATGTATATAATTCCTCTTGACCCACAGGTTTTCCTTAATCCTGTTCTTCAGAATGACTCTGATAGGTCACTTGCACTCCATTTCACAAGGAAGACATCTGAAGTAACAGGCAGATAGTTGACGTGTCTGAAAATTGAGAATTCAGTTTTACACTTGGACCTTAGATGCAGTGATTCATTGATCTCACCATCTTCCTAAAATTACTAGAGAAATTATGTCTGTATGTCTTCCGTTGGTGGGTAAAATAAACTGCTGTGGCAAGCTCTTCCTTAGTTTATAATTCATTTAGACATGCAGGTGAAGTTGGATAAAACTGAGTGTTTCAGAGGAGCAGAAGGCCAGTGCCTGCCACAGAAGCTGCCCAGGGGGAAGCTCTGAGGACCTGCAGTGCCAGTTTTTATCCATGGCACCATTGGCTGCAATACAGACGTGGCACTGCTGTTCCGAGATCCAGCAGGTTCCATGAAATCCTCTTATTTTCAGAGTAACATGCACAAAGCTGAGATGTATTAAAGACTGAGGCACTCTGTTCTGCTGAGACACATACTCCACAGAGTATAACAGTAGTAAACAGTAGTCATTTATTACTAGTTTTTAAGAAATAATTTGCACTAAACCCCCATTTCTTGAGGAAAACATATGTAGCATNNNTTTTTTGGTCAGGACATGGTTTAAATGAGTAATAGTTTAACATAACTTATGAATGTTAGCACTTGCACTCAAGAGTTATATTTTTAAATATTCATTTTTTCCCTAATTCTCAGAAAATTGGAAGAGATGCTCCTAAACATTGTCAGAATGCTTTTAGAACATGCAATTCATCATGTGCATGAAAATGAAAATTGGTTTTATGAAATAGTGTAGACAAAAATAAAAGGCATACATTAACTTGTCTTCTGATATATTGGCTATATTTTTATACTGTGCATCTTTAGTACTTGACCTTACATGTCACTAATATAATACACATTTTATGATACAGTTACACTGAATGCTCTTTGTGAATACTGCACTACATCCCAAGGTTAAGATAAAGATAAGATGCATTAAAACAATATCTCTGACACTATTAATAAAGAGAATCAATCATTCTGCCGCTTCCTGTTCCCTTGCTTGCAATTTCAAGATCTGCAGCTTCCAATAGTTATTTTGCCAGCTCTACTGGTGTGGTTGCTGCACAGAAACTCTTCTAGGCTTGTTTCCCATGAAAGGCTTTGACAACATTAGTGATGAAACGCTAATGGTCTTTTTTATTTGAACATATTGCTGTGCTGAATACATGAAAGGATTGTGATTGGGGGTTGTTTTTGTTTTGTGGTGTATATACATATGCTCTGTTTCCATTTACATTGCTAGACTCAGCTGCTCTGACTTAATTGATGATGCTGCTTCTTTGAAGTGACTGCTGCCAGGTGTATTCATCTGAGATGTACCCTAAGTGTTGGGGAGGGTTTAATTGCAGCAGAGAAGGGCAAGGCAATAGAAGTAATCATCCAAAAGATGGAAGAAAAATAGTGTAAGTAAAATATAAGAAACTGAAACAAAAGTAGCATAAAATTCAGAAAGAGGATACTATGAGCTAAAGCTAGCTGCTATTTAAACAGCATAGCAATAGCTGTTGATGAAGAAACTATATTTCAAAGGAGGAAAATTTAGCTGCTGTTCAGTGAAAACAATGGGAAAAAAATTCTGGAAAGCATATTTTGTTCATTTTGATAAAGTTAGGCCCAGCAAGACACTTGAAAAATAAAATTTAAATAGTTAATTCTGGACTTATTCCCCTGGTGCAGGAGAATGGTGCCATGCAATGGTAGGTTGTCCTTGTATAAGAGAGAGCAGAAGCATGGTAGCCATCAAATGTGGCAAAAAACTTTCATACAAAGTAGGATAAATCTAGAAATTTTATGTGATCCTGGATGTGCTGGAGTTTCTAGACACTACAATTTAAATAATGTATTAGAGACATCCTGTAAGTACACAGCACAAAGTCCAGTGGGAATGAATGACCTCAAACTGATCTGATGTAGCCACATAATTCAGGCATAGCTTCAGTGACCTGCTGACATGTGGCAGTGCAAAATCAAAGTTACTTCCAAAACTACCATTTGCAGCTGGCCTCTCTGAGAAATGTGTTGTGCAAGGACAAAATGCTGTTGCAAATCTGCTTCTGGAGGTATCGCTGGAATGAATAAACTAGAATTCCAACTGTTCACCAATAATAACACCAAAAGAGCTGCCAGAAAAATGTAGTCTGGGCAAAACAGACAGAAATGTTCTCTGGAAATGTCTCAAAATTTTCCAGCATTAATAAGAAACCTGAAACAAAGTGTAGGGTGAGTGTCAGGATGTCAGTGTGTTGAGCTTTACTATGTTTCATGCAATAAAGCTACAACAATATGTTTATAACTATTTGTTAGCATGTTTGGCTGCACATACTTCGCATCCATTCATTAAATAATTTATTTCTGTTTGCTGCCAACCACTTTTTCCATCACCACTTTTTAATGAGATGGAGATCATCCATTACACAACAATATAATTTCTGAACACTTACCTCTTTCGTTCTACCTGCTGGTTTGTGACATCACTGCTGTAGGCATTATTCTGCTGCAGGAGTTATTTTAGGGTGAATCTCTTTCTTTTGTTTTACTTCTGATAAAACACAGTTAGAGAGCTTGTTAGCAAAGACCTTCAGAACAGGGCCAAAGTCATCTCTTCATTCAGGTTTTTTGTAGGTTCCAGCCCTACCTAAAAACTCCATGTGCCTTTATTTCTGACTGCTTAACTCTGAATTCCAGCTTCAGGCATCCACAGGTGTTGATGACAGCAGAGGGCTGTTTGTGGTTTTTTTAACTAAGAAGTTGAACTCCAGCCATTGCACTGTAAGTGTGAATTGGCTGGTTTTCCTCTAGTAGCATTGTGCAATAAACTTTAAGCAAACTGTGAGTTCACACAGAATGTAGTTCAAACCCAAAGTTGTCAAAATATGTTGAAATATCTTTTTTCAATGTTTTTGCTGAAATATTCTGAAGAGGCTGAAATATTGTTATAGACATTTGTTTTACAAATATTTCTCTAAAACTGCAACTATCCTGCAACTTTTTTATTACCATGAAGATTAAGAAAGAACTCATATTTCTTTCCACATCATGAAATGTTACGAATGATGAGGCTATTCTGTATTCTGTCTTTCTGTATTGTAATATTTTTTTTTACTTAGCACTACATACAAAAAGGCAAATTGAACAGAAAATTGATGGGTTTTCCTTTGTTTTTTTTTTTTTNATTTTGGGTTTTTCTTTTTTTTTTTTTTTTTTTTTTTTTTTTTTAAGGGTTAACCAGAAAGTAGAATTTTCTCAGTTTCAGATTGGCATGTAGTTAGCAAAGTAATAGAGTACAGCATGAAGAAGACTTCAGTGAAGACTTAGTGCTCTGTCTGTTGAGTTTTTTGTCTCAGGTGCTCCTGTGAGAACAGGCTCACCTAGAAACATTTGTGCTCATTTAGAATTTCTCTTAAACAACTTGATATTGTTAAAATTATTGTTAAAAGTATTTCACATGCTGAATATGTTGTATAAGAAACAAAAATCATTGTTTTTTCAATATATTAAAGTAGAAACCCATTAAGGGGACACTGAAGGGATAGTCTACGTTATTCCTCTCTATTTTGTGGATAAAGTACAATGTTCCTTAATGAAGACAGGAAAGTCCATTTTGCAAGTGCTAAATGTATCTAGAGAGAGGAAATAACTCTAAAAATATTTTGGACTAAGTGCATTTGTTCACTGAAATCACATTGTACGCAATGTAAGAAAACTTGTAACTGGAACAAAACCCAACAAAATATGCGAGAAAGAAGGGAATCTGCTGGACTTGTAGTTGTACAAGTGAGCCTGTATTTTATCACCCACGAAATTGCAAATAAAGCATCTCTTCACCTCGTTAGTGGCTTTCCCCCTTTTGATATCCCAGCACATTTTATGCTTGCAAGTACTGAGATAATGTTGAGATGTTTGTTCATGCTGATGACAGTAAATATTCAATTCTGCCATTTTTCTGCATGGTTTGGGTTTACAATCTAGTGAAAATTCAACTGGATATAGATTTCTCCCACCTTTAGTGGACTACATGCTGAGTAGTTATGAAAATGTTTTGTTCTGCTGGACTGAATCAAAACCTTTGTGCTGAACAAGTTTCAGTTGAATTGCATGACAGCTTTTTCATAAAGTAATATTGCTGTTAATCAAGAGAGCAAGAAACTGAATTTTGGATGTTTTTTGGATTTTTTTTTTTGACTCAGTGTTGTTAATACAAGCCTATGCTGACATATGGAATTTTTACTTCAGAAGAGCTCCTTATGTGCACTTAAAAGTATCTTTTTAAAAATATTGCCTTTGAAAAATTTATGTTTCTCCAGTCTTTCATGAACTCTGAAAACAGAGGAACTTTCTTTAAAAGTATTAAAAATTACTCCTTACAGCACTTGTATATCCTCATGAATGTTTCAGGTCTTATGCCTTGTACATTGATTTGACTTCTTTGCTTTCTGTAAGGGAATTAAAAAAGATAGAAGCCATGCTCTTAAAATTGAACAATAATTTTTAAAAAAAAGTTTTTAAGGGAAGGTATGTCCAATAGACATGTTCATGTAAAACACCACAACTTTACTTACAGATGCAGTGTGACCCCAGACATCTATTGAACATCAAATTAACTTCAGTAAGTTTATTATGCTGTGTGACACTGGCACACACCAACCTTCATGAAAGCTTAATCTTGACTGCTGCCAGTGGAGTCAAGAACAGGGGAAGAGCATTGCCTTCAAGGATGCAAGGTCGGGCTTTTAAGGCAGAAGTGACCTTGCCAGATGCACAAATCAGGAAGCTTTCAAGTGTAGTAATGTCTTTGTTTTATGGCATTTTTATCTCCTAACTCACAGACTGCACTGAAGCATGATGTGCCAGGGACTGCTGAGTCAGGGCAAGACCATAGGTGAAAACTTCAGATACATAAAAATCATTCTGATTAGGAAGGTTTTTCTGCTAAATTGTTTTATAGCAAGACGTATCTGGCTAGGGTGTGAGGGCATGTGAGGTTGCATGGCATGGAAGGAAGAAGGGGAGCTGAAGTGCTTGGAAGCAAGTGGGCCCCCAGCATTGCAACCTTCCTCATGAGGAAATTTGCTTTTCTGCCACCCCAAGGTGAACCCAGATGCTTCAGGCTCCTTAGTGTCCTGCAGATATAAATGCTCACCACAGAAATGGTGGATTATGTACAGACTTCCATGTCCTACAGTTTCTCTGCAAAATACTGTTGAGAAAAAAGAGTAATGAGAGGAGTGTGGGGTTTAGTGGGATGCTGAGAACAAAAACACAGTAACATCCAACCTAAGCTGGAGAAAGGTAAAACAGAGTGGTTTTGAGTGCTTTTATTTTCGCTTAAATTTCATATTTACCAACATGAATCACAAAAACTGAGGAGATGGATGAACTGCTGCTCTTGTCTTGCTTGTTGGTACCTAAAAAGGGTTGGACGTGTTTTTAAGGGAAGACTTTGAGATACACAGTGCCTTCTGTTATCAATGTTGAACTGTGTACCCTAAAATTCAGAAGTGTTTTCATTTCTGTTTGTATCCCCGTGGCTGCCGTCAACATGTAAAATGCATCGCTACCCTCAGGCTAAAGTCAGATGTGTGTCAACTCCAGTGGGAGCTGCAAGCTTGTGGAATGACATTAGGTTTGAGAAAAGAATGAGAAAATTGATATCCTTAATGGACACTAGCTATTTCCTGAAAGAGACAAACACTGTTTCACTCATGCCACGTGTTTTCAAAGGACCTCCTTGAATTTAAAATCTAGTACTTTAAAAGGATTTTCTTTGATTACTTATTAAAATCAACAATATGTTATAGATAAGAATTTGTAAAATGGTAGATTATTTGAGATGGTTAATTCTTTGTTTCTTGAGAAACCAAAAAGAAGTATATTTTCAGAAATGTCTTCATGTACCATGAAAAACAAATGGTGTTACCTCAAGAACTGCAACCTGGGAAGGCAAAACCACCCAGCACCATTGAAAATCCTATAAACTACCAGAAATATTAGGACAGCTTGAGAATAGCAACTTACCACAGCACAAAAGTTTTGCAACCACTCAGAGTCATGTAACAACAGAGCAACATTAAAACAAGCAAAGTCTCAATTAAACAAAACAACCAAAACAGGGTAATTTTTTCAGAGAGATCCTCTCTCTGTGTGACTTGTTCTCTTTGAAAACTTCAACTACATAAATACTGAAGTGGATTATAAATTCCCTAATGAAAAATTAATACAGTAGCAACTCTTCCACAGCTCACATTCAGACTGATAAAATATATTTTTCCTTCTGCTTCTTTTTATTTTCCAGTGTAACATTTTAAAATAACCCTCTTAAAATAATTTTATTTTACAGTGTCTGTGAATGTCTTGTTGCCCTCACATGGCCTTTACAGCCAGATTTGGCACTTACAAACACACATGGTGTCTCCCGTGTCTGTGTGTTTCAGGATAACAGAAAATCTGCTCAGTTTGATAATGTCAGTGAGCCATATAACAGTTCAGCAGACACTGACTCAAATCATACATGACATCTCCACATAAATATTTCATATACACCAAATGGAAGTATGGAGTAGTTGTAGGGAAAAATAAGACAAAAATGCCTTTCTCTACAATTTAAACAGGGAGGAAAAACAATCATAAGGAGCATTAAGAAGTGACAGATTAAGACTTGCATTGTGAATGAAGTGTGTTTTTCTCATGTTTCAGAGCAGAATGCATCTTGATGAGCAGGGCAAATTCAGAAGTGGGTTCAGCAGACTCTGAGAAGAGTGTCCATATCCCATGGGACTTCACAAATAATGAGATTGTATTCCACTGCTACAGCCTCTTGTTTCTTGCATTCATGTGTTTTAATATGCAGTAGAGTTGTCTTCTAAAAAGCACTCTTGGATATATTTGCAGAGCACATTTTCCATAGAAAATGTGGTACTATTGCAAATAATATTCTGAACATTTTGTATAAATGGTTGAAGTAAAAGTTCACATAAATAGATTCAAAATCTATTAAGGCAATTTCAAAATTCAGTTCTTTGCCTCTTTTTATAGTGATCTGCTGTATTTACAGCTAAGCCTAGAAATGGGGCCTAGGTAAAATTCTTGGTTGTAGCTACTTTTAAAAATTATTTTGGAAAGAATGGAAAGAAAAAGTGGTAAAGGCAGAGGAGGAGAGTGGGAAGAAAGAAAAGGTGTAATTCAAATAAGTTTAGACATACAAGAAAAACATAAATGATTTTTTTTCCTGATTATGCAGAACGCTGAGAATGTGAAACAAGTATAGGGTAGTATGAAAAATGCATGAGACAATGGTAGGGTACTCATGAGACTGCACACACCTGAAAACATTAGCTGTGAAGAGGCTGAGCTTTCCCCCTTTTCTTTTTAGTTCCACGCCACTTCTGGGACTTATGCTGTCCTTCAAGTAAATGCTATTGAAATTCTGCTGCTACTATAGCATTTGTAAGTGTAGCTGGCAGAAAGTAATTGGTAATCCTGCTGCTGCTCCCAGAGCAACCAGAGTTCCTGTGATGCTGTCTCTTGTCACCTGAGAGAAGCTACAGTGAGAAGAAAGCACGGATGTTGTTATGGTGGTCCTCAGGTCATGTTCACAAAACACGTGGATTTCTCATAGATGTAAAATATCTTGCACACATACATGTTCTTAATAAAAGTTCCCCTGAAGTCAGTACATCTGCATGTGCATTTGCAGCTCAATTGTTTGCATGATCATAGCCCACCTCTATTGAAAATCTGATCCTCTAACAGTATTAACAATATGGTATTTATGACAGAATGGCCAATCTTTACCCAAACCTTCAGAAGTGCAATGAAAACTGATTCCATTATAGATTTCTGGACTTAGGGCTCAATTGGTTAAAAAAAAAAAAAAAGAAAAAAACTAATTACAATAGTTGTAGCTTAATAGTATAGATTCATTATCGGCCTCTGATGTAAGCTATGTTTAGAATTAATTTTGTAAGCCAAGCATATTTGCCTACATTTCGGGGATAGTTTAAGAGATAATCCACATTTTTTCACCAATGTGAATGACTAAAGTAGAGATAAAAGGAAAATTCAGCCCCCTGGTATTTCCAGATATTGGAATTTCATTGAAGATATCTTATTTATCTCAAAAACTATAGACATGAATTATTGAACAAATTCTTCTATGAAACAATATGTCTTTTCACAGATAAATTTTGACAAACTGCTTATCCAAGTTGTGCCTGTTTTCTTCTGAGTATGCCAAATATAATAAATTTTGACAGGTGCAACTTTGTAGCATCGCCTGTTCTGGAAACACAATTTGCCAAGCTTTACAGTAATTAAAATTTTCCATATGGAGCTGTAGATTCATAGAAATGTCCAAACCACTTTGTCTGTTTGCTTTTCAAATTTTCCAGTCCTTTTTCACACAGGTTAGAGAGCAGTTTTTCTATTCTTATGCAAATCTAGTCTGCAATGGAGAAGGCTGAAATATTGTTCCTACTGGATCTAGGAACTGCAGAAACTCTTAGCACAGGCCAATAGCAACAAAACTCCTCTCAGATCCAAAATAAAAACCCACTCCAAAATAACATATGCTAAGTGCAAAAATCAAACAGAGATTTGCTCTTAGGTTGGTTATTGGGGATTTTTTTGTATTTCTGTATGGAATGAGGCATTCCCCATAATGTCTTGGATTCTTGTATAGACTGAAGTTTGTGCTCTTTTTTTTCCACTCTTAATTAGTTGATGGGTTTGTATTTTTCCTGATGCTCCTAATTCACCAGTAAAAATACAGAAGAACTGACTGTTATACAGGATTTTTAGTTTTTAACTTGGAATTCCTGTCTGTGAAGTTTGCATTAACTAATCTTGTGAACCTGACAACTTCTTAGGAACACTGTTGGGTTTATTAGTATTGGTGGTAGGAAAAGCCTGTAACTCCTGATGGTATTTTTTAAACTTTTTTTGTGTTTTAAATTTATTTCCCTTTTCTTAGTTTTAGTGCTCATTCACCATTGATTATTTGCTTCAGTTTCTTTTCAAAGTGTCAGTAGAATTCTGCAGGAAAAGCTGCTAAACAGCTGCAAGCTAAAGGGACTCCATTGGTGCAGTTTGTTGATTACCTGGTTAAACATTTTCACTTTAAGGTGCCCCTGTGTTCTGCTGCCTCTGATAGTCCTGGAGAGCAGTGCCATGTGCAATAAGTTATCTTGTTCCGGTTTTATCTTTCATAGATAAAATCAGTTTTGGAAAGTAGCTGGTTTTGTCACTAAAGATAGAGTAAAGCAACACTTTTCTACTCATGCTTCATTTTCTCATAGCTTTGGACCTTAGATCTGGGTTGAACTTTACAGACTGAAGGTTTTCATTAATTTTTTATAAGTTTTTCTGTGGAAATTATTTGTCAAATATTATGTTCTAATAACAGATTATGTCTACACTGCGGCTGTGAGAGGATGGGGGGAGATTTGCCATGAAGTGCCACCAGCTAGCAAGTGCAAATTATTTCTCTTCGTGCATTTGTTCCTACAAAAAGGAATCAAAAATTCAATAGGCTGCTATTCTTATGAATGTTTAATAGAAGGAGTAGAAAATAGCTCACTAGAAATGGCAATGTGGGAGATGTATTAAACAAGAAAATTTGAGCACTTCTAGATGGAAAGAGAACTCTTCAATGAGAAAAAACATTATCTTTGCTCTCTGTGAGTGTAAAGATTACTCAGCACAGAAATCCCAAGTTCAAGATCTAACCTGTTGCTAAATAAAGTGTTTTGGCTGTAAAGAGCATTAAGTATGTTTCAGTCTTAGACTGCAAGAGAGATCTCCATAATTTAAGTTAGCCTGGGGGTACTAATGATGATAAAACCACAAAACATCTGTTAAACATTAAAAAGAAATTTTTCATTCATTACAATCTGTAGTCAGATTATATGTGTGAGTGCAGTGGGATAAAATGGCTGTGAGAGAATGCTCAGGAAATTTCCAAGGATCCTCCAAAGCCTACCACAGTTTGCTGCAGTCTATCTAACCTGTCTAGGTTTACATCAAAGACTCTGATACTGAGGCTGAGTCCAAAACTACTCTAGGCATGTTACAGCTCAAAGAACTCTTAACAGCCTCTGAAGAGACCTGCTGTAGCCCTTTGGTTTTATCTTAGTGGTGGGAGTGGCATGTGGTGCACGGGTATAGAATTTACTACACAAAAATTCGGAGAAAAGGAGGAAAAGCAGTAAATGTAATCTATGTTGGTACATTTTCCTGACTTTTTATTTATTGTTATGTTTGAGCAGCTCAAGGACTGCTGTCTTACACTAAAGTTATAACAGTGTAAAAACTTGGTTAATACCAACTTTTGACACAAATCTGTTAAAGCATTTTAAGACGTTAATCAAAAATGACAATCTCTTTTTCATTTTCTGTCTTAGTGTTGAGAAGGTAATGCAAGACTCCTTTCTCCCTCCCTGATTTTTGTTATCTCTTTGTTTCCATAATTAATAGAAAAGTCTGTGCACACAGCCAACATTGACATGACTGTCCTACTGCAGAATGTACTTTTTAGTTGCATGTATTTGAACTTTGTAATATTACCCATGTAATTCCTGATTCTGCTATTTTTAACAAGTTTTCTTTAAAAGTATTTTTCCATTTTTATATTTAACTCTTATTCAGATTGTATTCTTCATATGATTCCTCTTTTGAAGTACCTGTACAACTTTTTTAGGAAAAGCAGCTGAAGTAATTGAATGTAAAGACATTTTGTTTGTATAATTTGATTTCTGTTCAGGTGCAAAAGTATCTTCTGGTCTTTATGGGAGGTCTAAGGACCCCAGTATAACAGATTTGCATGCCTACAGTTGAGTGTATGTGGGAAGTTTTCAGAGAAGACCTTTCAAGTCATTTGTGTGTAATTCCAAATAAAAGTTAAGAAGTTCTTCCAGTGCCTACAAATGAAAAGGAAAAAAGCATGGTTCTTAAAGTAGAAAGTAGGGTCTGCAATTCTGCCTCATCTGTTTAAAGGAAAATGAATTAAGGAAGTAAAAGTTCCAAATTGGGTTTGAATCATCATTTTTGTGTTGTGCAGGTTGCTGAGTTCCTGACAAGGTGAATGTTAACTGATCAAGCAAAATTACTTTAGTATTTAAATTTTAAGAACTTCTGGGTTCTGTGTGTTTGAAAGAAGTGCAAGCAGAATGAAATGCCATACTTGAGTTATTTCAGGTAAAATGTGAACCATATGTTGATAAACGCCTAAAAAATCTTTAGCTTTCACCGGGACTATCTAGACACTTTCTAAATAGTTATTGAACTAAGGTGAATAAATTCTGCATATATTTCCATATATTTATTTAAATGTGTGATAAAAAAAACCCAAAAAAACAAAATTGAGAGATACAGTCATATGGTGCCTGAAGAAGTGTTCTAATCATGGCACCTATGTGTAAGGTGATGGAAGAAATTTAGAATCCTATTATTCAGATGGTCAGATGGCAGAGTACATAAATAGGCAGAATAGTTATGCTGACTGTCTCCAGATCACAAATAGAACAGATCCATCTGATAAAATATTTCTGACAATTAGAATATAAGAGAGGCAAGAATATGTCCTGATTCTGCAGCATGATAAGCAAGACTGTTCTCTGCATCTGCTCATCCCCACTGACTTTATATGGATTGTGTATGGGTTATTTTTCCTTCCTCTGCTTGCAAAAATGTTTCTTCTACTTAGAGGAATATTGAAGGAAAAAAAAAAAAAGATGATAACAACAAGAAGTAAGAAATAAAGCAAGGGAAATGGATGTTTGGAATTTACTTTTAATTTTATTATGGTTGGTGTTGACATTGCTCCTTGAGGGAATTAATGAGTATCTGCTTTCCCTATTTAGCATGCTATTTGAAATTTCCTCCAGCTTTTTTTCCCTATTGAGACTTGCTCAAAGAAGGCATGTTTTAAAACAACAGCAATAACAATACAACCAAAACATATAAGGAATACAGAAGATTACAGCTTTGTAAGTTTAAGCACTGAATTTAAATGTTTCTTCAGTATTTTGATACAAGAACATTTGCTGTTGATGGAAATTTTAATTTAGTTTGATTTCCAGTGGGCTGTTTATTTTCTGTCTTTATATTGCAATGACTCATGGTAAGGGTGCGTTTTTGACCAAGTTTAAAACAAAATAGAAATTTGCAACAGCCCTTGGTCAAAATCTGAACACTATCTTCTCTGTGTTTGGAGAAATGATAGATTTTTCTTTTCAAAGTTTAATCATAGCTTTTGCAAGCAATCAGTGTGCAACTTACTGAGTTTTTTTGGTGGCTCTTTCTTCTCTTGTGCCAAAAATATTTCAAAACTCTGTTGTGTTTAATGAGCAACAAACCCTACAGCTTAGTGATTAGGGCCTGGGATGAGAAAGATATGATTTTAGGAATGAACAGCATGAGATGACCAGCTCTGCCTGATCCCATGTGAAATACAGACTTGTTCTTGTGCTTCTGTAGCCCTGGGCACTATCCTAAACATCTGCTTATATTGAAAAGGTGAAAGCTCATCCTTCGGTTTGTAAAATATTTTTAAAATAATACTGTTAAATAGGTTTGGGGAAATTTTCTGCTGAAACTTTTGGGTGGCTTTCATTTAAAAACTAAGTGGAACATTTGTGAGATATGTTGTAGAAAAGACTTCAGGCATTTTTACTGAGAACCAGTGCAGGAAAATGGTCTATACAGACCCTCAGCTATGCCATCAGTCAGGAAGACCTGTTAGGTCATGCAGTCCTTCCCTCTGGGGCCACAGGAGGATTGACTAAAGGTTATAACACAGAAAGTAGGAATTATATTTCACAGAGAGAAGTTCTTGAGAGAATGCAACTATATTTAATAGAAATAAACCTTTTGGGGGAGCCAGCATAGGAAATGGTTAAGTATGTTTTCTGTATGAATCTGGCTAAACTTTTTGTCTTGCAGAAATCCAATAGGATAGATATTTACTTCACTCATCTAGTTCAAGCACCAAGATCAGTATTAGGTAAACTTTTATGTGCATAAATAAGAAGAATTCCAGTCTTTTTTTGGTCTTTATGGGATACACATAGAACTAACATTCTAGCTTTTTGGGATCTTTCTGAAAACAAGGAAAACGGAGCAACGGAAACAATCTGTCAACTCACTATTTTCTCACATGATCATTGTAGACATGGAGAGCTTGGTCTCTTTTTTATCCTATGAAAATTCCTTCCTCTCTGTTAAATGAAGTGTTTGTTTTATATATGACAAGTATGATCATTAAATGCCCCAGTCTCTGCATTTTTCTTTTCCACCTCTAAGGAAATCTGAATCCCATGGTGAAGGGAGCAAGAAAAGGCAAATTAAAAAAAAGTTGCTAGTGGAGGTCTTGGAGGAACTCAGGATTCCCAGGAAGGCAGAATTCTTCTTAACTTCTCTGGGGAGAAGACACAGGCAAGAATGCTGAAGGGAAGCAAAACTGTTGACAAGAGAGAAGCTTGGGAATGTGGTAGAGTTGTATAACTTCTGTCAATCTAACATCAGCTCACATCAGTAGTATCAGTAATTAAAACAAAATGGTGCCTAGTTAATGCTAAAATTCCATTGTTAAAACTCTGTAGAAATACCATGTCTTCATGAAACTAGCAGTAGTTATTTTATAGATCTTCAGATACTGACATGATTTCTTGTTATGCATTTGGAAAGTTTTTGGCTACATTCAGGTCTGTAATTCAGTTTTCAGCTGGATTCTGATGAAGTTGCCCTAGGAATAGCAAAGCCTTGAGGATGGGATAGGAGATTTGCAGAGAGCTGCTGTGGCACAGAATCAGCTACACTGTGCTTATTGGCTGTTGTGTTAGCTGAAGTAGATGGAAATGAGCTCATTTTGCCTCTGGAAGCAACTTGACAGGAATATGGACCTTACTATAGGCTTCTTTAAAATTCTGGATGAGGCAGTTAATATGTGAAACTTCAAACTACTGAAGCTAGACTGCCAAAGCTATCTTAGATTTTTTTTTTTCTCCCCAATATGGCACAAAATGCAGTATGAGCACCCCCTGAGTCTAAGCATTCAGGTCCTCAGAGGACATCTCAGGGTACTGCTTTATGAAGCAAAGCCTTGCTTTCCTGAAGCTGAAAATAAGATGCTCACTTTTCTGGCAAATCAGTCTGGCAAAAAACATTGCATAAAAACTCAGTTGTTCCTAGCTTGGAGTTAATAATTTAAAAAAAATAATGGATTTTGTGGCAAATCTCAAAAGCTGCAGACATAGAACTTGGTGTTTTGGTAAAAATCCCTAGATGAGAAAGAAAACCTTTTAGAGAATGGTTTCATACTTGTAGAGTTAATCTACATTTGATAGAAAGAAGCAAGCTTACTTGGCTTTTTTTTTTTTTTAAATTACATATGCATGTTCTGTCTTCAAAATAATCAACTGGAAAAATGGAAACAACTCATTTTAACTGTTGTGTTAAAGCCCTCACATTTGAATTGAAACCAAATAGCCTCTTGCAAAGCTGCCTCTCATTTTCATGCTATTATGCAAATAAACACTAGAGATGAATCACAGATATTACTTCTTAATCCATTTTCTGGAACTCTGTTTAGCACACATGAGAAAAAAGAAGTTCAAGATCCTGCAAGGCTGCTCTCAGTAAGAAGCAGTGCCAGTGCTCAAGTTCAGCAAACCTGGCCCAGGGCCTCTGGGAGGAAACCAGAGCTTTGAGCAATTCATGGAATTAGCCTCACCAAGTTGCTTGCAGTATCACAGTAAACATGTTTTTCCTTCATGATCAAGGAAAATAACTTCCTGTAGCAATCCCTGGTGTTCAAGAAAGGTATTAGAGATATTTAAAACTGGCCATCTTATGTAGAAGCTTTTTTCTTAGCACCCTACTGGAATCTCTCCATACGTCATTGAAAAGAAAACTGCTTTTTCCTCAACTGGCAAACAAAGCAGATTACTTTTACTCTGAATAAAGGTCAGGAATGAAACACATCCTCCCTGTGTAAGTTAGTTCAAAAAACAGGATATGTAGGGCTTTCAAGGCTTAACAAACTTGTCTTGTCTTGGTCCATTTGTCTTGTCATCCTTTGCCATTTGCATATAATTTTTTGGATAAGGTTCTTGCCATAAAATTGTTTGCAGGATTGCATCGGGTCTTTTTAAATTATGAATGGCATCCTTTCACTTGCAAATAGGTAACAAAACACAGAAATGGCCAGTGAAATAATAACTGAAAAGCAAAAGCTGAGATCTCCTTCCCCAGTAGTAGTAAGGGCATTCTTACCTGTGTAAGAATAACCTGTGCTAAATTTCCCATCTGTACTAACTGTTTGTTATGGATTTAAGCTGCAGTCAAACAAAATTAGTTCAGAAGTCAGCTGATAGAAATAATAAAAATAATAATGCAATGTGTAATAGCAATGGGGTGGGAATCCTCTGCTGTTCACATAACTTTCAAAGGAGTCTGGGATTTAAAAATGAATATTAAATCCAAACCTGTTAATTCAGGTCTGAAGAAAAAAGCAACTGCAGCATGTTCAGTCATGAAATGTGGTCTTAGTTTATGCACAAAAATGAAAAGCTTGCTTTTCAATGAAGGGAGCTTTTTTATGAGCTCTTACCACATTGTTTTTACAATGTCATATGTCTTTGTTTTTCTTTTATCTTCTGAAATTTCTTTAGTACCTGAGCAAGGTAGTCCCGTTTTTTTCTCACATGTCCAGTTGTAAGATATTAAATCCTTCTATTGTCATAATGAAGGAGTAAGCAGAGAACATTTCCCCTTAAGTCAGACTAAGCTGAAGTTTCAATTGCTCAATATATTACAGAAAATTATAAGAATTTGAGATTGAGCCCTCCATTTCTAAGGAATGTTGAATTCAAGTTTTGTGAAACAGACAATTTCTTGCTCTTTAGGTAACATATGTTAGTTTTGCCTAGGAAGAAACAGGTTAAGTAACTGAATTTACCACAATGGGTTTAACACAATATGAGCAGGTTTCTATTCCCAAATTTTTCTGAGAAGCTCTTGTAATATTAAACTGAATTTGTATCTTTTCCAGCAATTGACATTTTTATATCCAACAAAATTAATTGTTTTTTAGGGATTTCTTTTTAAGTTTTATGACAGGATAATAAATGCTGTGTTCCAGTATTTTAGAAAAGCTGTAAATTATTACTTTCTCATTTCCAAATCTACTAAGTGGCATCACTTAATAATAGGTAAATAAATGCAAGTTAATAAATAGAGCAATATACAAGTAGAGTTGAGAAAAATTCATACAGAAAATTAGAAAAGAGCATGATACTTGAATGAACTATATTGACTAGAATTCAATGTCTAAAAGCACATAAAAATCTTATTCAGCAATTACAGAAATGGTCAAATGAATGAAGAAATGTGTTTAAGCCATGGACATCTCAAAGTCCAAATTGCACTGCTTTTATTGGTATGTCTGCTTTTAAAAAAATGTTTCTCTGATTGCCAAAGAAAAGAAATAACTCCATTCAAAAGACCCCAGAAAATTTCTTCCCATTGATCAATGTCTTTGCTTTTAATCTGAAGAGTTCTCTGAAGAATGCTGTCCTTAGAAAGCTGAGAAAGGAGATAGAAGGGACATTACATCCCTCAATTCAAGATGGATACACAGAAAAACATTTCTGCATGGAAAGATTTTATGGGAGACTTTTTGGCCTTCTTGTCGTTTTTAATGATGCAGCCCAAAGATAAAATACAGTTGCTTTATTGCTCTGTTAGATATGATAGTCTCATCTCAAGGATGAAATCCTGTGGGAAATCTATTGATGCTACTGGGTCCAGGATATTAGTTAGGGTGCATTTTCCCAAGCATGCGAGAGTAAAGTGGTGTTCAAATACATTTCCATTTTTTCTTAGGCATATCTATAAGTTCAAAACATGAGTAAATGAAAATGAAGGGTTTGTCTAAAATGATAATATTCTATATTAGTACATTAGTAAGTTGTATATTATGTGAAACCATAGACCAGTAGAATAATTATACATTCACGTCGAATGTCATACAAAGAATTTTAAAAATACTGTAAAATGAATTAAATTATAACTGAATGGGAACTTACAGAAAAATAGAGATAAATAGATGCAGCAGGCAAAAATAGCATGTGAATGGTAATAGACTAATGGACTGAAAGAAGAGCACTGAAATTCAGCGCTGAAGAACATTTTTGATGTTTTGGCCAAATAGTGAAAGATGAAATAGAAAAATTGCAATCACACGCAGTTGACAAGTGATAATGCCTTTGATTTTTTGTTTAGAAAAAACAAGGTGCTTGTCAGACAGAACAAAATAATTGAGATATAGTCAGTATAACAGCTGAACTGAAAAGTGGAGTTACAGAATCACAAAAATCTCACAATTCAGGTTAGAAGGGACATCCAGTCATCTTGTCTGGTCTCCTGCTTGAGGCAGGGACAACGTCAAAGTCAAAGAAGGTTGCTCAGGGTCTTGTCCCATTGAATTTTGAAATATTCAAGATTCAGACAAATTTGTCAAAATTTGTCTGAACACAGATTCACTGTGTTAAATTTTTCTGGGAAAACAGTTTCAGTTTCTTCACTCTCATTGTGAATTATTTTTTCCCTGTGCCCAGCAGAATTTGTCTCATAGCAGCTAGTGACTGTTGACTCTTGCCCTCTGAGTATTTCACATGATATCTGCATGAAACTTAGTAACAAACATTTGATCAACAGTGCAGCCTGCTTCTACTTCCATTAAGACATTCCAGATAATTTTTCTTATTTTTTCAGTCACAAATCTTTACATTCTGCTCTGTTTCTGTTTTCCTTGGATTTTAAAAACTGCATGATATGTGCTGGTTTTTTTGCAGGGTGAGGGGGCACAGAAAACGGGAATCAGATTTATTCAAATTAGGATTTTTTTCCCCTCACATGATATCAGCCTATCCTATAGATCACAAATTTTACATCATCGATTTATGTCTGTAGTATAGCTAGGCTCCAGAAGAGAGGCATTTGCTCACCAGAGAATCTACATTTCATTGGTCCCTTTTCTTATGGGTAAGGAAAAAAAAAAAAAAAA
>VXAC01008098.1:197729-333365 GCA_013399225.1 Rhipidura dahli
GCCCGACTCCCAGCAGGGCAGGAACAAAACAGGCTCGGGAATCCCGGGGCTTCTCCCACAGAAGGAAAGCAGCCAGAAATGCAGAGGTTCAGCGTAGCGTTGTCCTCACCACCACGGCAGGCAGCAGTCTCCCCTCACCTCGTGCCAAACGCTGCGTGTCCCCCCGGCCTCCGAGCTGAGTTCCCACCCCCAGGTGCCAGAGTGCAGCCTCCTTGGCCTTCCCCTTTGTTCTCTTAAGCACCCAGCCCTCAGCTCTCTGCAACACACACAGGGAAGAAATTCCTCAAGGGAAAAGAGAAGAACAGAAAAGGAAAACTTTCAAACCCCAACAACTGTCCTTTAACTGTATGCATTCTATTAGAAAAACACGTATAAGTTATAAATGAGCTAAACTTTAAAGCCGGGTGACATTTTGAATCTATGTATCTATATATTTATGTGTGTGTATATTTATAATGTTCCTATATATTTATATACATATGCACTACAGATAAAAGATCCCTTTGGCAAAAATAGTATCAAGTTCATTCAAACATTTGAATCTTTATGCAGGGCTTGCTTAAGACATTCCAATCCCAAATCTTGTTTTGTATCTCACTGTAGTTTGAAAATTTCTGTATCAAAGAAATTTAAAAATTATAAATACTGACTGTGGTGAAATGGCTAAGAAGAACAGCCTGGGTCTGTCACTGTGAGATTCTGAAAATGTCTGCATCACTAAAAGGATGATGTTCTCCATGGCAGAGGCCAGTGAGAGTCTCCAGGACTTCATTATGCTGCTTGTTTTGTATCTGAATGCTGAGCTTTGTGCTCAACCACTTCCACTCTGAGGTGATTTTTCACTGGAAATGTGCAGACCATTTGGAATGACTGGAGTGGTTTGCAGGGCAGTTGTGTGCATGGAGGTTGATGATCTTTGCCACTGCCTACAAACAACAGCAATATCAGCATCAGTTCTTCCAAATCCTGTCCCTTTTCAGAAGGTGGCAAAACTGTTTGACTTCTCACCAGTTTCAAACAGAGGTGTATGTGCCATCAGCTGGGGGATTGTGCTGGAGTTCAGGATACAGTTATGTTATACAGTTAGCTGTGTCCAAGGGGTCACCCCACGCTGTAGCCATCTGTGAGGGTGCCCAGAAAAGGCATTTAGGAGCACAAGTGAAGAAGGATACAGCCTTGATGAGTGTGAATGTGGCATCCAGCCCTTTTGCATGCTGCAAGTATCAGTCTCACCAGAACACTCTGATTTAGCTGATTAAGGAAATCTGTATTCCTGCTGTTGGCTGCTTCTCCAGCTGGGTTGAAAAGGGCAGAAAAAGGCTTTACTTTGAAATGCCTATCTGGCTGTGTTAGAATTTCCAGAGCAAGCCAGAGCTATCATTAACAGTACAGGTTAATGCTTGGGGGAGTAAAGGCAAAGAGTGTTTTGAGCTACTTTGAGCAGAGCTTTGTCTGTCCTTAAAACAGAAGTGAAGTACATATGAACTAATATATGATTTAGTTTGTCAGATGAAGTGAAATAAGATGGATTTCGCCCCTGTAAATACTATGGTAGAAGATACACTCCTCTCTTAAGTAGAAGTGAATTTCAACGAGGGCAAGGATAAAAATGGTCAAGCAAAATCTATATTATATAATAATAATATCTAAAATGGTAGGTTAAAAGTAGCATTAAAAATGCAAGGGCCAGCAATCAGTAGTTGTAAGGTAGTACATTTTAAAAGATCTGTGAAAACAACAAATGTTTTCTGGAGAACGATCTGGCTTTATTTTAGCTTTTCCTTCTTAAAAAGAAAATAAAATTAAAAAAATAATGGGTTGCAACATTATGCCCAAAGAACTGTCTAGTTACAAATTTCAGCAGTGGGAACAGCCTGGTGAGCCAAAGAGCCACCCCTCATTAGCTTTTCCTTCAGTGCAGTTAGGCTACCAATGTTAGCATTTTAATGCTGCTTCATCAGTGAGAATCTAAAAATAAGGTCTTAAAGGGAAACAATTCAAAAAACACTACCAGCCCACCTGCAATAGTGGGGTTTTTCCTACGTTTTTGTGATGGCTTTTTTTTTTTTCTTCAGAAATGCTTTCTGAATGCTATAAAACTTTCTTTAGTTTTGAATTCGTTTTAAACGTGCTCAGTAGTCATCTTGCTACATATATATATAGCAGAAATTGTTTATATTTCAAGTAGTAGCTTCTTTGAATAAAGAACAAAGGCTTTCTCAGATGAAATAGGCTACTGAAAAATTTAGGATGACAGCCTGCATCCTAAACAGTCTATTTTATGCACTGAAAAGAGAAAGTTCCTATAGGTAGTTTGGACTGTTTCCATTTTATTTCAGTTTTACTATCCTGAGAAACTTTTAGAGACATGGACACGAGATTAGACATCAGAATGTGCTGGCACTCGGGAAGATCATCTTATTTTTTACCTTTCTTTTACAGTCCTTCCCTAATGTGATAATTTTTACTGGTGGCATGGGAAATAACAAGGTTATGTGGCCTTTGGTCTGACTTTGTGCAGGTGTTCTTACATATGGAAAAACCACTTTTTGCATTACTAATGTTTTTCCTCCTAGTGCATTCATAACTGTATTTCTTTATGTAATCCATATAGGATCTAGCTTTAATTTTTGCTTAAGGCATTTTGCATCTGTGTATTTGCTAGATGCTTTCAAAGAATTTTGTTAATTAAAATTTTTCTTATTCTTTGGAAGTGGTTTTCTCTAAAACACTGGTAAGTTTAAATGCTAGTGATCTGTTTCTTCATAGGAAAAAATGCCTATAATATGTTTTTTATAGAAGTCAGTTGTTGACTGGACAAAATTAAGATTGTCATCTTTTAGGTATTTACAAACTAGAAACTATATGATATTAAATGTTTCTTTTATTTTAAAAAGCTATTAGTTTGATCACTAGCAATTTAAAAACCATATGAGTACTATGGAGGTTGTCCTCTGATCAACATTATTACTTCAGACAGCCATTTTTATGAAAAATGCATAACTTCAGAAAATTCAATGCTCCTTTGAAATTATGTTATCAAATCAACATTTTGTTGAACAGCAAGTTACACATTCAGATGTATTTCTGATCTTCAATATGTACATGTTTACTAAGAGGGGGAAAGTTCCCGGGGGGTGGTCTGTTTTGGGGTTTTTTTTAAATTTTTTTTTGGTGGTTTTCTTTTTAAATTAAACTAGAAAGATTAAATAATCCTGGAATATCCTCTAACAAATTCACACTGTCTTTGAAATGGTTAGTGTAGAATGAAAGGCTTTAAAAGTTATCCCTTTTGAGGCTGAGGTCAGATTGCCAACTCTTATAACTTGTTATGTGTTATAAAAACAGGCCTGGAAACAGGGGTTTCTTGTAGTTTGATGTTGGATTGCTCTTCTACCACAACAAGGTATTTATTGTTATGGAGAAGCATTATGAGAGAAACCTTATGCACAAAGCAGGACATTTTAAAGGCTTTTGATGGGAAAAATGAGTATTTCTTATTGCTTTCTCTTACTTGTTTTTTTACTATAGTTTTCTGTAGCTCCTTGTTTTCATTTTCCCTGGATTTGTTGTCTTGTGCAATCCATATGCGTAAATATCTGCAAGAGAGAGGGCCAAAGGAACGGCTGGCAGACTTCTTTGGTGATGTCCAACATCTGCAGTATTTGGAGTGGAAAAAAGCATCTCCCTGGAGCTGCTGTAGTGCAGACCAAGACTGAAGCTACAGATTGGCTCTGAGAGATGGTTTGCCTGGCTAATCAGGCTTTGTTCTACTCACAGACGTTTTCATCCTCATTGACTTTCCCATCTGAGTGTAGCTGGGTTCTTCTCTCTCATCCTTTTCATGAAAATGAAAACAAGGCTGCTTAAAAGCTTAGTGAGAAGATATGGACTCAGTGCCTTTTTAGAGTACTGATGATAGCCAGGTATATATCTCCAGCTCTTTCTGTAGGAGAACTAAGAGGGACTGAAGTACTCTGGCAAGCAGTGGCTCTGATGTGTTTTATATGCTCTGTGTTACACAATGCTGATAACACTCTCTTCTGTGAGAAGAGTTGACCTTGTTTTTTAATGCCAAAGGAAGTCAGTGCTAAACAGGAAGCCATCAGGTTTGATATCTTGCATGACAATAGAATATTAAAATAGCTCTTCAACTACTTTCTTCCCTTTTTTTCCCTCTTACAGTCAGAATAGTTATTATGATAAACTCAGAGAGAGTTTTCGCACTGACATTTAATTAAAATGAAATTATCTACCATTGTTATGGTCTACACAGAAGCTATTATTTATGTTTATATTATTCTAATACCTTATTAGACCAGGTTTGCATTTGCATCAGTATGTTAGCATGACTTGAATTATTTCTTTCTGCACTCCTTAAGTAGCAGCAAGAGCAAGCTGCAATGTTAAATACTTTCAGAAAAAGATAATTCAGTCTTCTTGGAAAAGGCAGGGGCACTTTTCAGCTAGAGGTTTCTTTTTGCCACTGTTCTTCATTTGAATTTTGTTCTGTTCACTATGGCTGCTCATCACAGAAGCCAGCAGGATGGCTGAAGGACTACTGTTGATAGAATTTTTATCATGCTAGCTGGTTGGATTAATTCCCTGTGCATGAGAGGAAAAGATCATCTCAAATGCAGCAATGCAGCAAGACTTTTGTGTATTAATAGTTTTACTCTACACACTATTAAAATATAGCATAATACTATAAGTTCCCTTATAAGCAGCATTTGTCAAATGTACTATACTCTTTTTTTTTGAAGTAACAGAAATAACTGAACAGGGAGGTGGTGAAGGGGTTATGTCTATGATTATAATGATTTTTTTCAAAGAGCAAAATAATCTGATAGGCTTTTTAATTCCACACAGAGTAAGTTTAGAGGTCTGGGTAAGAGTGATGGTTGTGTCAGTCTAAGAGTGCACAGTCAGCTGTTCCACTTCCAAAACAGCTGCTTCACAATGTCCTGCCACTTCCCACCTGGATCCCTCTGGTAACTGGGGAGTTCCCACTGTTCCTGATCCTTTCCCTCCATTTCCAAGAATTCCAGTGAAGCTGTTAGCAGATCATTGTGACTGTTTAGTAAGGGCTCATGCTTTCAAGGAGAAAAAACTACAGTGAGTTTCCTACCTCTAGAAATGTCTTGCTCCAGCTACTTTCTAATTGTCCTTGGACCCCTATGTTAATGCAGTGTCTTTTGACCATGTGCCTTGGGACTGTCAGGGAGCAGCATTGATGGGCACTGCTCCATAAGGGAAGGAAAACTGGGAGCCAGCTGTGACACCAAGGCAAGCAAGGACAGTGATCCAAGGTTAAGGGGCAATCCCACAGACAGAGCAAGCAATGGCAATCAGCTTCAGCCAAAAGTCCAGACTGACAGACAAGTCTGTACCTTCTGATGTAAGATTGGGATCAAACCATGAAGCAAAGTCAGGACAAGATTAATGACTTTTTTCTCCCCTAATTTACGGATGAATAAATGCCTTATATTTTAGAGATGGAGTGTCTATGAGTTAGCCAAATTCTGCAGGCAGCTGGACAGAGAGTGGGAGGAGGGAACAGCATATGCCTGCAGCTCTGGGCTTGAGGGCAGGGGATATAGTACAGGCAGGCATGGGGAAGCATTTTCAGAGAGAGAGAGAGGAGTAAGAATTATTCCTACTTCAGCAGAAGACTGTCAAATGAAGGACCAATTTTCCAAAGCTTTAGTTTATATGTGGCAGCAAAGATGGCTCTCCTTAGGACAGGGTATCAACAATGTTTTACACTCATTGCCTCAGACCAATTTTGATCAAATCCTGCAGGCTACAGCAGTCAAATCCTGCATGGCTCTGTAGTGAGTTACAGCATATATCCACTTAAATCATTGGCAGAACAATATATTTGGAGTTTAATTGGGGATGACATGAATGTAGATGAGTTGTCATACTGGCTGGAGTGTTTTTTACTGTTGAAAAGCTCAACATGAAAAAAGAAAAAGAAAATTAATGATAAACTACATATGAACTAATTCATGCACTAAACCTGCCCATCAAGTTGAAGAAGGAAATTTTTTTTCTAAAAAGAAAAACTTTGGGTTATGGAGGGAAAAGTATTAGCCTACAATATATAAATAAAGGATGATAGCTGTATTGGCAAATCTTCCAATTTTTATGGAAGCCACAGCTGGAGTTGCTTTGGTTTGAATGTCAAATACAAGCACAGATGAATTGGCAATTATATGCTTTAACTGCAAGCACAGAAAAGACAAACAAGTAAGAACATTTGATCAGCATATTCTTAGTAATAATGCATTAAGATGAAGTGTAGAACACTGAAGCTTAGCATTGCTTATTGCTCAAATGCTTACCCAAATCTAGACAACCATTTAGTAAGTGATGTTTAAAAAGCCAAAATACATAGCCAAAATGTGATTTAAAAGCTTCCAGATGCAAATAAAAAGCTCTTTCCTGTTATGTTTTCCTCCACAGAGTGTATATTAGCATTTTGGTAGCATACTTATGTGTAGCCTTATTTCTCTTAAATTTGCAACTGCGGTATTTGCAGAGTAAGTAGCACTACCTAGGTTCATTAATGCAGCATTTATATTCTGCAACTCTTCATGTAAATACCGTGTTTCAAGGCAACATTATGAATATTTCACATGCTTTTGAAATAGTCGTGAGGCATTTTTCCTCAGGTGGGAGACCTTTATTGTTAATATGCTGCTTATCTAAAATGATTATTCAAAAATATTTCAATTGCATTTTTCTTCTTTTGACAAGCTTGCTTATATTGCAATATTCTTTAATTATCAGATTTTTTAAATTACAATATGATGTCATCTTAATCTTACTTATTTGATTGTTGTACCCTCTGAATTGGGAGCCCTTGAAGACAAACAAAAACTCTTTCAACAATACTCAAGAGTATTGCTGCATGCACAGCTCACACCAATGGAGAGAATTGCTGATGTTGTAGCAGCTTTAGCAGTCTCTTGTTTGGAACAATGTGCAGTTCAATCATTTAACATTCATTTTATTTCTGGGTATTCCCTATTCAGGGGTATACAGGTATTCCCTATTTCAAATGTAAAGATATATATATAAAACTTGCAGTGAAGCTTTGAAATACACCATGGAACTACTTCAAGGTATTTTCATTGACTAAAATTACCCAGGGCGTTTGAAATCTCAGCTGAGGGAAGCTTTTTCCCCAGTGTTGTTCCTGTACTCACATTCAGCTCAGCTGGAGGCTGGAGTCTGGTTGCCAGGAGGTAAATCCTCGATTTTGCTGTGCCAATGTAACAGTTGAATTTCAGTCAATATTTTTAACTTTGTTTAGCAACTGTCTCTGTTAAATAATTGGTTTTCTTCTGAGTGTTCATTCTGCCTTGAGGAGTTTTTTTGTGGTTTAGTCTGCAAGGCTTGTACTGTCCCCTGTATATAGAAACCCCAAACCCCACCCTAGTATACTATGGGCATGCCATAGATCTGAGAAGTGTGCAGCCTTTCCTATTATACTGCACATTGAAGGGACTGTTAATATCAGAATCAAATATTAAATTGACAGGCACAGCTACTGCTCCTCTAATGCTAATGTGTGTTAATTTAGGGGTTAGGTAAACAAGCAGAAATGGACTTGATGACTGACACTGTTTGGACAGTCCCTTGGTTAATTCTTCAGCACTTTGCCTTCATTTCATGCAAACAAAGAAAAATGTACATTGCCATGCCTTAGATGAACTCATATATTATTCAGTAATTAGCCAGAAGACTCAGGAGTACAAGACACTAATCAGTTAAAAGTACTATATGGGGGAAGTAAGGAAGGGAGATCTTTTTCTTGTAGTAGAATATATTTCTCAAATATGAACTGGACAAGGACCTGAGCTTTGGTATTGCTGATTCTTGAGAAGGAAACCTATTTTGTTTCAGTAGTGTTAAGTAATTTAGGTATTTGTAGCAGTCTAAATATATCATGGAGGAAAATGAGACAAAATGATGCTCATATTGAAGCATTATTTTATTTTAGTCCTCATAAAAAATCTGTAACTAGAAATGGCATTTGCAGTAATGAGGATATTTCAGTTGTCTCTTAGTAGAAATTATTTCAAAAGAGTGATCAGAAGGTTATCTAAAGGAAAAGGAAACAAAATGGAACTTAAACAAACATTTGTTTCCAACATTTGGAAACAAAGTGTAACTAAAAAAAAAAGAAACTATTCTACAGATGTCTACCTTTACTCTTCATGTCTTAAGTATCTGCTCAGTGTAATTCCCTTGTAATTAATTCTTCAGCATATGGACAATAGCTTTTATTTACTTAAACAAAAGTAAGGGAGAAGCATATTTTTCTCAAGGAAAAAGTAAGAACACGCCTCTTTGGAAGAAATAGTCACATTTTAAAACTTGCCATGTTTTAACTTTCCAATAAATGATTACTGGAGAGTTCAGAAGGAAGAAGGAATTTCTATGTGCGAATGGTAGGGCACCATTCCAGAACTGATGGAGTGAAAGCTTTGAGTCCATATTGTGTCTCTTGGTGGTGCAGAAAAACCAGTCCAGATGAGCTCTAGCTACACTCATGAAGCAGTCCAGTGAGGATTCCCCTGGGTCAGTATGGGGCCTGTGGAAAATGTTAATGTGTCCCATAGCCCATATTTTCCAGCTTTGAGTTAAACTATTCAAGACAGGAGGCATGAATAATTTCTCCATGATATATCTCCCCCAAGAAAATTATACTTCATTTAAGAGGCCCTAAAATACATCTTGCTCTCTTGGACTAAAAATTTATTTCTTCAAGAGTCTTTTGGGAGTTATGATAGTATTTCTGAGATCCTTGAAGTACCTATTTACATTTAAGTTCAAAAAGCCTTTGTAAGACTTAGCAAACAACCTCCTTCTACAGAGTGTTGAAGGGAACCTCTACAAACAAGTGGAAAGGGAGGGCAGAAGTGGAAGAAAATCATTTCATCTCTCCAGAGCACCAGCTATTAGCACTGCAGTGTAACTTGTATGAAATCGATCTTTCCCAGTGCGTGTTTTGCCTGCCTGTGGCAGTGTACCTCTGTTCACTGGATTTAATAACCTGGATCTCAGTTCTAAACCTTGTTCATTACTGGGAAAGTATTTATAACTGTCAGGTTATTCATTAGACTAATTTAAATATTAACACAATGACCACACTGTCTTGTCCAGTTTATTTTAAGAAAGGAGCATATGCATTTCCTCTGGTGTGTGTTTGACACAAAGGCTGTTGTAGAACCTGGACATGTGAGGAGACTGTACAGTAGCTGCTTGTTCTGAGGTACCTTGTGCCATGTGGATCAACCACCTTATGGTATCTCTTCTCATTCCTTCACTGGAATTCTGCATAATCCCTCCCCTTGCAGAGCTCATTTCCCAAAGAAATGGCCTTTCGCCACATGCAGCTGTACTGGGCAGCCTAAATTCTGCCCAAGTCCTTTGTTTATAAACAATGGGACTTTTGTAATCAGTGTCCTAAGACAGCCAGTTATTAAGGACTATCTGGTAGGAAAAAAAAAAAAAAAAAGGACAAAACCCTAAAATTAAGCAGTTATGAAGAAAACTGAAAATATTTGACATCCTAGTACCCATGACATACTGTTTGCAGTCATGCAAATATTATCTCTAGACAGGGGAGAAACTCTGGTATTTTGTTCTGCTTTCTGAAAATAAGAAATGCAAAGGATTTTGTTGAGATCACACTCAAGGGTTAAAAAATTATCCTTACTCTTTTTTTCTTGTAGCCTGGGATTTTCTTCTCCACAAGGCATAAGAAGAATTTCAGACAAATAATTCATATATAGCAAGCATGACTATACAGATCAATCTTCAATATACTCTGAAATTAGAAGAATTTTTTAAGTGTTTGAAATTGGGCAGATGTCTCAAAACTTAAATTTTGGGGGGAAGAAAAGTTTTGGTCACCATTTCTCTCCTTTATTTAAAAAAAATAATCTGTTCTCCATATCTAGAAATATATTTTTCTTTCATTCAATTCCTGGAAGCAATGCTTTTGATGCAGAATTCTCATAACAGTTTTTCAGTGCTTCTGCTGCAGTTATGGGGAAGAAAAGAGAGTGGTGTGTCTGACACAGCACTTCGCAAACTCTTCACGTGGCAGTCAGCTGCTGTCAGGACAGGTCTTGGGCAAAGTGGTCAGGGAGCAGAGTTAGATTTTATGGCACATTATCTGTACTAATGATGGCTGAGAGTACAACCAGAGAGGCAGAAGGTGCTGGGGATAGAGGAGGAGCCACAGCCTAGGAAGATGCTGTAGAGATGAAAGCAAAGACACAAATGAGGTTGGATAAATTCATTGGAATACATTAGTAATAACTGACATTACAAAACCAATTTGTGCACGAGGAAGAAAAGGGTTCTGAAACTATCCACGCAGTCTGTGTGCTTACTGTAGGACTAAGAGATGAGTAATTTAATTATTGAGATAAACACCTCCAGGCATGTTTAGCCCCTGGGAGGAGCAGCATTTGCACTGGTTCTGTTGCAGTAAAGAACAGCAATGAGCAGCTTTCATCTCAGCAAAAGCAGGGGTGTTGTAGCGGCACAATGACAGCAGTTACAGCAGATACTGAAAAGTTGTGCTACAGGAGATCTGCTGGCAGTTCACTTGGGCAGGGGTTTGCCTTGGTAGGCCTGGCAGTCAGCACATTTCCCTGTCTTCATTTGCTGATTTCCCCAAAAACAGCAGCTAATATTGGAAAATAATTGAGATAAAACTGTAAGAAATAAAAAGCCAATGCCTTAAATTTAAAATTAAATGCCATATGCCAACCTAAATAGGAGAATAGTTTAGACTGGATATTAGGAAGAAATTATTTAGTAAGAAGGTGATGAAGAACTGGAATAGGTTGCCCAGAGAAGTTGTGGATATTCCTGGAGGTGCTCAAGGCCAGGCTGGACAGGGCCCTGAGCAACTTGGTCTAGTGGCAGGTGTTCCTGCCCATGGCAAGAGGGTGGAACTAGGTGGTCTTTAAGGTCACTTCCAACTCAAACCATTCTATGTGTCTATGATTCTATGACTGATTTAAATTTAGCCATTTAAATTTTTTCTGCATATAATAAAGAAGTTGAAAATTTTTAATTACAGAAGAATCTCATTAAGAATGAAGGAGAAAATAGTTTATTTTTGTTAGTCTTGGCTGGGTGGGATTTTTCCTACAGTAATTTTCTTGTGCAAGAGTACTTTAATGTGGACACCACCTTGTTGTATGAAGGAAGTCCATGTGGTTGTCTGTTTACATGGTGTTAATTGTGATGCACATGCATGACTTAGAAATAAGCTCAGGTGTAAATGCATTGCCAAATTGGTCCTAGCTGAAAAACAAAGGTATTATAAAAAGAACAAAGTCATGGTGGGCTTAACTCAGCCAGCAGCCAAAGCTATCCCAGTCTTTTGCTCACTGCCCTCTCCTGGGCTTTTATTTAATTTGTTTTGTTCATTTTGTTTTGTTTTGAAGAAATGTCTTTCCCATCTTGTCTGGAGCCGTTTTTTCCCTAGTTTTAATCATACATAACAAAATCTCCCTAGGTAAGCAGAGGAGTGTGTGACTACTCGTTAAATTTTTTTCTGTTAAGAGGACATTTTTCTCCTTTATGAACTTACCTAAGTACTGAAGAGCACTTAACAAAAGAAACTTGGATAATGTACTATAGTGAAGCTTGATCAGACCATATGGAGACAGTGTTTGGCTGCCTTGTACACAGCAAATATATGAAAAACAGAGACAGGCTTCAAGTGACTGTAGTTTTGAAAGACTTGTATCTGCTCTTCTGCCTTGACCTGAAATCCCATGATTAAAGTAGTATCAAGGATCTTTCTTCCTCTAAGCAACCTTATTTCTCCCTAATTGGAGAGGAAATCTGAATATTTATTTTCACTTGTAAAGCTGTAAAGCGATCTTAGAGACCAAATTTAATTGAAGTTTTACTTTTAAATTTCTGTATTGCAACAGAACATTGTGTATTTTAACCCAAATCTATTACACAATTCTAATAAACTAATTAGTTAATATCTCATGTAGATGTTATCAGCAGTCTCCAGCATCCAGTCTTACAGAACTTCTAAAAAATATTTTGATGAAAATTAATTCTTCTCTTTCTCCTATAACTTGTGAAATAAAATGGGACACATATTTTTGCTACAATATCCATGGTAAGAAAATGGTAGATGAGAGATAGTAATTCTTTAGAAATACACATGAGAAAGGGATGTGGTTTTTTTTTTTTTTTTTACTTTTAAAGAAATACCATTATTGGGTTAAATATGTTTTTGGTAGTAAGTGGCTTTCTGCACATTTATATATATGAACATATATATTAAAACATAAACTTCTTTTTTCCTAATCTTATAAACTATTTTCCTGCTTGGCATGAAGACCCTGAAGTATTACAGATGTTACTATTTTCCATTTTTATGCTGAATTAGAAAATTAATTAACTCCTTTGCTGAGGCTTGAGCTTGAGAAACATTGGATTTTGCCTTATCAGAACCCCAGTCACAAGGACAAGTGACTGTGATTTCCATGCAAATATTTCAATTTTCAAGTCATTGAAGAATTAAGAAAAGTTTTTTCAGATATGAGGGTCTTTCAAGGTTATCAGTGAGGAGCACATTATTGTTTTTGCGAGAGGGTTTTGTGAAACCTGCATACCCAATTCATATCCTCTATCCCAAGCATTTCTATAGGCAAAGCACAATCCAGCATGCTTGACTTTGTCACCCTTGCAGCATTTGGAAATCTGAAATGAAAAAGTCAGACAATTGGCTGAATCAGACAGGAAAGAGATAAAGATTACAAAAAGACAGGGCAAAATCTTGACCTAAATATGGGCAGTGAGCTGTTTGCTGCTTTTGTAATTTGATACAGTTAATAACAATGCAAGCAAAGGTTAGTTATTACCTAACACCTGCAAATGCTAAGCAGTGAGAAACAATTTCTACAAGTCTTTGCAAGCCCTTTGAATAGCCTTGTATTACCTGTAACAGTGAAATACAAAGTTAAATGGTACATTAGAGGCTATGGAACAGGAGATTGAGGCTGATGTTCTGGCATCTCTTTTCATATGCAGTTAGCCCTCTCAACAGCATATGAATATTCAGTTATAAGAACTTATTTGTAAACAATGTTATAAGCATCTTATTTTCTTGACTATCTGCAAATATTTTAACTAAGAAAAAGGACTATAAATCTAGAGGTGTTTGAACTGGAAAGATAAGTACTAGCCCAAGCACAATGGCTATAGAGTCACATATAGGTTACAAAATTACCGAATATCAGATGGTTTGCATACACAGTTCTAATCTGAAAATGTTTGGAATAAAAAAACTTGCATGCAACTACTTTGTAATTCAGAGGTTTAGCTGAAAATGTACTTATTCAAGATGTTATGTTTGTGCAAATATGCTGTAGTGGAGTTACAAGGCATAAATATAAGCAAGCCATAAAATCATCAAAATACTCTATACCTTAAGAGATGGGGTTTTGTTTGTTTGTTTTTCTCAATTTTTTAAAAAATATTTTTGCTGTTAGGCAATGAGCCTTTGTTTTGGTGTTGTTTATCTTTTTCTCTTTAGCCTTTTTTCATTCAGGATTGCAATGAATCTGCTGCTTGCTCTTGGACAGCATGCAGAGATAGCAAATTCATTGCAACAACTCTCAAGCCATGCAAGAATAACCACCCAGAACATAAAAGTAGTGTGCCTCTCAGAGCTTTGCTTTTGGTTGCTAACGGAGAGCATTCAATATTTAATAAACAATTTATAGTGTTTTGCATATGTCCTTGGCACAGCACTTCTCATAGAGAAACGGCATTGTGTATGTGTACAAACCAAATGTTTGTCACAGAGGTTGAAGCTATAACAATGAAAAAAGTGTCAGAGAATGAACAGAATTGTTCATTCTGCTGATAGGAGTAGTGATGTTACTTGACCACAGACCTTCTGACTGAAAGTGCCAGTGTCCAGAAGATAATCAACTTCTAACTTGCCAACTGCAAAATTAATTCTTCTAATATCTGGAGTATTTCCCATCATATGTTCTGTTTTTCGGGAATGATGTAAAATCCTGAGGGAAATCTAAACAGCAGATACAATATATCACAAATACCATGGATGTAGTAAAATGGAATACAGTACACCAGTTTTTAAGCTCTTCATATTTAATTGCTTATGACAGAAGGTGTTCAATAGTCTTGAAGATGCAAATGACATGTCCTGTATGATATGATATAGATATATATCTGTAGTTCAGTCCATAACAATTTCTCCATTTTGCTTCAAAATTTATTTTACTCCTGTTTTCTATTTGGCAGCAAAGAGAATGAAAGGACTAAAACTTCCTTTCTGTTCTTGATTTCTCTGCTAAGATTGCAAAAGGACCATATTTAGTACTGATTTTAAAGGTCTTTGTCCTGACAACATCTGCCCATTAGAAAATAGGATGAAATGATCTAGTGTTGAACAAACCAGCAATTGTCAATTGGTAATGATTTGCCATCTGTATTTAATGTTGAAGTTGGTGGTAAGCTACTGGTAGAAGTCTATACACCCTTTTACAAATCTCCTGGACCATCAATTTTAGTGTGTAACTTGTTTGTATGCACAATGGAAATGTCCAATGTGATGAAGTATGGCCAGCTCACACAACTCCTTTTACATAGGTTTATGTTGTAAGCAAGATAATTACAGTAATACTGCACAGGGAAAGTGAGTGTACACACATATTTTCCAGAGCTGTACTAATGAGTATTATCTTATATGGAAAATTAGAGAATTATTTATGCCCTATTCAGGGGCTGTAATTTTTTTTTTTAAGAACATCTTTGCAATTATTTTACCTACAAGGTAATGAAAAATTTAAATAAACAAAATGCTCCTTCTGTCTGTGAGTCAGTTGTAACCCATGTTATATATAATCAATTCACTCTATTCCTTGCCAAATAATGATGAGGCTGTAAGCAGGCTTTGCTTTTAGAAGGTCAGTTTCTATGCTTGCACAAACCCCGACAAGCTACATTTCTCATGTCTGTTTCAATGTGAATGGATGAGCCATTTACTGGTTTCTTTCCTGGGGGTGAATGCCCATTTCCTAAGCTCTGAAAAATGCTGTTGTGATCAATGTTCTTGGTACTTTTTTTTTTTTCTGAAAAAAATTATAGATAATATTACCTAATTACCAACATTACCTAAAATTACCCAAAGAGGAACTGTCTGTTCCATGTATATCCTCCTGTAAAATCTCCACAAAATTTTACCAGCCTTTCCTGTCCTTGATACTACTTGTCTATTTTATTTGCTGCCAAGATAACCAGGCAGACTTGCTTGTTTTCAAGCCTGGTAGTGGATAATTTTAGATAAAAAACAAAGATTCCCATTACATGTTGTACAATACAATGTTTTGTGATACTGGAAAATTACCAGAGAATTTTGGAAATGTATATATTCTGCCATGAATGAAGTTTGGTGTCTTCCTTTTTACTTTGTACCAAGAATAGATCAGTGTTATAGAAGATAATTAAAGCCAACTTTTAAAAAAAAAACCCAAAACCTAATAAATTATTATTAGACATACCTGAGACCTTTTATGGTGATTTAAAATATTTCAGAACATACATGGAAGTGGATAACCTTTTATTTTAACTGTCTTCCCATTAACATGCTGGTTCCTGGGAACAGATCTTGAAACACAAATATGCCAGTTCTTTAATAGAAACTAGAGGTGAAAGTAGTAGGGAAAATTACATTATTGACTTAAAGACCTATTGTATAACCTGGATAACACTTTTTCCTGAAACAAGCTGGTTTGTCAATATGAATGCACATCAAAAAAGAAGCATGGAGCACAAATGTATTGTTAACTGTATTGAAACTGGACTAAGTTGAGAAAAGTCTAATTGTTTTTAATTGATACTGCTTTGGGTATTAAACTATGAGACTGTGCAAGGAGAGACTGTTAAAGAGAGATGACTCTTGAATTATGTGTCATTCTTTTCTGCCCCCAGAGTGACTTCCTCCACTTACTTAGCTCATGTATCTTCTAGAGCAGGCATTCTCTGTTAGATGGGGAATCAAGCAACTCCCATTGTTAAGAAAACACTTTTTCAATTGTCACCCTGTGGGAGATCTTCTCAGGTGAATATAAATTCACCTGATATTCTCCAAATATTAATGGGTTTATGTTTTTCCTCCCAGTGAAAGGTAAAAGGTGGAGTCTTATTAAAAAGACCTTTCATCACTGAATTGACCAAGAATAAGGCTTCTCCTGCACTTAAACCAGCTGCTTTTTCTGCACACTTTGTTTATTTAATGGCTTGATGAATATTTTTGGTCAATTATTATTTGGATAAAGATAAATGTGTCTGTAGACAAATTTGAGGATTGTCATTCAGCACAACACCTGATCTCACCTGAGGTGATGTGGGTTTGTAATATGGTGACAAGGAGATCATGTAGGAGAGAGTTTGGCTGAGGTCCAGGGGTTGCAAGCATCAGACATCTGTGGAGTCAGAGGAGATTAAGACAGCAACCTACTCAAGAAGATGCCCATACAGAGTATGAAAGATCTCTACTTTGAAGACGTAAAAGATATTTGGTTAAAAACTTGTCAGTATAGGACTATAACCTTCCCCCTTAGAAAATTAAGTTAAATTGTGTACTTTGTTCTGGGTTTTTTGTCTTTAATAAAAGGGAAAGAGATGCTAGAAATTCCATGGCAGTTTTGAATCACAGTGTCAGTGTAGTTTTAGCTAGGGAAAAGTAGCCATTTCAGACTTACCTGAGGACAAAATTGTGGTAACTGCCTTCTTTTAGTAGTGAATTTAATGGATGAAAGATTGAAGAAACATCACCTTATAAAACGTAAACTAATAATCCTGAGTTTAGTATGCTAATACTCCAAATTCATGTAGTAGTTTGCATGAGGAGAGAGAAGAGGTTGTCTCATCTTGAAGGTGACATGTCACCAGTATCTTATGTGTTTCATTTCATGGAGTAGCTATTCTTTTTTTTTTTTTAATGTAGAAAGTCCAGAAAAATGCAATTCTGATTACTAGTCCTTGAATTTCTATGTTGATGATAAATAAGAAAAAAACCATCAAAATTTTGGCAATCAATGTTTTTTAATCTGTTATACTCAAATAAACTGTAGTTGAGATTTGCCAAATTACAACTTTTATAGCAATTCATATTTGAAAGGAAATTAAAGGTGTAACTGTCACAAATGATTGTTTTAAGGTCTTTTAAAGGGCCACCAGCAGAGGTATCAGCAAAAGCAGGTTTAATATAAAATCGAAACCAACAAAGTTTGTTGGCAAGGTTCACTCTACTAGTTGCTAAGTGGTTAAAGAACATAGAGGGAAAAAAAAAAAAAGAAAAAAAAAACATGAAAATTAATCAATCTACAACCAAGAGGCTGGGACTAGGGGGAGTGGGGGAGAAAAAGGAAAGAGTAGAAAAGGGTAAGAATAAAATGAAATAAGAAAGACCCTCCTGTTGAGTCACGAGGTCCAGAGTAAACCCCTTGTCTGAGTGCCAGACTTGACTGACAGGTTAGGCCTAAAGATTTAACAGCACTTAATTGATAGCTTAAGTTAAACTTTTTAACAAAGGATTCATATTGAATAGTTACCATAGCCCCACAGTAACTCCCTCACTGGCCTAGCTTACTTACAAATTTAAAGTACCTAAGAATCCGGGAGAGCGACCACGTTCATTGTCCCATGCACACAGACCTGGAGGAGTTTTTAGAGGTGCACCTGTGACAAACTCCCCTTACATTCAGTGAACTACTGACAGAGAGAGGCCTTTGCATCTTCTCAGGGGGCAAAGGGCTGAGGCTCAGGGAGTGGGGTATCAGCCCAGCATCTCTTGTTGTCATTCACCAGCCCTCCAAGTGCAGCAAACTTGAGAGTTCCCTGGCTCTGAGAGGTGTCCCACTCGAAGGGAGGTTGCTGAGGTCCAGGAGAGCTCAAAGGATCTCACTTTGGACCACTCTATAGAGTGTTTCAAAAGAGTGGGCTTTAATCCTAGTAACTTTTCATCCTGGCCACAGTTAGGGGAGTAACTGTCTCTGAAAGTTTGATAACAAAAATTATATTCCACTTGGGTTGGTATTCAGACAAGAAAAATAAGTTTCCAAGGCTGTTCACTGGAAAACAGGAGCTTGTAGGACAGCAGTAGTTCCTGGGAACAGACAGTGTTTCTGATAAGCTCAACAAGACCTTAGTCCAGGTGCTGTTCATTAAAGATGAGGCCTAACGAGAATTTCTCAGCTCACAGTGTGGCTCAAGGAGTGGGGAGGGGAATGCACCACACAGTAATGAAGCATAGGAAATGGATATTAATTGTGGCATGATTACTGAACTTTTTTTTGAGAACATTGTTAAAGATTCTCTCAAAAGCCCATGAAGATTAAACGACAAGCTCACTCTTATGGCAAAAGATTTAGTGGCTTTCTGAGTTTAATTTTTCCAATATGTATAGTTAAAATTAAACAAATAGTTTATTCTTCTAAGTAAATCTGTTTAGCAGGTCGGTTGTAAGATGTCTTTTATAATTCTTTTTTCTCCTTACCATGAAAAGAATGAATGCATCAGACAATTGCCAGAAGCAAGAAATTTGAAAGAAGGCCTTCACACATCTGACTCATTAAGTTGAAACTTTTTCATCTGCATTCACTTTGTTAGTTTGCAGAAATGTTTAATCAAGAATTAGAAAGACTGATGATAACTTGTGTTTTTTTGTTTAGGTTGCTTTTTATGGAGACATAATTCCAAATGAGATGCATTTCTCATGTCAGTGATAATGAGCCTATAAACCACTCACTATCTTTCTAAAGTGCAGTTGCCAAGTGTGATTGTGGCATGATGATATCTAGGAATGTCTGTAAACATGTAAAAGTACCAATCTATGCATTTGTGGCAATGTGAATATCAGCCATGAACAAGCAAACAAGGTTCCTAATAGAGGATGAATTCTGCTTGTATTTTGATTTTTTTTCTGAATAAAACCTGTAGTTCTGGATCATTTTGTGGAAGCTAGGTTTGGTGTACCTAGAAGAGAATCTGTGTTTTAAAGAAATATGTCTGTGAAACATAACTATGAGGTAAATCCTGTAATTATCTCCACAGAGATCATCTCAGAGGCAGCATTCATTGCAAAATACCTTTGATTTCATTAATATCACCGGTGTCTATGTTAAAGTAAATTTATAAAAATAAATTGTGGTGGGTGAGAATTACTGCCCCAACAAAGAAAAACTTTGGTGTTCATTACCTGGGAAACATGTAGAAGGATATAGGATGCTAAAGATTTTGAGAAGAAATGTGGCAGAAATTACGGAATCGTTTTGTAAACTAAATGCCTGTTCCAGTACTTTTAGATAAGAAAACTTAAATGAGATAGTAGATTGCCTCATATTAACTGTAAATAGTGTTAAAGTCTTTAAAAATGATTGAATGATGTTGTCTCTAAAAGCAGCAGTCATCATCATAGCCAGACCTAGCTATTTTCATTGATTAGAAAGAACTACAGTGCACATTACTTGTAAACCTGCTTGCACTGTTCTTGAAAGTGATAATTTTTTGCATTTTTTATTAAATATTCTCTTTTTTTTTGATCTTGATAAGTTTTAAAAAATTGTCACTAAAAATTGTATCATTTTCCTTACTGAATATAAATTATGTCTTTCCCCAAATCTATTTTTTTTTACTGTACTACAGAGGATTAATTTATTTAAAGTTTTGTGTCAGAAAGGATCTCTCATTACTTAGGAAACAGGCTAAATTGCGGTCTAGTTAAAAAAACTTGTTTCCTTCACCACAGAAATTGCTGATAGTAACTCTTCCCTGAGTTTGACTTAAATATTTTGAGGTAAATTGAATGCCTAATTTTTGATTTTCAAATGCAAATGAAAGAGCTTTTTTTTTTTTAAAGTCATGTTATTTGCCTAGTTTATTATTTGCACCTGAAATGTGGTTCTGACGTGGAGGTGGGTTTTTTTTCCCCTTCCAAAGCCATGTGTACTAGAAAGGTGCTGTGCTATTAAAAGGACTTAGGTGTTGGCTGTGACTCTTTTTCTGCAGTCTTGTATGATCATTTAACTCCCTTATTTCCCAGTAAAAGAACATGACAGCAGCTAGACTACAGGGATTTTTCAGCAACTAAGACCTTCTAAGGGGTGTGTGACTAATAATTTTCTAGAGAAAGAATGTTTCTTCCTCTAAATCAACTTTTTCTCCTAACTGGCAGCTTCTTATGCAATGTATGTTTCCAAAGTTCTTGTTTGAATAAGATAAATAACAAAGGATGTTTCATATTTGAAGTCACTAGATTTTTGATAAATAGATTTTATGATGAAGTACTGGTTTCAGAATTCTATCTAAAATTATTAAGATTAAGCCTGTGGAGGTTCTGTAGCTAACCCTCTACATAAAGAGAAAAATATTTGGCTCTTGCAGATGGATCTGGATAGATTGAAGTATGGGAAAATCCTCAGTGCCATGAAATTGAGGATGATAAATTGAGGATGCCAGATTCTGTATCTGGGGTGGAGTAATGCTGGACACAAGTCTGAATTGAAGAGCAGCCCTGCAAAAAGGGTCTGGGCATGCTGGTTGCCAGGAGACTCAAGAGGAGTCAGCAGTGCTGACTGAGAGGATGGTCAAAACATAAACAGATTTCCTGGAGAGGGGGTTAATAGTTTTATTCTATTCTATTCTATTCTATTCTATTCTATTCTATTCTATTCTATTCTATTCTATTCTATTCTATTCTATTCTATTCTATTCTATTCCTTATAGTGCCACTGAGAAAATCTGAACTGCACTAAAATTGATCAAGCAAATGTTATTTCATTAATACATTGAATAAATCAGATTTTATTTATTTATTTATCTCATGCATTTTCTGGAGTTTTAGTATTGTCAAAATGCAGCCTTGTCTAAATTCTTCTTGATCGATAATTTATTCTTAATTCTTATCATTCTTTGAATAATATGGCATGACATATTTTGAAAATGGAGTATCAAGCTAGAGAGACCACTTCTGGTAGGAGCTTAATTAAGTTTGTGTAGTAATTGTAGAGTGCTCCTAAAATTCTGTGCTTCACAGGGAATTAGCTTGTGGTTACACTGAACTAGCTTTACCCCATCCTCCTAGTTGCTAGACTTTATTAAAAGATGCTGAAATCTAATTAAATCTATCCTTATATAAATTATCAATGTTCTTTATTGTAATGGCTTTCACAAAGACATGATTTAATTGCATGTGGGAGGATATTGGGCATCCCAACATCATCTACTCCATTTTTATCCCATGCATTAAATGAGTGTAGCAGGGGATCACAACATGCTAAAATTAGTCTGTGCTAATATTTGCATTTCTTAGCCTTTCAAAAATTCTAGGTGTCAAATGTCATAGAAGTTAGTATCAATAATAAAACAACTCTAAATGACGTTTTTTTCACTTTTTTTTTTTCCTAAGAGCACTTTGCAACATTAATGTGTCAACAAGGATGCGTCACTTTGTTTTCCCCCAGTCTGTTTACCATCTGCATTATGCTTCCTGAGAAGAAACAGGTATACAGGACCTCAGTATTCCCCACATACATGTTCATCCAGAACACTTCAACAGAAACATTTTACTTGAAATCCTAAACTTTGTGTGGACTTACAGAAAAATCAAAATCAGGTCTAGCACAGCCACTAAACAGCAAAGACTCCCAAACAGTGCTACATGACAGATTACTGTTATTTTTAGTTCAGCTGAACCATACTTTTGAGCCCAGATGTCCTTCACAAACTAGAAGAGAAGGAGATCGTGTTCCCTTCATGTCTTTTGCTCAGTGATTTGAATTTTCATGTGGGATATAGAAAACAGGTTTTAAATTCCCCTTTCCTGCTTTAGAAATAAGATCAAGACTGCCCCAATGTTTCTTCACAGACTTATCTTAGGAGACCTTGGAGACTTGGGAGACTAATGAGTCTTCTACAGAGTATGCACTTAGGAATTTCTAAGAAATGGTCCTGCTGGAGTTGTTGCATTTAAAAAAATAATTAGATATGTCTTCAAGGAGGAATGGGATTGATTTCTCCCAGTTTTGCATGATTTAAATTGCAAGACTAAAAAAAACCAATCAGCCTTTTGTTCCTCTCTCCTTCCTCCTCCCATCCCCCAAAATACTCTGACTAAGGTCCTTGTCTGATTTATATTAGTAGTGTAAAGTCACTTTGCAAAGATATGCAGAATAACTTTGTATAAATATGGAATCAGTCAAAAACTGAAATGTGGAATTTTATTTGGTTTTCTTTTTCTATTTATGGTGACAATTATTTATTCAATTTGGCTAAAATCATTAATAAATTCAATTGTCCCAGATTTTGCAAATACTTATATAAATATCCCACCCAGCTCAAATCTGAGCTTTTGAAATAGCTCAGTAAATATCAGAGCTTATTCCACAAAGAATGAACTGTTAATAAGTGTAACATTTTCAGGATTAATGACAAAAAAAAGGATATGGTAATCTTCAACAAAGAAAGGTGACCTAAAATCTTTGCTACCTGGGATGTGCAGGTCAGTTATCCCTGTAGGCAAGTGCATTTAGAATTGCCTTGAAGGAAGATCTGGAATTGTAGAGTTTAGACAAGGGGAGTTCTCTTGAAGAGAAATTCTCCATTGCACTAGTTTTATAAGGGAGATTGTCTTTTATTTTAATTGAACCAGCAGTCCAAGTGGCATTCTTTCAGTTGAGCTCCAGTAAATTATCAGTAATTAAAACTGTTGCAGCAATACCTTTGAGGCCGGAGGTTGAAGAGCCTGCCATCCCTGAACCTGGCAGAATAGAGATCATCTGATCTTTTATTAAACACCTGCTGCTGGGAGTTGTACACTTTTACCTACATTAGCTGGAAGGATGTTCTAGACAGCAGGACAATTGCAGATTTGATTCAACAATAAATTATAGTCAATTAGCCAGTAGCTATTAGTACCTCACAAGATTTTCCTAGTGTTGGTGGGAAGACTAAGTAGTATTTGTTTCCTTGACTTGTTTTGGCAAAGTCATTTTCTCATCAACCCATAAAAATAAGGAAATAAACCCAAACTCCTCCCTGTAATACTTAGCTTTTACTTTCAACCAGATGATTTGTATATGTCTTGTTTAAAGTGCATGACTGAGGGGAAAACAATGGTCAAGTTGTTTATGACCTCGAACAAAAAGAGAGTGTGGCTCACATGCCCCAGTTTCTCATCTTTAAGGTGCATATAATTAGATTTATTTTTAATTTCAAATAGAGTTAAAGAGACTTGGTTTGTGGTAGCATGTGTAAAATACTGAAAAACTCGGTATATGAAAATAAAATACAATATGAAAGTTGTATTAATTATTTCTATGCCACTGAAATTCTTTAGACTTGATTTGTACAGAGTCATGTAATTACACCCTACCGTTTAATCTGTATAGTAAAGATCAGAGCCTGAAAATTCACATCTATATTTTGCCTGGATTCCTTCCAGCTTTTCACCACCAGCAAATTATTCCACCAGCAAATTAGTCCCATGAAAATCCACATATCCCCCAAAAGATGCTAGTAATGTTCATGAGGAGGACATTGTGCTGTGTCCTACATGTGACCTATGTGCTGTCTCTCTCATCTATCTAGGGATCACTCTGATTTCTAGGTAGTGGAAGCAGACAAAAAAAAGATGACGGTAACTAATCAGAATCCTGATTTAAAAATAAATAAATTTTTAAAATGAAACAAGCGAACAGATAAAACAGCCTCTCAAAAGCTATTTTAAGTCAAATCATCACTGTGGGAAAAGCAGAAATGCTGATTTTAGCAGTGCTATCATCTTTCACACTGAGCCTTCTGGGTGCCATGTAATGCAGCAGCGTGCAAGCACTCTTGGTACCTGTGTGCAGTGCTGCAGGGAAACAGCCCAGGTTTTAAGTGGTGCCTGAGCAGGGATGAGATTTGGAAGTAGGCCCTGGAAAGGCTCACTGATAGATGGACATTAAACACTCAGGCATACATCCATTGAATTCAAAATTAGGATGTTTATAGAACACATACCTGTGTACTTGCTAATGTTTTCTGGACCTATGGGATATGGGGACAGGTGCTACACACGCTGCAGCAACTGGTCAGAGGGCTGTCATCATTTCTCCAGTTAAGGCAAAGCCATCTGACTACCAGAGCTATGCCCAGCCTGCTGTGGTAAATCCTATGGTATATAGTGCAAAGCAAAAAGAGATTATGTGCTTTCTGGCAAGAAATGAGGTCTGTGATCATCAAAATGTTCAGGCACAAGGGGGATATCACCAGAAATATTTGATCAATTCACAGATAAGATATACAGATCAAAATAAGCAAAAAATGTAGCCCTGTTTAATTCGGTCATCACTAAGCCCTGTGAAGATGGGCTTCTAAATCAGGTTGTGGTTATGGATATTGAAACAAAAGTGGAGAAGAAGCTGCTGGTTTTGATCTCCAGCACAGCTATAGAATAATACATGATTTCTCCATCCTTCTGTGAGCTTTATTATAAGGTAAAAAACAGACAGTCAGGATGCCCAGGGCAACCTAATCGGAATACATTTAAATATTGCTCTCAGCATTAGGATCTTGATTTCCCTATATTTCAATTTGCACTTAAAAATTAAAAGGAAGCTTTCAGGAATACTTCTTGTGACACACAATTTAAATTGTAGGAAGATAATATCATCTGAAAAAAATTACTAAAATGGAAAGAAAAAATATATATTAATCTTAAACAGAGTATCTTCTTCCTTCAAGCATGATAGATTATGTAACGAAGTAGGTTTGTTTTAATAGATTTGTGCTTAATTAGCAGAGCAGGAGGAGGTAATACAATAGAGCCAGACAGTGGAAGGAAAACGCTGTTTAGCAGCATGGGGCTCAGGTATTATGGAGTCAAACTTTTAGATAAAGCTTTAATTTAGAGCTATGAAATATTTCAGAATACCATGTTTTGCATCCTTTTGCATGATTTAATCACCCTGCTCTTGGGAATTGAACATCTTTCAAATACATCACAGGAAACAGGCTAAATACCTCTGAATGATGATCATGATGATAGCTTGTGTACGTAATGTGTAAAACTAATGCAGAAAATGCCTATTATAACAAAAATGAAACCAGCCAAATCACAGTACCCTTTCAGCAGCTCTCTTTATAGGATTTATGGTATAGCTTCAAGTATGTCTTTAAGAGGTGTTCTCCCACAGGTTTCAAACAGCCTTTAAGAGATAATCTTTCCTGCAAGCTCAAAAACCTGCAATGCATGGAAAGCAGCCATCTGGTTTATTTTAAAAGGTAACCATGAGTGTTTCCAGTTAACCAGCAGTAGCTATAACACAAGCTGTATGAACACCACAGTTGTTGGGCAAAAGATGTGAAATCCATTCAGATTATTCTTTCCCATTTTGGGCTCTGAATTTCACTGAATGTGTTCTGTGACCCGGGATGTGGCAGTCACAAGGAATTCTGTACTGCTGGCTTTCCAATAGCCTTTCTCTGGCTGGTAGCTGTGTGGGATAGCTGAGCTGCCACATTTACTTGCCTTCTCACCTACTGACAAAGAGAAAGTCCTGTTCCAGAGGCCAACATTGTACCAAGAATCCAGAATGCAGGGAACAAATTTCACTTCTGAAACCCCAGGAGTAGGATTTCTCTAGTAGTTTCTTGTTTAAACTTACCAAAATCTAGTTTTTAATATACCATGTCCCATATTAATTAAGATGAAATTTTGTTTCTTCTCCTTTATAGGGCAGGAAATAGTTTTCCAAAATTCTTTCAGTTATCTCTGCATTAGTGGAAGCATTTGTGAGCATTGTGTTTTGCTTCCAACCTATACTCAAGTCTCTTGCCTCTCTGTCATTTCTCTTCTGTTCCTTTAGCTACTTTTTGTTGTTTACATTTTTAGTTGCTGTGAAGTGCATGGTCATGAGCTTACCTGTGATAATCATTGCTTACATTATGCCTAAAAACTTACTTTCTAGACAGAGCCTATGATTATATAGCATTAGTATGTACAGGCCTCGGGGAAATCACAGCCTCTTTGTGATGTGCTCTGGAGTGCACACTAACATACAGTGTTTGCCTTCAAATATTTAACTGCAGCTTATGATCTTAAAAAAGATGCAACTAGCATAATTACAGAATGGATTTCAAAGTGGAAAAAAGCGGCTTGTGGTGGAAGGAGTTAGGTAAACATCAAATTCTTTGTAGTGCCCAGGGCAGGCAAAAAAAAATTAATATATATAAGAGAAGGAAAAAGGCAATAAAGAAAAAACCTAACATTAGAGATCTAAAACTGTTGTAACACAATATAAGCTCTGCTAATGGATGTAGGAAGGGCATGTAGATAGGTAACTCTGCTTGCAGCTATACTAAAAGGAATTTCTGTAGGAGGCCAACTTTGCACCTTTGGAGGACAGTAACTAAGTATCAGCAATGCAGTCATATTGACTGATCTGTATTCAGTTTTTGGTGTGGGATGCGCATCTTGCAGAATAAATATTTGCCAGTTAGACACTGATAACCAGGCTAGCTGGAGGAAATTGTTCAGACTTGGTAAGTGGCTCATAGCTCTGCAAGTGACAAGTGGTTCCCATTCCTCCTCTCAGACTGGCTGATGCCATGTTATCCAGTACATAAAATAACAAAAGTACAACTTGCTCAATATCATCAAGGAATCTTCTGTGGAAACCTACAAGGAAAAAAGAATACATAGATGTGAATGACATGGACTCCAGTATTACTGGGTTTTGATTTGTTGTTTGAAGCTGATGATGAGTGATAATATTTGAAATTGAAAAAGCCATGCTAGAGAGAAAATTTGCTTTAGATTTTATTGCAGAGTATCAATGAAGTTACAGCTATTTAAAATAAAAAGTAGATATGAGTGTACAGAGAGAAAGTGGTTGAAAATTGAACAGATTCCTTAGGTGGTATTTTATTTCATTTAATAAGTAGATTCTTAATACTGATTTACTCAGCAATTTTAAAACCTAACAAGAAATATGTCTCTGTTCATATCCTTTTTCTTTGGTGAGATGCAACAGCTGTCCACATTTCAAGTTGTCCATGTGGATATGTGTCCTTTTTATAAGTGTTTTGCAGTGTCAAAACCAAAGCTTAATAATAAACAGCAGCTCTGTGTATTTGCAAGTATTTGTTGAAGAGGTTATCTAAAATAATTAACATGAATAGTAAGTTTTCTTATGTAACAAAAAGGTGATGAGCTACATGAGAATACAAGTATTCACAAAAGTCATTGTAAGTGGTGTATAGCCTTTGAAAGCTTTCTTTTGTGGTCATATATGTTCTTAAGCAATGTAAATGAGTGTATCAGTAGTTACTGTGAGAAATTTCCATGTTTAACAATTGAGAAAATATAATACAATACTTAGCTTCAATTAAATTGAAGGAATACTCAAAATGTGTTGAATTGTAAATTTAATGTTAAAAAATTTATTATTGACACAACAAATAAAAATGAAATATTTATATGAGTCTGCACTCGCCCGTGTGCAAGCTTAAAAATATCTGTGGAATGAAAGTATTGAAAGCAGAAGTCATATCAATTTAAAAATAATATTTGAGCTTCGGTTTTCATGTTCCTTATGAACAAGAAGCTTCTTTATAAATAAAAAAAGTTGACTTCTTTTGTAATACTTCATCTTGATTAGTATCTTGAATGCTTTGATGAAACTGCTGCATTATTCCCTTCCATTATTATTACCTGAAATGGCACTCTGCAATGGAAAGCTCTCATATTTAAGCAAAAACTGGTAAATCCTATATTAGGCCAGGTTAGTTGAAGGAGTATTATAATGGTGAATGAAGAATATACTCATCAAGTTAGAGTCCCTGCAGGTATGAGTAGCATCTTAATATAATGTGCTAAATTAGCTCTCAGGTGTTTTAATCTGCATCCTTTGCTATTCGGTGCCCTGTGGTGTGGCACATGGTTTTCAGAAATGCTCTCCCAGCATACCTGAGGTTAAACTCCAGCTGACCTGATGTGGCTTATTGGTTGAAGAGGACAAATGGGTCTTATATTTAGCTGGTACCCAGCTGCCTTCATTTGAGGAGAAAAAATAAATGTAGCATCTGGACTGCATAAATAGACACCTGCCCTTTTGAATGACTATGGGTCTGTGAGTTTTGGAGTAGGAATGAAATATGAAAACTCTAGGGCTGGAGAAGGCATTATTGAATGTCTTCCTAGACAGAGGTGCAAGAACATGGGCATGTCCACCTCAGGGGGAGGGTCCAGTGCATAAGCTGAATATGAGCTCATGTCTGGCACACAAGAGCAGCCAGGACCATTTTAGATCTGATTTCTTAATATGTGTTCATTTACAGTCATGACTAAAACTGCTGTTCTCCTGCTTTGGCAAAACTATGCAATTGCAGTTATCACTTTGAAGGGCCATAGAATAAACATGGTTGGGCAGAAGATAATTATCTGGAAATGAAAATGTTCATTTTGCTTCAGTTTACCAGGGAGGGACTTCTGCTGCAGGGATATTAACTTCCTGATGGGCAATGATTTAATACAGTACCACACATTTATTACATGTTAATATTAAGTATCTTGAATGAGTTGAATGTACAAGAGAATGTAATTATGAAGGAATGACTGCTCTTGCAAAATGCCAGATTTGAGATTAATACAGGACTTTCACCTAAGTGTTGTCTTTGGCCTTATAATGCTTTTGCATAAATCACTTCCTATATTATATTGTAAATTAAAGATTAAAAGGGACTGAATCAAGAAGGGCCAGCAGAAGTAGTGTGGATTTCACGTAAGGTGCCAGAATGGTAAATGACACAGTGATAGCTTTGTGGGAAGAGAGATTGGACTAAACAGCTGTAATATTTTGAGAAAGAAGAGAAGTAGAAGGCATGTGCACAATAATGGACTATACTGACAAGATAAATGGTGGCTCCTATTTACCACTTACCGCATAAAGACAAGGAAATAATCATGGAAATTGAAAGGCAGTACGTTTTAAAACTGAGTAAAAGAACTAATCATCCAACATGTGAGATTTATGGAGCTTTCTGTCCCAAGATAGCACAGAAGCTAAGAGCCCAGAAGAGTTTTTTTAAATCTGTGGGATGTGTGGAAATGTGGTATTAAATGAAAGAAAAAAGAACTGCTGGGAGAATTCATCTTTTCAGTTGCTGTTCAGCAAGTGATCTTCCTCCTCCTTTGTAGTGGCTGAGCTGCATATATACAGAATTAATAATTCATCCCTGTCACAAGGACAAGTAGCATTCCTCAGTTTAAATCTATAGGGCTAAGTTATTAATAAACACTTCAAAGTTGCTTATGTTTGTTTTGTTGCCTCTTTATCTTTTTTTTGTTTTGTCATTTTTAGCAATGTCACTTATGTCAGGTTGAGTCAACCAAATCTAATTCAATTTATCTGCTGAAGTAATTATGCAACCCTACAGTCCTAAGTAGAATCAATTATCTGTAAAAACATGGTGCATGATTAACAATATTAATGGTGAGTGTTCACCAAGATCTTCTGTTCTTGTCTGCTTGGATGTGTGTCACAGGCAGCATCGATATTAACAAGCTCCTCACAGGGGTTAGCTCAGGGCATCTCATTGCCCCCACTGTTTAATCTCAGTGTGGCCATAGGCACGGGCCACCCAGCACTCCCAGCAAGGAGACTGGAGGTCACCAAAGTATTTTGAAGTCTTTCAGGTGTGTAAACACCATTTGTGCTGTGCACTGGCCTCAGTGCAGGAGAACAGCCCCTGGTGAATGTTCTTTCCTCATATAGGCATTGTCCCAACTCCTCAGGACCAAAAGAACAAGTAATATCCTGACCACATGCTAATGGAGATATTTTGAATTGCCTTTGAGTAAGAGATAGCTCAGTTTAGTAGAAAAGAAAATGTGAGTCCAGTGACCAGTGGTAGGAGATTTGGAGATCTGTTTACAGGCTGTGGACATATAGGGCTTTTGTTTTGGCAAGGTCACACTTCAACTTATTCAATGTCTCTACAATGAAGCTGTTGATTACTGAAGCTTTAGAGAAGTTTCAAAGGCTAATATATATAAATGTCTGAAATACTGCTGACAATGATAAAAACTCTTTTCACATCTTTTCAGAAACTTCAGGGTTTTTTTAGTCACAGAGCAATAGACGTTGTAGGCTGTTATATGCATGCATTGCCAAAACACCCACATCTAAAAGTAAATACAAGTGCATTGTGACTTATTTTCCCATGATTTCTCCCACAGAATTGTTTCTGTTTAATAATAATTGGTGTGTGGGAAAAAAAGTCTTACAGCAGCACTTTTCCATAGAAATTGCTTGCTAGATACTGTAGAGGAGAATGCTATAACAAGACCTGTTCAGAGGTCATCCATTGAAGTAGCCAAGCATAAATCTGTTTTATTTTCACTGTCGTCCATTTCTGCATCATTTAAGTCAGAGTGAAGTTATTTTATTAGATCTCAGGACTTCTTTTCTACAATCACTTGGATATTTAAAAGGCTGACTTGCAAGAGAAAGAATAGAGGTGTAGTTTGTTTCTCCTCTGTGGTATTTCTTCATCCTTTTTCTGTATGCCTTTCAGTTGATCTATATGCTTTCTTATTTTCAAACAATTTCAATAGTGCACATTATTCTGCTTTATGTGGTTCTTTTTAGAAACTCTCTGTAGGGAGTGGTTCTGCACCTATACCCTCATGTAAGGGAAAAAAAATATTCTCCATATCTTCACTCATCACATTATCCACAAAGTATTACCTGGGATGATGATCCTATTATATCACAGCCACAGAGTTCATTGTAAAAAATATCTGTCTAAAAGAAATGCTGTTGTCCTGAACATGGAGCAATTACAGATCAGAGATCCCTTGAGATCCCTTTTGGGGAAGAAAAGAAAGAAGGAAAGGAAAAAGTGTTGCTATTGGAACAAAGGAGGAGAAAGGATCGAAAGCAATCCCTGCATGTGAGATTTCTTAACAGTGTGAAAGCTAATACTGTGTATATCTCTAAGGATAGTAGGTTAAAGTACATTCATTTGAATTTGTTACTCTAAGAACCACTTTAGTACAGGTAAAATTGGAAGAACCTTGGGATCTGAATGCTATAAAAACTTATTGGAGACTTCTGTGTTTCCTGGAGACTCCTTCTTTTCATTTTGTGCATGTTGTAGTGTTGTACCAGCTGAAAAAGTTTTAAAAAATTTACAGAGTATCACATTATATACACAATTGTGTATCCATTACATGCTTGTAAAAATGCTGTAGAATGGACAAGGAGGTACAGATTTAGAACCTCTCAAATACTCTGAGGAAACAATTAGGTGCAACTTGGACAAATGATGAAATTTTGTCAACTTAAGTCTGTGTAGAGTTTGTGGGATATACTACATGTTTTCCTGAAGGAAAAGGTGCTGTGTCGATGGACTAATTTTTTCTCATTTTGAATAACTTTTAGGGGTGAGAAGAAAATTACTTCTTTCAAAAGTACTAATGTTGCATCATACTAGGAGACATAAGGAACACTGCAGTCTGTCTGACAGAGTGCAACAACAGTTACAAATAACTGCTTAAACAAACAAACAAACAAACAAAAAAAAAACCAAAACCCAAAAAAACCCAAACTCCTTGAGACACAAATATTCTGGGGCATATATGATTGTTATGCAGACATTTGATTCCTTTTTAAAAATCATAGAATAAAACTACTTGCCCAGAAATTCCCTAATTGTTTGGATGTGCAGCAAGTAGGAGAATTTCCGGTACAATACTGTATGTAAAATAACTAAACCACTAAATAGATAAATAGAAATGTGTTGGTTTATGGCCACACATAAATACAGTCATGAAATACATTGAGGTCTTGAGCAGTGGTTAGGATGATTAAATGCACTATTTCTATAAAATTTTCTGTACTTTAGAATAGGACACCCATCTGATGATAAAACTGTAACCCCTGGAACTTTGAACACTCATAAAACAGATTCCATAAAACAGATTTATGCTTCCAGGGAGAAACTCTTAGTGTAGGCCTTGTTTTCAAGCCTGGTTGTGTTGAAACATGAAGCAGTCATCACCTGATGTCAAACAGACTCTCAGGATTCATAGCTCCAATGCCAGCTGGATGTTTCTGTACTGCCTTTGAATTACAATGATAAAGGAGTTAGGGAGATCTGATCTTTCTGATACTGATGAGCTGGTATGCAGTGCTTAGGACCAAATTCACAGCAGCATAAAAAGTGTGAATCCAAATAAAATGAGAGTTTTCAGTGCCTCTGTGATTTCAAGAATGAAAAGGCAGGACAAAGACTTGTAAGTTAGCAGAACTGTCGTGCTAGGTCATAATTCATAAATGCAGAGTTTGAGCACTGTGGAACAACAGCTCACCTAGAACCAGTTGCCCATGATTCCTCCTCATAATGAATTTCTGTGTGCAGAAGAGACTGCATTTTCAAATGTACAAATCTATGAAGAATTGCAGTGTGTTTAGTTAATTCTTACAAAAGAAAAACCTTATTTGCCTGTACCTAGAAAGCAAAAAAAAGCAATCCTGCTTCCCCAGCTCAGGAAACCAAAGACTACATATGGTGTGTATTACTGATTTTTGCATTGAGAACCAGATATGGAGTCTTAAAAATGCATGATCTGGGCATTATGTAAAATATCAAGCACATTTGTAGGCATGGGAAAACTGATTTGCATATTCTAATGTTATAAACAACCACAGCTGTTTGGCTTCATTAATATATTGCCAGTAAAAAGTAGGTCAATATACATTTGCTCCTTGTTCTCTGAGCCAGCTGTCAGACTAATGGATGTGTGCACATCGTGGGGGGTGCTCATCATGGGCTTCATTTCCCCATAACTTATTGGGAAAACAAGTTCAGATGAGAAAAGTTGGAGATGGTGAAATGCTATATAACTTTTGGTATTTGGTGGAACATATGTCTCTGATATGGGCAACTGCAACTTTTAGTCATGTCTCTGACAGAAGCTGCTTTTTTAGTCAGGTCTAAGATGAACCTATATTGACATGAGAATGGTGTGATTAGACAATGTGATTTATGGCAGGGCAGAATTTTTTTTCCAAATATCTCTTCATCTTACTGTTCCAACAGAGTTGGGTTATGACTTGAATTTGCAATCACATTTTATTCTTTTCCTTTTTGTATTTTGTTGTGGCATTTCACTGAGAATCTATTTGGGAATCTGTCTCTGGGACTTGTCAGTAACTGCTGGTTTTGAACAACTCATGGTAAGCTGCTGAACTTGGCTCAGGGATTTAATGGAAGCTGTTTCCCTCTACAGATGCTCATTGCATGATCTCTCACATACTTTCCTCACTGAGAATATTAAAAATATGACAGTGGTTTTGTGAGAACATGCTTAGACTCACAGTTTAAAACAAGGGGGAAAAAGGTGTTTCCTATAGGTAATCTTGATTCCATACCTGTAAAGTATGTTAAATGCATTAATTTAGACAAAAGAAAGTATTACACAAATGTTTAACTGGGATGAATAAATAAATACATGAACATTAGAATAATGTCTTGGCTTTTCATAATTGTTGCCAAACCTTCAGAGTAGAAGCATGCTCACGTAAGTAGGTGAAAATAAAGGACAGTTAGAGTTGTTCATCTTCAAAATTTGCTCCTTTTGAGCAGAGGAAGGCTTAAGGAGAAATATTTGAATAGCTAAAGATGGAGATTTTCATCACACAAGCTCTCTTAAAAATAGCTCAGCTGCTATTATACAAACTATTTTAAAATTACTTAAATATTCATTAGCTTGAATATAATATTTATTCTGTATTGTAACTTGAAAGTAGAATTTTAAACCTCTGGGTATTGATGCATAGCTCTTTTCTCATTTCAAAGCCATAAATGCAGCAGCACAAAAAATTGAAGCATGTAGAAGAAAAAACAATATATGCATCTGACATAAACATGAGAAGCCTGTTTCTCAGTTTCTTCCACAGCTCAAGGGAAAATGCTTCTCAAAAGTGCTTCAGAGTCTCATTTTTTCATTAGTGATTCATCCACTAATATATAGGTGGGTTTTTTTATTATTTACATGTTTTTTAGTCACTCTAAGATATATCAAGGCTCGGGTTAATACATGATAACACACACCACATGTTGGAAGTACAGGGCCTCACCTTCTATCTGCCAGCCCTCACAAAGCATATGTTATCTCTCACTCACACTTGCCTTGTGTTGTCTCTCGCTGCTCAGCTGAATCGCACAATCAATTGCACATCACACGTGACAGCCCTTGGCCTTCAGCCAGTCCTTTCTTTACAATTGCTCTGGCTGTGAGGAAGCAGTCTATTAACAACCCAGCATTATATGAAAGCACTTGCTGAGTATTGAAACAGGTTTGTGAGCAAGTTCTCTTAAATTCAAACATAAAATTTGTAAGGTTATGACTAAAACAAACCAATGAAACTGTAAAATAGGAATCTATGGCTAGAGATTCATCTTTAACATGTCCTTGTGCAGACAGGGTGGAGTGAATAGAAATGTCACAGTGCTGCCTTCTGGTATGGCAAAACAGGGAGAGCTTTCCAGGCTGCTGATGTAGTTCTTCTTTCTGTGAGGCTTCAAGCTCACAGCTCTCTGCCTTCCAGCCAGCCTGAAGGCCTAATTTAGAGTCCTCCAATGCTTCCCTCTCAAGTGTGATCATAGTGAGGATGCCCTGCTTCTTTTAGGTGAAAATTTTGGAAGAACAGCAGAGAAAATGAAGAGGCTGAGACTGTCTGGCTGTGAGGGATGCTCAGGCAGCAGGCACATAATGGCTCCGAGGGAGAGACAAATCAGATAGCTAGAAGCTTCTGTTTAACATCTTTGGCATATGAAATTGAGCAAAATATGATTATTTCCTAAAGAGTTTGTTCATATGTGCACTGTTTTCATAAATGTTTTTTAAGGACTTGGGAAGTACTCCAGAAGGGAAGAGTAATGAAGAAGCTTGTTTTCCCCTTCAGAGATGAAATGCAAAATGTCTCGAAGCCCTTAAAAAAAAAAAAAAATACTCAAAAACCTTAAAAAAAAAAAAAAAAAAAAAAAAAAAAAAAAAAAAAATCAGTATTACAATTATTAAATGGAATTAAAAATAAATGAAAGGGAAGTTTCGTAACTGGGCAAACCAGAATTAGTTTAGCAAAACTCAGCAGAGAAGTTCTCTGGTGTCAGATTAGATCTTATTAAAACAATCAAACTATATGTCAAAATTTCTGTTACAAGTTATATGGGACAATTGTCATTTCTTGTTAAATCTGGCATAACACAACAAATATACTTTTCAAAACTAGCCTAATAGTGGATATAAAACTGACTCACCATTACCAATTCCTCATACAAGTCCGGATTTGAACGCATAAAATTAATTTCTAGTGGTTGCAGAGATCCTAAATTGCCCAATCACTGGCAAAATGTGGTGGTGGTAATGATTTTGAATCCCATGTGATTTTATCTTTATTCTGCTTTTCTCTGAAGCATTTCATCTGAGTTCTGTAACATTAATCCTGATATATGACTCCTGCAACCAGTGATTGAAAATCTTAAAGGTTAAGCTTAAAGAAGGATGCAGGGAAAACAGTGTGAACCTCCTTTTTTCTGCAATCCTGAAATACTTATTCCCAGGCTAATACTGCAATGGCCAAAACAGAAAAAAAAAAAAAGACTAGAATCACAGATTGAGACTGAGAGTTTAGTTTCAGCATCCCATCTGAAATATGCAAAGAAGACAAGTAAAAATACTTTTATTTAAGTCTAAATTTCACAAATCCTGTAGTATAAGAAAGATTTTATCTATGTACATAATTGCTTTGAAGTTGAAACAAGCGGCACACATATCTTTTATAGGAGAAGATTTTATGGGAAAGGGACTGGTTTTATCATGTTCTTTAGGCTGAAAAATAGAAACATTTTTCCCAAAGTTCTGATTTTGTGCTGCACACCTGGGAAATGGTTTGAGTGCCTACATGGCAGTTCATTGTACAATAGCACCAGGGACAGAAGGGTTTCTGGTCCATGTGGATGGGGCTGACAGTGGGGTATAGTAGACCAATATGTTTTTAGAGATGCACACAGAGCTAAAAGGGTGTGAAGTGGTACAGGACACAGACCCTGGGTAACTGAATTCTCAAGTTAACTCTTGACAGAGATTGTCAGATACACAGGACTACCAAAAGCAAAGATGAGTGCTCAGTCTTGTTCTTATTTTTAAACACCTATTCAAAATTAATTTTCTTAGATTTTTTAAATGAGTGGTATTGTCACAAGGATTTTATAATCTACCCTAGGAACAGATATACACCTATAAAGCTACTGTCAATGACATCTTTAAATTTTAAATATTTGTTGCCTCATTGTCTGCTCACAGTAATTTTCTGTGTCAGGTTTTCAGCCATGACAGTGACTCAACAGTTTCCTTCTAAACCCAGCATCAAAAATGTGTACAGTTATTCAGTGTTATTGCTATTTGAGTTTAGTTTAGCTCAGTTGTACATATCCAAACAATCATTTATTGTGAAAACAGATTTCCACCTACAGAGTACTAGAGAAGTTTTTTATCTGTTAAGCCTGAAGCAAATGTATGAACTAAAAGGTCCATCTGGAATTTTCCAAACATAGTTTGCTTTCAGATATGGAAACAAAGCTATCTTCATAATAAGAAGAAAACCAAACAGTAAATATGAGAAGAGGTTGGAAGAGAACATGGTCTCTGTCAAAAGACCTTCTTGGATCTTTTCCACATTTATCAAAACATTATCATCAATAATATCATCAATAATATCATCAATATTATGGTCAATATTGTCTGCTCTTCAGTAATATGAGTCACTTTATGCACCAACAGGGTTTTTTATGACATTGCTGTTTTATTTCTAAAGGACTCTTGTATATAGTTTCCCCAGGTGGTATAACTATCACAGACATTGAAATCATGAGGTTTAAATATATTCCCTAGAGGTGAGCTCATTTTCACACTCGAAGAACCTGTGTATTTAGGTCAATCTAGGCACCTCCCTGGACAATTAAATTCCTTGTTTAGACTACCTGGGTAAGAACATTTATGGAAGGAAAAAAAACTTAAAGTGTTAATCCCTTTTGGAAGCATTAAGCTGACATATTAAGTGGACAGAACATAATTTAGGGCACTAGTGACCCCCTTTTGTAATGATAACCCCCATTATATAAGCCTTTAAGTGACAAGAAAAACAAATGAACCACTCAGATGAGTGTAATGGCCCTTGTAAAGAAGAAAGTGAGCCCAGAAACCCAGGACCTCATAGCTCTTTGCTCAGAGATATTTGAACATCCTTTGAGCAGCCAGCTCTGAGACAGGAGAAAGCGAAGACTTCATTAGAGTTTATTTCATTTCCATTCATTATCTGTCCTAATGGAGATGGGGACTAGCGATGATGGGCTCCTAAATCTTTGAAAATCCATCACCTTTCCACTTCTACCTTGAAAGAAAAGGCTGTCTCACAAGATGTCCCCACTTTGTCTCCTGGGGTGAAAGATCTATTGACTGTTGCAGAAATTGTGAGCAAAAAAGGCAGAAGAAGGAATGACAGGGATTGCAAGAGGAAGTGTCTTCCTCTTCCAGACATTTTGTCTTCCTATTGTCCAGCTGAGAGTGGACTTTTGCAGCAATTAATCTTAACTGATCTCTCTTCCTTAGTAGATTGGGCATTCAGCTAAGCATGATAAACTCTGCTAGTTTCTTTTATTTCCTGAACTATTCTCCCACTTTCAGTGTGCAAACCATTTTTATAGGTACATTGGACTCATCAGCTGAGTATTTTTCCATCAGACAGAGACCCTCATGAGGGCCAAAGGGGCAGTAAACAATTGTAATATTTATGATTTAAGGAATAGTCTGATTTAGCATAAAGAAGTCTATCAGGCCTGCTTCCAGGAGGAACAAGAGCTATAAATTGGTGGCCATTATTCCTACAAGATTGCAATAGGATTTTAGAACCAAAAATATTTGTGTTGGTGGGGGCCTCTGGCGATCCTAGCCCAAACTCCCACTCAGTGCAGGAACAGCTTCCAAGCCAGAATATTTTGCTCAAGGTTGCTTCAATGACTATGATTTGAAAATTTCCAGGGATGGAGTGTCCACAGATGCTCTGAGCACCCTGTTCCAGTGTTGTACCTCTCATTATTCCTGTTATCTTCTTATTTTCAAGCAGCAACTTTTTACTGTTACTACTTATGCTTTCATTGTACTGCTCTGTCTTCTCTGCAACCACTCTTTAGGTAGTTGAAGGCAGGAATTAAATCTCTCCCTCAGCCTTCTTCAGGGTAAACAAAACCAATTATCTTTGTCACTGTTCGACTACCATATGCGCCAGTCCTTAACCATTTTAGTTATGCTCCACTGGAGTCAGCAGTTTGTTGATGTGCTAGGAGACTTGAAACTGGAAAAAGGGTTCTGGATGCCACCTTACAGATACCAAATAAAGGGAAGTAATAACCCTCTGTTGAGTTACTGGCTATGTGTTGGCTGATGCAGTCCACTATGGGGTTAGTCTGTATCACTTGCAAGGGCACACTGCTCACCCTCAGCCAAGACCCCCCCCAGATCCTTTTCTCTATGCAACCCACCCAACCAGTCTACATTCTATACTAGCTCATGGGTTTATTTCTATCATGGGTGCCAAAGTGTGCATTTGCACTGGTCAGACTCCATGACGTTCATGCTAGCACATTTTTCCAGTACACTGGGATCTCCCTGAATGTACAAACGGGTGTACAAACAACTCTGCTAAACTTGGTGTCATCAAAAAACTTGCTTCCAAGTCTCCTGTTATCACTGATTGAGATGTAAAATACTGTGGAGCACTATTTTCTCTTGAAGGACTGTATTTATAACCAGACTTCGGTTCAATGTCTGTCATGTCCCTGCTCCTTGCATGGGAATTGTACTGGAAGACCTTTATAGGTCCCTTCCAGCACAAACTGTTCCATGATTCTATATCCACTACTCTCTCCTATGCAGATACTCAGTCATTTTAAGGCAGCTGCTGTTTGAATCCTTGATATTGATAACAGTTGGATTTTTTACGCACTGGGGTAGCAGGAATAATTATAATTAGTTCTTTGGTTTGGCTGAGAAGAACATGCTGCATTGTTGAGATTGTTCCACAATTCTCCTATTCAAGGTGCATTAAAAAATATTAAGTATATTAGAGAACTTACTGATTCTTGTACATTTTCTTGGTCACCTGCATTGCTACACAGAACAAGAGTGTGCTTGAAGAAAGGGGGTCGTTGCAAAAGCAGTCACACTGTCACACCATGAAGAATTCAGTGGAGCTTCAGAGATATTAAAAAAAAAATACTTTTTTTTTTTTTAGCAAACTCTTCGATGCTTCTCCTGAAGAGCACTTGAAACTGTAATTACTGTACTCTGAATCTTTTTAATTTATGCTGATATTAAAGATGGAAGTGTCAAGAAGTATTCTGGAAGGGGCACAGAGAAACAAAGAAGGGATTAGAGAGTCATGGCCCTACAAGTACATACTGGAGAAAAGTATTTCATTTTATTAAGAAAGAGATGCTACAAGGAGGCTTTCAAGTGTTCCTCTTCATCAAAGGAAAGTTAAAAGCCTGTGAATGAAATGGAGGATTTTTTTCCTTAGTTTAAAAATCCTTTAGAGTTCTACAAGGCTCCTTACAATTAAGACCTATTCTCCTTTCCACCACCACCCTTTTGAAGTTATTTTGCTTGGTTTTGCTCTCTGCAATCTTTTATTTTTTCTTTGATCAGATGTTCATGTTACTATGCCACATAAGAAGTACTTGGGCTTGTAGAAAATATGTCAAATTGTGTAATGGTGCCTTTTCTAAAATGCCATGAATATGCCATGCTCAGTCGTCCATCTACTCAGTGAATTGCAGTTAAAGACAAAATCTATTTAACTTTATTTAACATTATTTTAACTTTTTGCATATACACACTCATGGACATGCAGAGTCAGTAGCTCCATGGTTTACGAGAGCGTTCCAGAGAGGTTGCACTGTGATGACCTGTGATGTGCATTAATTCCCCTGTTTGTAGTTACAGTTTGGCTATCTGGCCTACTTGGTGTTGTGCTTCTTTTCAAGTCCTTCTATCTCTGTGGGGTTCCTGACAGTTCACCTCCTGTTTGCCAAATCCAGAACCTGAAAATCAAGAATATTTCTATTCCTCTCAGAGATGTTTTGTATAAAATAATTTAATGCTATTTTTGTCTTCTTTTTTTTTTTCCCCCCCAAAAGAACTCTTACTCATTTTTTTTTTCCATTTTTATAATTTTAAATACCCATTCAGTTGTTTCTCTGTTAAGTGGCTAAGAGGCTAAAACTCCCCCAGCATGCTGTGGTTGCAAGTTACTTAATGAAGCTCTCAAGCCTTCCAGAAATCAGCACTGTAATAGGATTTTGAGTTGGCTGGCTTTTTCCTCTCCTTTCCCTTGAAGCAGTGATACAAGGATGTCTACTGGAATAGAGCTGAAGCACATGAGGACAGCAGCTGTTGGCAAGGAGAAGGAGCAATAAAATCCTTAAATATTCAGGTACATTTCCAAAATGTAAACAGAATTTGAAAGAATGTCCTTTGCACAAAAAGAAAATTAGGATGTTTTCTGTAACAAAGGTACAGGAACACAGATTTTATGACCAATCATGAGCTTTTTGGTTCAAAACACAGTAGATGTATGGAATATAGATGAACATCAAAAGCTCCCACAGGCAAAGTCCTTCATGTTATTTTTTTAATCATAACATACTGATATAATGTACTTAGAGATTTAGGATATCTTACAAAGTGTATGGAGCTTCAGGATAATATAAACAGAGTTTAAAATTTGGGACTTAATGGTCTCTGAGTTTGGGAACTATTTATATGGTAAAAAACAGAGCTGTTTTGATTAAATTGATGTTGTGGACTTCAGCAAAACAATGGTCAACACATGCTTTTATTACAAATGCACAAACTAATTTCCAAATGAAAGCTTACCCATGAAGTAACACCATAACCATGTATGTAATGCAAATTCTGCAGAGGCATGGTCTGAGTTGCAGTGACCAAAACAATGCACATGTGTTAAGGAACAGAGAATACGGTTTCTCAATTTTTTCATGCTGTTTTCCCCTCTACTTCAGCAAATTTTGAGTAAGCATCTGTCCTTGGAAATAGGAAGGAATCCAAATTCTGAGTACATTTCTTATCTAAAACTTCAAAATTATTTGCTGAAGCAAATGAATTTAATTGTCAGGCTTATTTGTTAAAAATTAGGTCTCTCAGCAGAGCTGTTGGTACCAGGCAGTAGTTCCTGTATAAGAATTTCTGTCCAATGATTTCCATCAGATTGGTACATTATACACATCAGTCACTACTTTATGTGCTCAGAGTGTGTGTAGCATGCTGCCATCGGAGAGAGATGATTTACAAGGGCACACAGTGACAGCAAAAGGGGGAATGGCTTCAAACTACAAGACAGTAGGTTTAGATCAGATACTTGGAAGAAATTGTTTACTGAGGGGGTGAGGCAATGGAACAGGCTTCCCAGAGAAGTGGTGGCTATCCCATCCCTAGCAGCGTTCGAGGACAGGTTGAATGGTGCTCTGAGCAATCTGGTCTGGTAGGAAGTGTCCCTGTTCTTGGAACCAGATAATCTTTAAAGTCCCTTCCAAACCAAACTGTTCTATGACTCTATGATAGATGCAATAATTTCCAGTCTTCATACAGTGTCATCTTGAATTAGTAATTTTATTTTCAAATTCACTATTCCTACACTGTGCCTCAGTCCCTGAAAAGGGGATCCTGTGTGTGTTTCTCTTCGGGTGGCAGGCAGATGTTTCAGAAAACTATGCAAGCTTTGTTTTTAGACAATGTAGACAATGCAAAGATTAAACATTAAAAACTTCTTGAGTAATTTTTATTACTCAAGAAGGTTTGTCTGCTTTCACAGCAGGAGGCAGTTTTTGACCTTGAAAGATAATTGCACAGATTCACTTCTATTAGGGTCCCTCCCCAGTCTCCCAATAATTTAATAAGTATAGGAGGCTGATAAATAAAGTGTGTAATGTCAGTGTTATGAAAGTTTAATCATTGGTCATTACAGTAGAACAAAGTAATTTAATAATTACTCTGTGAAGTACCATTACAGCATGTTAACTAAGTGCTGTCAAATGCTCGACATCTGAAGAAATGTGCAGTGTCTCTCCAGAGCACAGCAGCCACTGTGTCTGTGCTGCACAGGGAATGCCTCCAAAGGATGTGTGCCTACCCCAGGTTCTAATGCAGAGATGCCAGCTCAATAAAGGCAAAGCAAGAGGGTTGTTTTCCTCAACAGCTGGACTTTGGTTAGCTTTGCAAACAACCTGGCAGCAGGTATATGCTGTAAACTGCTGGAACAGAGCCAGAGCTCTGGGTTTGCATAATGCTCAGCACAAAGACTATTTCTTTACTGTCCCTGATGCATTGCAAAATGTAGTGATATCCTCTCTCGTGCTACGCTGTGTTAGATTACAGACAGAGGGATGGGCTGCCCGTTCCTTTGATCACTCAGCAGCCCAGTAGGCACCTGATCAAATCCCCCAAAAACAAGTATGGGACTGCAGGTGTAACTCAGCAGGATCTTTATTAATAATTTGGTTGGCTGCCCTTTTCTGAGAAAGTGCGGTGTTAATCAAGAGAAACTGAAGAAGAGATCCTTCTATGGAATTCTGAAATAAAAGATTCAAGTATATCTAAGGCAGTTCTAATTCCAGTATTTTCTGTGTCTGGTCTGTAAGCAAACCTGTTGTATGGATCCTTACCCTGATGTCACTGTTACTTCTTACCTATGTTTTGAAACCTTAAATCTGAATATTTTAAGTTTGTATCTGATCCCGATTTTTAGCTATCACACGTCACCCTGTAGACGCAGGACAGGACCTAAGACCTTCGCCATTTACTTTTATCTTATATTTAAATGCACTGACCCATTACACACAATGGACAAATAAATATGATGATTGAAATGTGCATAGGGGATATCCTGATAATCCCTATCCATAAAGAAAACTGGGTAAACAAGACCACACTGCAGACACAGGGACCAGAAGTGATATACGGGCTAATAAGACTGAAAAGCAAAAACCAGATTCATGGTAGAAAAAACAAGAAACTCCCTGTACTGTGGTTTATTTTTTTTCCCCTTGGTTCTTTTTTTTTTTTTTTTCCAGCAGCTGGTACCTAGATTTGTCAGGCTCATTAGCATTTTTGTGCTAATACCTCCTAACTGTGCTAAGGCCCTTGTTAGAATTTCAGAATAAGCAAATATATTTTTGACAAAACACAAAATTCAGTTGATTTTCACCATGGAGAGATTACCTTAAGCATTCCAGATCTTAAAATGACCTGTATTTTTTTCCCACCCTTACATCTTGCAATGAAATTAGAACTTAGTCTTTGAGATTTTATCAAAAAATACCCCAAACAAACAAATTAAAAGAAAGCAAAAAGATAATTACCTTTTCTGTAAAAGAAAGAATATAATGAAGAGGATGAAAGAATATCTCTAGACAGTAAATCTCTCCCCTGCTATTCATTTCTCCCAAAGCAACCTTTCCTGTATAAAGATGTTGAATGAGGCTATTTCTTCAATAAGAACATGTTCTGCTTTGAAGAGGGGTGAACCACTCTACTTTCTTTAGCAAAGTCTTTACTCTTTATTAATTAACTGCCCTTAATAAACATTTGAAAAGCAAGAGTACAAAGGCATGTGTTTCTCAGCAGTTAACACATTGATATCCAGACAATGATGTCTAGAGCAGCAACAAAAAGATATTTCAAGGCATTATAAAATAATGTTTATTTGGACCACATGCTAGATAATTACTGGCTATGAAGTTTGGATTCAAAGGGATACACCTTAACAGCCTTATACTGAATATTCTCAGTGAGTATCTTAGCAAAATGTGGTTAGGAAGCAGTTTTTTGTCTTCTTAACTGTACAGCCATTAAATAAGAAACAACAATTAGCTGATCAGCTACAAGAGAAAAAAATTAAGGACTGAATATACACTATTAACATTTTGGTTTACAATTTACTGGTCCCATTATTAAAATCATAACAAAAATAATGAATGAAGTAAACTCCCAGTGATTTGTTTATGAAATATGAAGACCAGAATAAGAATAAGGACCACATCAACACAGTGACATCAGCAAGTCAGAAAAATGAACAGGAGCCTCAAATTGGCATTAAAATATATTAAATAATCATGTAAGTATTGTAATTGGCAGGTAAAAGTCACAAGACTTTGGGTGAAGTTTCTGTGTCTATGAACAAAAAGGGACAACAGGAAATTCTGAATATTTCTCTACAACCATAAATTTTGTCCATACCAAATGGTTGCATGGGTAGTGCACTTAAGTTCTTTTACGAAATGCTAAAATCAGCATAATTCATTGTTGAACAATAAATTAGATTCTAGGTAAAAGTCTTCATGTAACCTTCCCATTACATGACTTTTTGAGAATAAGTAAAAGAAAATATAATAGAAATACCCTGAATCTGAAAAAGACAGTAAGGAAAAAATATCAGCATCTGTCAAGTTCTGAAGTGTGTGGTTTTCAGTGGAACTGGTGTAGGCTTAAGTGTCAGATGGTTTTGTAGTGGTCTTAACAAATGAAAGGTCATAATTATTTGCTGGAAAGCAATAAATTATTTGCACTATATTTCTGTGATTCATCAAACTCATAGAAACAAAAAAGCTGTGTAATTTTCTGACCACGAGTGTTTTGGCAGAATTGAACATTGTTATAAAGACAACAGTTTTCTTAGTTTCTGAAATGAATGTTAAATGGCTTGGAAACTACCACTGGAGATCTCACTCTGCAGAAGTTCAGGTTTCTGATTGCTTAATTTTATTCCTTCAGTGTTTTCTGGAAGAAACATTACATCAGTATTCCCACACTGATTCCAGCCTCCATACCAAACTAGGGTTTGTTAACTTCTTTTCAGTAAAAATGTTGTGCTTCTCTTTTTTTTAAGGTTCTTTTTAAGAAACAGAACTCAAAGCAGTGTCTTTGCACTGCACAGTTTTAAAGTGTTCCTGACAATATACTTGCTATTATACTCTATAAGCAGTGTCTTTTTAAGCAATAGGAGAACAAGTGTTTTGGGTGTAAGGGACTCTTTGATTCAATTTTTGTTCTGGACAATTAATTCTACTATGAATTGACCATGTATATATAGATTACAATCAATTATAATTGTGCAGATAAAATTATTATTGACCTTTGTGGATTTGTTTGTGGCTCTTGAGTAAGGGTTAATTACAATTTTGTAACATATCATTTTTTTTTTTTTGTTTTGATACATAGATCAGTCAGCAGCAGCAGCACTTTGGTGTTAGGGTGAAAAGAGTTTGTGAGAACATTCAGTTTTGTTTTTGGTCACAGCTGGCATTTTTATGGGCCAGTGTGGATGTAGCTTAAATGAGAATGTGTGCTACAATAGCCTAAATAGTTAAGACAAACAATGCCATAAATGTCATCTAGAATTATAACTCTCCAAATGTCCTAAAAAGACGAGTACATCCTGGACTCCCTGTGTTTTGTACCTTTCTGCCAACTCCATAATCTCACCTTCACACACCCTTTATTATTGCAATTACTGGGGGTGTGTGGGAGGAAAATAATGCCAAGGCAGAAATACAGGATGGGAAGCAATGTCAACTGCTGGAAATTAATTGTAGATGCTTTGTTCACTCTTCCTTGCTTCCCTTTTGTATCAGTGTTGCTCCTATCTTTTCTTAAATGTGCTTCTAGGTATTGTTGGCAAAATGGATGGCAAGTCACATAAAGTTTAATCACTGTTTTTGGTTTGCGTTGTCTGGTTTTGTTTGTTTGGCCCCTCTCCCTTGCTCCTCCACCCCAGTTTTAAGAGTGAACTGTGTCTCAGAAAAGTTTAGAAGTGAATTCCAATAGGTTACAATTAGCTCAAAGTACCACTTCTTGCAGTAGGGTTTATTCTTTGAATTGCCTGGAATTTAATTTGGCAAGCACTGATCTGCAGACATTGTTAAATTCCTCGACACAGCCATTTCAAAGCTATTAGAGGCTCTGTTTCTCTTTCACTTGCATCAACACAGCACCTTCAAAAGCTCTATGATAAGTTCAAAACATTTGACATTTGTTTATGCATTTATATAATTTTGAACTCATGCAAATTTCAAAACAGGCACAAAAACTTGTTCCTATTCTTGAGGAAATTTCTGTCTAACTCTCAAATGATAGCGTCCCTCTCTCACAGGAGAAGCTCATTAGCAAACTGTAACTCCTGTAGTCTTGCCTTTTGGGCTGTGAGTCATTCCAGCTCTGCTGTACTGCCTCCTTCCCTCCCTTGTGTACAAAATGGGCATGCACTGTTAGTTTTACTGCAAAGTAGTTTCTGCTGCCTGGAAAACCTCCTAAATTCAGCTTTAGGAACTTGAAACATAGCTCTGAAGCATATTCAGTTTCAGGAGTCCTATAGTCTGTCAGCGCTTCCTGGCTGCAATCTAGAATGTGCAGTTTTATTATGGCAAGCATTTCTTCATCATGGATTCTTTATATAATATGTGCACAACCTACAGTTGATGGTGTGGAAATGTGTTATTGCAACTTCCTGTCTTAAGTAGACGTGTTTCTAAATTATTTTGCCTAAAGCATCTGTTATGCCTCCTGTATCTCTTTCAGTATCAAATTCCCCTCTCATTTAGACTCCAAACAGTATGAAGTATATAAAAAGAATCTTATCTTGCTTAGTGCTTCTTTACCCTATTTTGTCAGACATTTGTTGAGGAATACCTGGTGGTTACCCAGTCACATTAGATGATTTGAACTCCAGTCAGGGTGAAATAGTGTGCAAATAGAAGAATTAGCACTGTAAACTGACAATACAGTGTATTGAAATTAGGTAACAGTAGAAAAGCACTGAAAGAAAATTGTACTTAAATTACTTATTAACCAGAAAATTCTCTTTCTCCTTCAACTGTGGCCTTAACATGGTGGCCAGCAGAGAAGCAGATTGTGCAAGCACACAATTACATTCAATTACATCTTCAGTTGTATCCTAGCAAACAAAACTCCCCTTTGTGTTTCCTTCACCAGAGTTTACTTCCTTGGTCTATCATTTTACATCTTGCAGGCAGTTTTTCCTCTGAAGCCTCAAAATCTTCAGGCAGTTTTAATTCTTTCCTATCCAACATGTAATCTACTTAATCCTTCTCTGATTGTAGCACCAGATTAATGTGTGGTTTACTTATAGAAGCAAACATGTCTCTGTTGGGCTGAGCATAACTTCTTGTACTTGAAAGGTTAAATGTGAACTCCTTGGTTCAGCAAAGGATAAATCTATCCTCTCTTTCTGTTGGTTCACTGAAAATTTCAGAGTGAAACATGTTTTGCCCTAGACAATCAGGTATTTTGCATTTTGTTTTACATATTAACAGTTTCTAAGCCCAGCTCCTATAAAGTGTGTTACAGTGCAGTGATCATGGCACAAATAATGACAAAGCTCTTACCCTGGACTGGAAGGAGATCAGTATTTCTTTTTTTAAGAACAGGATAACAACTTGAAGGTTCAGAAAAACATTTAGGCTTTTCTGTACTTCTTCTAGTGATCTGATACACTACTTTTCTTTCTACTTGCTGTTTTATGTTTAGTATTTTGTAAAAATCTTCCCTTTTGGGAGAACCAGAAAGATTATCATTCTTCCTGAGACAGCTAGAGTTGAATGATAAATTAGTTTGGTCACAAATCAGGTCAGGTTTTTTGTTTTTTTTTTAATAAGTCCTCTGACTTCTGTTATCAGCAGTTAACAAAAGATGTGCAACTTTTTTATTTATTGGATAAGCCTTTTGGTTTGGTTCTCTCTATTAGATAATAAGATTTCTATTTTTTGTGAATATTATAGAAAAATGGTACTACTACACAAAGAACAAAAGAGACAAATTATTATTTGCAAAGGAAATTAGACTGGCAAAAAGTAGTGATTAAAGCAGGTTTTTGTTGGAATTCCACTCTGTGAACTAGGGTTTTTTGTTTAATAAAAGGAAGTTAATAGTTGTAGATATATACAATGCAGAAGACACTTCAGTACTCCTGAACTTGGATCTTCCTTTCAACGCTCTACAAAACCAGTGTATTGCTATCTGAGCTGTGTTATATTTGTAAACTATAAGCTGGGGTCAATGCCTAAAGAATGACATGTGCCTTTGCTGAAAGAAGGAACAAATTCTGGTTCATATTTTCAGAGCTGGGAGGGTTAAGGAAATCTAGCCATAAACTGTGATCCTGCTTTGTGTACTCCACTTATTTTGGATTGAGTTCAATTATTCAGGACAATGATAGGCATGTTAAGACACACTTTGTTCAGTACAATACTGTTTGCAATGAGTCTGTCTTCATACAGTTTTGTTTCCCATGCCCCTAATTTCCCATTTTTTGTCATTTATATTGTACTGAATCAGGCAATACCACTAATTGTAGGTTGAAAACCCAGCCTTCATTTGCACATTATACAATGAGATAGAGTAGCTTTCAGATCATGATGGGCAAATTTTGCCTTCACAAGCATATACTGCCTTGTGTGGTTTCCAGGGATGAAGATTCTTTGAAGGCAGACAATATCATAAGTGCACTTTAAGGGAAGAATGTGAAAAAATGTTCTAAAAGGGTATAATTGATATAAAAGGTCACACCTGTAAATGTTAAGTGTTGTAAAGAAGATTTGTTGAGCATCATGATACTGGAATTTGAAAAAAACCATAGAAGATTACAGCTGTGAGTTAAATATTGGGGAGCATGCACAGTATTGTGGTATGACTTTATAAATATTCCCTATCTAAATCCTGATCCAAGCAGTCTATGAATTTGAAAATTCAAAATTCTATCCTAAATATCAGGAGCACCACCCAGTTCTACTGCTTTTCTCTGTTTCTGGTTCCAGTCATGTTTGTTTAAAACTTGGTTGTAAACTTTGTTGGAAATGAAGAGCAATCAGGCAGAAAGCCCCCCTGCTTTCATTTTAATCAATTGTTTTTACCTCATAATATCTAATTCTATGTTTTAGTTCTTCTTCATTCATTGATGTTCTTTGTGTTTTCTTATGTCATGCACACCTATTACTTGATAGGCATATATTAACTCAGTGAAATTTATGTTCTCTTGATCTCTTCAAAATATTTTCACATTTTCAATGATATATGAAATTACTAGATCATTGTTCCTTAACTTCAAGGATTAGAGTCAGTTTAAACAATAAAGTTTGTACTGCAGAAATATTAGCTATATGTGAAGAAGATCAGAATTATTTTCCAATTAAATCTCTTTTCTTCATCTTATTATGTAGGTGCTTTTATAAATACTGCCAGAATGTTTTTTGTCAGTTCTTTTTGTTATCTGGGACTATTTTTTGTCTTAAGAGCATTACATTTAGACTTAATTTGGTAGGATTGTTTGATATTCAAAATCTACCTTAGAAGAAGTGGTACAATGATGGTATTGGGTTCTATGCAGGAATTAAATTTTATTGCTTTATTTTTCTGTCAGCTTAACTCTACTTGCTTCAGTAAAATTATGCTAACCTACACCAGCTGAAGGTATGGCACATTAGCAAATCTCCTTTTAGTGGCAGTCTCCTTTTTCATTATTATCCACCTCCAGTTTTTCACCTTATCTTGTCATATGCCCTATTGTCTTGGGGTAATTTCATGATAATACTATATCCCCCTATTGTCTGCTTTATGCCCAGAAATGGGTCCTGCAAATTTAAGCTGCATCCAGGAGAGGGGGGAGAGAAGCCGGGCGAACTCTTCAGCGCGGTTTTTGTTCAAGGACTCCCACACTCCCCTGCATGCACCGCTGCAGAGCTGAGGGAGAAGTGTCCTGCTTTTACCTTTCTGGGTCTGTGGCGGCTTCTTCTTCTTCTTCCTCTTCTTCCTCTTCTTCTTCTTCTTCTTCTTCTTCCTCTTCTGCTTCTTCTACTTCTGCTTCTTATTCTTCTTCTTCTGCTTCTTCTGCTTCTGCTTCTTCTTCTTCTTCTGCTTCTGCTTCTTCTTCTTCTTCTGCTTCTTCCTCTTCTTCTTCCTCTTCTTCTGCTTCTTCTTCTGCTTCTTCTTCTGCTTCTTCTNAGTTTTGCTACAATCCATGGCTATATAGAGTGCATATATATATATAATATATTGTGCATATACAGATATGTATATATATATATAAAAATATATGTTTCTATGTATATATATGTATATTTGTTCTCATCAAGGAATTTGTTGAACACATTTCTCTTTATCACATCCTTGCCAATTTGCTTAAAGTAGAAGGCAGCACATATAGACTTGATGTAGCGCATTATGCAGTGATGTACAAATATACCAGAAAGAAAGAGATGTTCATTCTTAGTTTCATAGAAAAAAGAGCAATGAAATACACTTCTCTGAAACTTTCTTTGTTTTTTTTTTTCTAAATGACCTTAATATTTCCTTTAGCTAATATCAAGGTATTAAACTAAGACTTCAAAACTGTTAAATTTGAAAGCTGTTTATGAAACTAAATTTTCAATTTAAAAATGCTAGTAAGAAATATTTTGTTCCCAAAGTATTCCAATAGTGATACATATTATTAAATTATTTTTTTCTCTCATGCCAAATTGCAACTATAGCCACATTTTCCTGATGCATATTACTTTTTGATGAACTTGTATTTTTCAATAGGAAAAACATTTATTGGAAAAACCTCAGAGCAACTATTCTGTACATATGAGATACAAGTTCCTCTCATACTGACAGAAAATTGATAGATCATTTCTTAGGGATGGATACCCAGGAGAAAATGAAGAATCCAGGCAGGAATGCTGATATTCTGGTTTTGATTATTCCATCAAAAACTTGGAACTCACTGCTCATTGTTTATGACAAATCACATTCTTTTTCTTACCTCAGGTTATAAAAATTTAATTACCCAAATACTCTTTCATTGATTTAATATGTTTCCTTATTGGCAAAGGGTTCAGCAGTATATTTTCCGACCCATTTCATAGTTTGGTTTTGGATGGGTCTAGTGACAGGATTTCATTCCTCTTTTCAGCTGCCGAATTGATCTTGCAATCTTAAATGTTTNGACAGGAGACCCTCGCCACAGCCCAGAGGGGAGCCCCTGGGGCACTGCACCCCAACTCTGGAGGACCTTGGGAGAAGCTGAGCTGGACTCTAAAAAAACCCACCATCTTTCTCCACAATGAGAAGGTTTATTATCTAACATTATTCTTTTTTTTTTTTCCCTCTTGTGCTTGCGTGCACCCTGCTTGTTAAATAAACAGGGTTTTTTTCTCCTTTCCTTCAAGAAATTCCTTTCGAGCCTGTGGGGGAGGGGTTGCCAAAACCTGCCTTCCATTAGAGAACACGTTCATCGCACGATGTTTCCTCCTAATTTATCTCAAACTGAGACACCTATACACCTCCTTCTTCTCATCCCCCATTTCCTATCCAAATAGAAGTTATCAGCTTCAGTCATACATTCTTTTTATTCCCCTTACCCCAAACCAAGATTCTTCTGCTGTGGCTCCTACTAATTACTGCTTTTATGAGGAACCTTTATTGCACCACCTCATTTTCCACCTTCAAATACTTTTGTGAGCTTTTCTCTCCTTTTTGCTCACCTACAACTGTGCTCTGTTACAGGCTATTTTTTTATGTCCTATTAGCTTGTTGTCCTGTTTGACAGTGTTTGCTGGTTGTCTCTTGCTATATTCACAGTGTGTAGGGTCTTGAAACAGAAAAATATAGTACAAGTTCTTTGTTTTGGATTTATAGAGCAAGTAGCACATGAGAGTTCTCAGATGCTAGGCCATATAAACAACATAAATTAATCCACACTCTACTGAATTTGATCCGTGGGGTAAATTCATAATTCATGACCACACCACATAAGACAAAACATATTTTATGTAGAAATTACATAGAAGAATAAACACTGACATTCCTTTACTTTTTCTCCTTTTTTTTTTCCTCCCCTTTTATTGTTTCTCTGTATTTTAACAAGTTTAAGAATTTCCCAAAAATAATTAAGTTAATCTCCATATATGTAGCACTCTACTTAAAAGGGTATATTTTCAGGTCAGTAAATTCACTATCTTCCAGAAAGAACTTTGGAAAATGTTCATCTTTTTGCCTGAATTTCCCCCAAACTTGGTATTAGAGGGCAAATAGAAAGGGAAAAGTTAATAAAATAGATATCTGTACAAATATCCTCCTAGGCTTTGGAAATGTGTTCCTCTTTATTTCTGTTTAGCACTTCTGGTGTGGTTATGAAGAAGATCAGAGAGCATAATTCCATGCATTTCTTTAATTTGATATTTTTCCATGTCTTGATAGGTCCAAAAGTCTCTTCTTACACTGGGACTTGTTGCCTTTTTTCTCCTGTGTGCATAGGTATGCAGTGTTCATATTTGAGACAGGTTATGTTTTCACCCAGCATTATTTCTCTCCTTCTGCCCTCCTGCCCGTAATTTCCTAAATAATTTATTTCTGCTTTATGTTCTCAAGACTCTGTTGATTTCAAAAGATTCACAACTCAATCCACTCTAGCAGCATTTTTGCATGGAGAAATGTTCTATTTTTCAAAAATACTTCAGCAATGAAATCTTTCATTATATCAAGTTCTCTATAAATTGGTAAGCAATTTTTAATTTTATTTGGAAAATTAACTTAATGAGGTTTTTTACTGTTGGAAATTTAAATGTCAGAAAAGATGCTAATACTTCATGGATGCCTTTAAACTCCTGATAAAGTCTCCATATTTACTGCTTTTCACTATATAAATAGAAAATTGAATGAGTGATGAAAATACAACACATAGTTTGTACAAAGCTAATCAAAACCAACTTTTTCACTCCTTCAGAAGTTTTGGGGTTTTGCTTATTAATTAGGGCCTCAAATTATAAATGTTTATGCAGATTTCTAAAGCTTCATCAAAGGTCCTTCCAGCATAATGCAATTAAGTTTCAGTTGATTAGGCAATTATAAATAAATGAGATTTTTTTCTCTGTGAACAATGCACACAGATAAACTGGTTTGTGGAACTAATATGATAAAAGGAATGCTGTGGGAGGGTTGTCACATGTATTATGCAAACTTAGAAAATCCTCGTAATGTGGAGCTTCAAACATTCTGTTCTCCCTCTGGCATCTATTGATTTTTTGAAAGGGAAAAGCAGATAAGATGTAAATTATTGCCCATTTTTTTTCTGTTTAGGTCAATTATTCACCATAAGTCATAGGAGATATTTGCATGTTAAATTCAGGCTTAGCTGTGGAAAAAAAATCTGTGCTTTGTACTCAGAAAACATTTTAATTAAATGTTTATGAATATGAAACAAGTAATAAATGTATTTTGTTTATTCAAGAGATTACTGATGGATGACAATATTCTAAATTGGAACAGACTTATAATTTTCTTAAAGTGTTTTAAAGCTTTCAATGCTTAATACAGAACAATGATTTTCTAACATTAAAGTAGACTCTGCAGAAAGCAGTATGCACCTTGTTATTCTTGGTGCTATTATTTCTACTAGAGACTAATGTGTATGTAGAGCATGCAACCTAAAACAAGCATTAGAATATTCAGGCCATATGCTTATCCTCCTTAATATGTTTTACAATATGTGCATTTATTTGAAGACATTCTAACCATTTGACACCAAATGTTGCATGCTGAGCAGGGCATATCTGACCAGGAAGTCTGAAAAAAGAAGAATGTTTATTCATATCTATATCTAATAGATAAGAAGCAGCATGTAACCAGGTTTTGCAAATGAGGCATCAGATGCTTTCCTGACAGACATACAAATTTTAAAACAGCACTGATTAAGGTCTTATATCTAAGATCATACTGCCCTTGACTTCAGTAATGCTGTCCCCACATGCTGTAAGCAAAATGAAGACAATGGCATCATTTAGATGAAGCACATATTTCCACACTTCAGTCACAGGCTTTTTCCTTCTAGAATACAGCCTAACTCAACACTGGACTCATTTGCCTAAATTAAGTGTTAGATCTTTTGCTGTGAATGGGAAAATCACTTTGATAATTGAACTTGATTTTAATATTATCACTAGTATTTTAATATATATCACTAATATACATTCTAAATGAAATAATCTTTCTAATCTCTCTGATTTCAGCTTGTTGTGACACTAACAAGGAATTTATCCTGACAAAACTAAGACTTAGCTTTTAACTTAGTTTTTTAAGGAACTGATGGTGAGGTGGTCCAACTCCATGTCTGCCACTAATTTATTTTGGATGTGGTGACCCAGTAAAACCATTTGAAAAATCAAAGATAAATATATCTTGCTGAGTTTTGCTACAATCCATGGCTATATAGAGTGCATATATATATATAATATATTGTGCATATACAGATATGTATATATATATATAAAAATATATGTTTCTATGTATATATATGTATATTTGTTCTCATCAAGGAATTTGTTGAACACATTTCTCTTTATCACATCCTTGCCAATTTGCTTAAAGTAGAAGGCAGCACATATAGACTTGATGTAGCGCATTATGCAGTGATGTACAAATATACCAGAAAGAAAGAGATGTTCATTCTTAGTTTCATAGAAAAAAGAGCAATGAAATACACTTCTCTGAAACTTTCTTTGTTTTTTTTTTTCTAAATGACCTTAATATTTCCTTTAGCTAATATCAAGGTATTAAACTAAGACTTCAAAACTGTTAAATTTGAAAGCTGTTTATGAAACTAAATTTTCAATTTAAAAATGCTAGTAAGAAATATTTTGTTCCCAAAGTATTCCAATAGTGATACATATTATTAAATTATTTTTTTCTCTCATGCCAAATTGCAACTATAGCCACATTTTCCTGATGCATATTACTTTTTGATGAACTTGTATTTTTCAATAGGAAAAACATTTATTGGAAAAACCTCAGAGCAACTATTCTGTACATATGAGATACAAGTTCCTCTCATACTGACAGAAAATTGATAGATCATTTCTTAGGGATGGATACCCAGGAGAAAATGAAGAATCCAGGCAGGAATGCTGATATTCTGGTTTTGATTATTCCATCAAAAACTTGGAACTCACTGCTCATTGTTTATGACAAATCACATTCTTTTTCTTACCTCAGGTTATAAAAATTTAATTACCCAAATACTCTTTCATTGATTTAATATGTTTCCTTATTGGCAAAGGGTTCAGCAGTATATTTTCCGACCCATTTCATAGTTTGGTTTTGGATGGGTCTAGTGACAGGATTTCATTCCTCTTTTCAGCTGCCGAATTGATCTTGCAATCTTAAATGTTTCTTAATAGTCATTTAAAATACAATCTTTTTCTTTACAGCTTTTTAAATACAGTTTGAATAGTATTGTTATTCTTTTATTGTGTCAGGATAGGCAACATATTACACCAAAAGGAACTAGCAATTTATAGCAAGATGTGTTCAGGCTTGATCAGTGGTCTCATCTTTTATGTGACTTGCCAGCAGTAGTCATGGGCAATATTTGCATTTAAATATCTATCTATCTACATCTATCTCTCTCTATATATGCATAGATAATGCCATGGACCCCTCAAAGACGACACAGCAACAACAACAAAATATAAAAAATGGCAAAACAAAAAAATGTCTTCTTCATTAACTTCAGCAGTGTGGTGTGAATAACAAATAATTCCTTTATGTTATTATTTTATATGTATGCATTAATTTATTGCTATTGTAATCCTTCTTATGTGACTTTTTAAATCACCTCTTTAATTGTTCTCACCTGAACACTGCAAAAGCCATTGGAAGGCTGTAAGGAGAAGGTGGGACAAAGTGAGAATAGGCCTATAAGGGTGTTTGGAACCATCCTAGCCCCTGATTGAATGCACTCCACCTGTTATAAAGCCCCTTCTCCTCACAGCAAGCGAGATTAGAGTTCACACAACAGTCTTGAGTGAGTAAGTCACAGAATAATTAATGCTTTCTTTCATTAGTTTAAAATCAAACAAAATTATTCGAAATTATTTGAATTTGACACCAGTAAGAAGCCATCTTATCTTTACTTTCTTCTACAGCTACTTTTCTGGTGAGTACCTCCAATACTGCCACATGTTTTTATACAACTTATAAGTCAGAAAGAGATCTGACAGCAGAAAAAGTTGGAATTCTGGGAGTGTTGGTTTCTGAATACAGGTATAGGAAGGCTCTAATTCTAAGTTTCAAGGTGATCAGAGATTCTCTTTGGTAAGATTACACTAGGACAAGCTGCCTGTGGCCATTGGGAATACTATTAGATTCTAAACTTAGCACTTCCAACTTTGCACATGGAGTGCTTCTACTGCATGTCTCAGTACCTCACTTGTAAGTGTGCTGGCATAAATCAGCAGTCACTGCAGACCTAAAAGCTTCCCAAAGGGGTAGAAGACATGCTGGAGCTCTCCCTACTACTTGGAGCAGAACCAGAAAGGAGTTCCAGATGGTAGGTTTTCAAATTGAGAACAGTCAGATTACCTACACTTACAAGGCCAGTGCAGCCTGAATTGAGGACAGAGTTTTCATTTGCTGCAACCTTCTGGGGCTCAGGACACTGTGTCCACACTGCATCTTTACTGGCAACAAAATTCACACAGGTGCCAATCCTGCATGCCTGCCAGGCAGGCAAAGAGAAGAAACTAATGAAGCAACCTGCATCGTCATTACGAGGGCAGTGCTCTGAATTGTGCCTTGGCACGTGACTTCAGCCTCTGGGCCATTAAATATTCAAACATTTTTTAAAAACACCAGTGGAGACCTTAAGTGCATAAGGTATGATGAATCTTCATCAAAAATAAGTCTTTTTTGCTAGTCACTAAATCACAATTGAATTCTACATATCTTTACTGAGTTTGACCACAGTAGCTTTCACCTTTGTGTTTGTTTACATTTGACTGCATTTCAGGTGGTTTTTTTCAATGCTGGATCATCTTAACTAAAACTGAGAGCAAACAACTGAACAGTGATTCATGCAGAATTTGAAGGAAAAGGAAGGGAAAGGTCCTCCATGATTAAACTTGCAATAGCTTGTTATATTGGTTTCTTGAGATAATATATTGGCATCCTGATGTATGGCAACCCTCCTCCCCCACAGCTATAATTATAGAAAGTAGACTCTTTTAATAGGTGTAATAAATTTTAAATTGAAAAGCCACTCCAAATTTTCCTCTTTCAGTAGCAGGAGGGCATCCAAAAATCCATCAGTTTTTATTTATAGTAATATTTTTAGCAGGTATGTCCAGGTCTGAAATCACAGGAAAACCAGATCCTGGGGTAATGAAAATCAATATAGGCCTGTTGATATGATAACATTAGCCTGATAAGAATGTAAGTTTTACATTAAGGCAATAATTTGAGCTTTGAACACCTCTAATTTTTTTGCTGAATTGAGAAATACGTTTCTGGATGCATTCAGGTAAATCCATCTTCAGATAGAAATGGATTTAACTTTGTTTCAGTAAAGATGATTAAGTCTTTTTTGGGGCTTGCTGTGTTGGAGAATGATAGATAACGCTCTTCATACTCTTATCTCAACTGACTGGCCTGCCTCTGGTCTATTCTCTGGTTTAAAGAAGAGGAAGGAGAATTTCTGTGACAAGATTCTTTGGTAGCACTTCCAGAAAAACCTTTGCCCAGCTTGATAGGCTAGTCTGCAGGGACTATAGGAAAAGTAACAGTGTGTCTAGAAGATCTCACAATGCTATTTGTCCATTGTTAATTTTTCTCAAAGTAACCTCTTCAAATATTTGGTTGTATTTGAAGAGTTTAAAAAGTCTGATTTTTAACAATAATTGAATAATTAATAATAATTAAATTTAATAACATAATAATATTCTCTTAGTTTCTTGAGAGATTCCTTGATGCAAGTTCAGTCTTACCTTGCATATGTTAGAAGTAAATCTGGATCTTACCCCTCATCTTTTCAGTATTTGCAGGGCAAAAGGAAAGTGTAAAATTAGAAGGATAGACATAGTACACTTACACTGTAGCTGCCAAAATACTTTGTTGGCACAGCCCCTAACTGTGCCATTGTCATAACCATGATTGTACTACTCCTTGCTATTTGAAAACCACCTCAGTTGTGTGTATAATCAAATAATTTCTGCAGCTGTATTGCAGAATCTCTCAGTCCTAGATTTTTCAGACAATACTTGCTGCTTTATGAGAGGCTGGGCAGGGGGTGGGGGTTGTTTCATAACATTTTCCCTGGATTATTTGTTCTTCATTGTCTTGAAAATTTATAGAGCTAGGGCTTCCCTTTAGATGTTGCCCTGTAATACAGCTGGTCTAAATTGGTTTTGGTTGACTGGTAGTGTTAGAAGAAAAGACAAATTTTCATGGAGGTTGCTGTCTTGCTGTAAGAATGACAAATATTTTCTTTTCTTGGCAGAAATTACATGGGAGCAAAATTGAGAGATTTTTTTCTGGAGTGAATGATGGGATAATTGCTTGATAAATACTGGTTAGTTTCATAAAAATTTTTGTTTTGAGAACTGGTAGTTTAGATTGAGTAATTGGATTAGCTCTTAGAAGTTGTGACAACCTTCTACTACCTATTAATAAACCAAAAGCATTCCTTATTAATATTTAATAATACTTAAAATACACAGTCTCAGATTAAAAGGTAAAAGATCTAGGAATTATGTCAATGAATTTGCTTAAATGAGGCTTGCAATTTCCATCTTACTTCTATAATCTTTCCTTATATTATGGTGAAGATACTGAACACTTCAAATTATTACAGTTCTGTCTTCATGCAAGTCAGGAAATGACTTCAAGTTACTGTGAAGTGTTTAAGAAGTACTTTAAAACCTCTTGCTTGTGTTATTTTGGAAATCTGTTTTTGGATGCTATTTTTTAAAGTAGGAAGAGTGGTGAGTTGACAAATGCTTCATACTATTTTTGACTTCATAGGCTTTAATTTTTAAAAGGATTTAAATCAAAGGATTTAAATATTTACACTGGATGAGTAACTATACTAACGAAATACTGCTTTATAAATAGAGTGGCTTCTATAAAGGCATCTTCTATTTCCAGTCGTAGGCAGTAGCAAAACGACTTTTGATCACTACTGCCACATATTCAACAGTAGGATTTTAACATGTATTTATTTAAAGTCTAATAAAAGTCATTTCAGTCACAAACGGATGGGTTTTTTTAAATGTTTAAATTTTTAATGAAAAAAAACTCTGGTAAAATACTACATCTGTTCTTTAATAGTGTCTACACCAGAAAAATGTCTCCATCATTAGTAGTAAAATGTGAATAACAATGTATGTGAAAATGGGCTTCTCTTTGAACACAGGAAAAATGAGAAAATGTAATATGCCATAGGCTTCAGAGGAAGAGCTGAACTTTTAAAATAGGGGCTCATAAATTAGCTCATTCTTTAGTTTCTGAAAATTATTTGATTGGGATGAGTTAGTGTCAGGAATGTTTGCTCATAGATGAGGAAATGAAAGAAAAATGCAGAGAAACCACCCAAAGAACAAGGTCCCGATGACCAAAATCTTTGCTTTATGGAAATACCTCTGTATTTGTTTATTTTTATGAGCAAGAAATATGAATTAAAATATTCACTATAGGCTGAAAGGGTCAAAAAGGAGGAACTGGAACTCTTAATTAAATTCCACATGATGGGTGACAGGGAATCTTTCTGAGATTTATCATTTCCCTTCAGCAGATCTCAGTTTTCAGCAAGAAAAATCTTCCTCATCAGCATGAGCCAAAGCTGTGGATAGGTGTCATTTTGCCCAAGAGGTACAGCATCTTTGGTCTTTCTGTTCTTGCACTGTGCCTCCTGGGATGGAGGTGATCCTGGGGAACTGGGAGCTCTTCCCTAGATGGGCAGCTGGTGCTGGGCTTGCCTGGTGGGCAAGTGTGGCCATTGTCAGGGGTGCAAAAAGAGGCAGTGAGAGTGCCTGCTGCTGTGGCACAGAAAGGAAAGGTGGGAACCTAGAAGGTATCTTGGAAGCAGTGCAGCACAGGTGGAGTCCCACCTGGCTGCTGGTTTTATGTTAGATGTTGAACTGCCAGTTTTATTTGTATAAAATTTCTCTGGGAGTGTGCTATGCAGTAAAGCTGAGACAGACCCTGCTCAAAGTTCTGGTCAGCTCTGGGTGCTGTCAGCAGCTTTTAAGTGTTTGGCCTCCTGCTGCACCATCCTGTTTAGGATGTCAGTCAGGGCTGGAGCACCCCTGGCATGTCCTGAGCCCTTGGACCTGCAAGCTGCTGCCCTGTGAAGGGCAGGAATTGCCTTCTGGTGGGGTTGAAACATCAGCCTGGCTCCTGCTCCCCTCTGTGCTGGCTGCAGCTCATCTTGGGTGGGAAGCAGGACCTGGGAAAAAAATCCACCAGCACTGGTTCACTTTCCTCCTTCATCTCTGCTGTGGTGTCAGCTCAGCAGCAGCCACCACCTTCCCAGCACAAGAGTCCTCCTCTAAGGACTGGAAGAGGAAAGCCCTCCCTCCTTGCATTTTGAGTCTGGCTGGAAGCAAAATCCCACTGGTTTCAGTAATTTTGGTGGAGCAGAGTTCAGGATTCAACCTGGGGCTCAATTTACAGATAAATTAAAGGGAGGGCCTGGATTTTGTGTCAACTTCTCACAGCTTTTCAAGAGAGTTGGTACAGCTTAGTATGTATTCATGCCTTCAGGCTGAAGAGTTAATTGAAGATGCATAGATGGTTGCTCACAGTCCCAAGAGGAAGTCCCTCAGTTATCTAGCAATCATCCCAGCTAGTCTCTTCCAGAGGGTGCCTCAAAGCAGCATTTTAACTTAAATGTACCAAGGACCCATCTTTCACTCCTGACTGATTAGTCATGCAATACTGCTGTTGCAGAATGTGCTTGCAGTAGAGGAGAAAACTTAAGCCAGGTAAAGCTCATTTCTTTCATCCTGAGAAAAAATTACTTTCTTCAGGGAGAAAAAAGAGTAACAATCAAAATATAGTAATTAGCAGTGCAATTAAAAAAAAATGAAAAAAAACCCAAACGGTTAAGGCAGTGGTGAAAGTTTTTAAAATTATTTTTATTTTTTCATTTATTTTCAGATCCTTGTCACTGTTTAACAGAAAAATTATTTCATGCTTTTCTGGTAGTGAGGTTTTTGTGTCAAGAAACTGCCCCAAGAGCAGGAGATTGACTCACTGTTCCCAGTTGGAGGAAACTGACTCCTGAAAAAGCTCTGTACTTATTGGATGTATTTATTATTAATTTCTGGTTTACACTTATTCTTGGTGAATATAATGTACCATCTCATCTTTGAAAAGTCTGTGTTATAGGAGACTTCCTAATGTTATCAGAGGAAAAGAAATACTACTTCTTCCTGTCTAATAGTAAAATTAAAATTTATTATTAAAATATTTTTTTCAAAGAGAACAAATTCTTCCAAAAATTGAAAGTTTGAGGGGAGAAGAAAAACTTAAGTTGTTAAAAAAACTGGAGGAAAAATAATTTGCCAATGTCATCTGAATTGTCTCAGTAATTACTAAAATTGTTTGAAAGGGCATTAATTTATTATTTCATATTATGGCATTCTTGTAGTAATCAGATGTGTATCATAATCTCTTTTTTATTAAATTTTGGTTGGAATTATGTAGAGCTGGTTAAAATACTTTCCTTTTTCCAGTTTATATTTTTCCAAGTTATTCACAGAAGTTATAATGAGGTATTGGGAAGTGGCACAGTAGAACAAAATAATTTTAAAAATGAAGTAAGCCCCTAAGAATCTTAGTTTTTGAAATGGAATATTGAAATTAGTGTCAAAAATCAAATTTTTCTTTAAAAATTTTCTCAGCAGAATTTTAAACAAAATTCAAAGCATAATGAAAATCTGTGATCAAAATATAAAACATTTTAATGAAAATATTTGAAAAATTTTGATTCCTCTCTGAAAAATGATTGCTTGAAGACACTAACTAGCAGAAATGAAGTGTAATTTTCTTCCACTGGAGATACGTGCTTGATTTATAGCCAAAGAAAAGCACCTTGCATGTAGCTATAACATGTTGCTATTACAATTTTCTTCTTCACCTTCTCTGGTCTTCCAGCCAAGAACTAAGCATAGCTTTTTTTGAAGCCTCTTAATAATTTGCTGTAATCTGTATGCCAAATAATGAGGCAGACACATCTTCCCACAGTGGAATATCGTGCCTAGACATTGAGCCTCATTGACAACAACCACCACAGTATGATGACCCATCTCTCTTTGATAAAAAAAATTACTTTGACTCTCCTTTATTCAAGGGTTTATTTAATTTGGCTCTGTCTCCTTGTGTCATGGCAGGCCCACTTACAAGATTGTTTCGTTTTCTATGTATTACTTTGTCCTCTGGGTGACAGGAGACCAGTAGGGAAGGGCAGCAGCAAGGAATAAGGTGTAAAAGAGATAATAGACTGAAGAGAAAACAAAAGAAAAACAAAGAAACAGTTAGTTTCACATGTAACCAACAAGTAGTATGTATTGTTCCACTTTAATGAGCTGAAAATCTGTAAGGCTGGCTGGGATATTTGTGGTTTGGACAAAGTGTGTAAGAGAGGACTCCGTGAAACTGCCTTGACCCTTCCTCTGAGTTTCCTCCACAAGCAGTGGCTCACTCAGGACAGAACCACGTGCTCTGGTGGTTTCTTTTTTATTTTATTTTTTTTTTTACCACCTCACTGTGTTCATGGCACACATGCAGGGAAAACAGGAAGCTCTAAAAAGATTCAACAGCTTTCTGATGATTCTTGCAAAGAACTCCCTGCACAAATCTTCAGGAAGAAGGAATTTTTAGATTGTGTGGTATTTTTTGAAAAGTTTTTATTTTTCTGTCACATTTGCCTCTTCTTCCATATTTTGACACCAAATCACAATAAAGGTGTCTAAGAGACAACAGACACAATGAACAAATTAGAAGTCCAGGCTTTTAAGGAAAGTTCTTACAAGGCATTAGGTGAGTCTTGGGCCATTTTTCACCAGCCTGTGTGCCCTGAAATGTGGCTTCAGAAATTATTTTGAAGGAATTTGTTGCACTAGAAAGTCTGGCAAACAAACCACTCCTTCCCTGCCCCCTCAAGTTCCTGTCAGGGGCTGCTTTGTCATCCCTTGGCTCCCACTGCTGCCTCGACTGCCCATTGCTCAGCTGGACCACAGCCCCAGGGATTGGCAGCAGGAAGTTTAATGGGTAGTAAATGAGACAGTTTGGACCATGAAATGTTTGTTTTGAGAGAAAGTAGATGAAAGAAACTGCAACTTTTACATCAGGATGAGCCAAGATGTAGCAGATTTTGTCCCAGTTTTTGCACATACTTTGTTTACTTACAATAGCATGAACGTATGAGATTTGTACAAATCATTTAGATGTAAATAATGTAAATGTAATGTAAGACTTTATTCTTTAGGAAACTGATACTTACATTTTTGAAGTGCTAGGGAACTTTGCTGGCTGAAGCCCTCAGGTTTTCTATATCCATGACTCTAACCCACAAGTACAGACACTGGTTTAAACCTAATTTTGTAGATTTCTGGTATGATTTGGCTTTAAGGACCCATTTTCAAGCTCCTTTCTGCAACTGTGAGAAAGGGAAATTTAAAGATAAAATTGTAATGGCCCTTCAGAAAGTAGAGTGCAAAACAGTGGAATAAGTTTCGATGCAAGTGTGTATTATGGGCTTCTGGTAGTGGAGCACGATACTGTTGGTCATCTGTGTATGTCAGTATTTATGCTTTAAGACTAAAATCTCTCAAGAGATATTTAGTGCATATCAGAATAACCTGGAAGATATGCCAGAATCTGTCTTCCAAGTTAAACCACCAAAATCTCAAGTTGTGACAAATGATCCTTTCTAGTAGTGATGTTCTTCCTTTTATTAACAGCAAGCATAATTGGAAGACAGAGATCATCCAAATAAAATAATTAAAATATATGAAGGATGGGTTACACTTCATTACATATGATTTTGGGATGTTGCAGTGTCAGTAGTCAGCACATTGAACCTTATGATCTTAAAATGTGTATGCAGCACTGATTACAAACTGTGGAGTGGGCAGACCAAGTGTAAAATAACCATGTCCAGGCAGATCCTGAAAGTGCTAAGAGTTGTTTTTTCCCCCAGAAAGATCCTTAATCCATAATTAAAATAAGCAATCCATATTTGACTTGAGATGAAATGAGCTAAAGGCATCTGTTTTTCTTTTTCACTTGGCTTTGCTTTGGCAGTCAAATTTCAGCATAAATGTCTTTGAGAGCTGCTTTTACCACGGAGGCAATTGACATGGAAATCTGGAATATAAATTTAGCCTAAAAATGGCATTGCACAAAGATTGCTGTTGCATTTCCCTCTGCAGCCAGAAAAAATGTGGAAAAGATAACTTGTTTCAGAATGAACTATAAATCAAGAAGAAACTGGCACAAATTAGTAGTCTGATCAAAAAAAAAAGCTTGCATCTTAAACTGGTGCATATGATTGTTAACTAATGCAGGCATAATCTTTACTATTTTGAGGATGTTGAAAATAGATTATAGGTAAGTTTAATGACACACAGAATGTCCAATGAAAAAGTGCAAGCATGGATCTTCAGGAGTTTGCAAATTTGCTTTCCACATTTACCTCTCTTTTCACTTGTGACTTGAGCCTTTTTGTAGAAACCACTATTAGTTCAGATCTCCCCTTGCTCGTTGTAGCCTACTATTTTACACCACATCACTTCAACTGATTTGAGCATCTGCAGAAGCTATAAAGGCAGTGGCAGGACAGAGCCTGTGTGGAAGTGCTTGATGTGATGTGCACTCCACTCCTGTCTAGGATGTAATTCACAGAGATTTCCATGTACCATCAGGGGATCCAGACTCTTATACTCTGTGTGTGTGTTCTCTCCTGCATGGCCATAAGTTCCTAGGTGTGGGCTGGTGTAAAGGAGATAAGTAGTAGACAGTTAGTTTAAAAATAAATAACTTACTATTACCAATTCCATGCTAAGTCTTTAATCTTTCCTGGTTAGCTCTAATTCTCTAGAAGCAGCACCCTGGGAATTTGAAGTTATTCTCCCAACTCAGTGGAATGAGCTTAGTTCTTCACAGCATGAGCTTATGTAAAAAGAAAAAAAATACTTGCTAAGCACTTTAACTGATTAAATGTCTTGGGTTTTTTTTCTTGCTTTGGAATTAAAATGTATTTAAACTCCCCAGATTATTTGGAAATGACTGTGCATTGTAAGGATGCATTTTTCTAAACTTTCCATTAGTCATCTAAAGTTTCCATGGTCATCCTCAGATCAAGGTAGAGGACAGTAGATAATATTTTAATAATTACTTAGTACTGAATAAAGGAATTACTGATTTGGGACTAGATTCCCATATTAACTATGTTCATAATGGATACTAGGTTCCAAAGATACTGTGTAAGCTATTTGAAATAAGGCCACAACAAGTTGGTCTAAAACATTTAGAGGTTATGAACTGACCTATAGCAAAGTTAACTTAAAGTCAGTCAGTCCTGTTCCTTGATAGAACTTCTCTTTATTCTCTACTTTTAGCTGTTTCTGTTGTGTACTTTAACTTTGGTTGTATTCTTTACACTTGAGGAACAAGTTCCTGCATATGATCTCAATTAATTAATCCACAGCCCAGTATAAGAATTCATACTAGTAAAAGTATTTTCTTTCTGTATTTACTTGAAGGTATTTTTTGTTTGCACTGCTGTTAGGGAATTTTGCTTTTATTTTATGCACTTTCATATGGAAAATAGTGTACAGTGCAGATATAGCTGTCTGGAGTAACAGCTGTGAGAGGCAGAAACTCAAACATGAAATCACAACAATGATTTTTCTGAAAGTATTTTCTGAAGTCTTCAACATAAAAGAACACTTTAAAACTTGTATCATTAACTAGCGTTAGAAATGCTTTTGTTCAGAACAGAACATTGAAAGTAGGTTAAATTAACAGTCATATCTCTCAAATGTTCCTCTTCAAAGCCTCAGTGAGTTCTGTGTTCTCTAAGTTGAGGAATAAATTGTCTCCCCATCTCCACTTGTAGTTCACATCGTTTGATGGAGACACATCTCACACCTGGAAACACAACTTTGTAGTAGTCATCTGTCAGTCCAGCTTGGAATACATAGAGAAAAAATAATCTGTGCTGTTTAGTAAATTGCCTGTGTCCTTGGATAGTGTGGTTGGTTTTGGTTTGGCTTTGTTTTTTTTTGGTGTTATTTTGTTTTGTCTTCCCTGTGGAAGTAAGAGTGTTTAGAAGTCATTTTGATTATCCCTTCTACCTTCAGGAAGCTGCTAGACAAGAAAAGAGTTTCAGCTCAACTTTTAGCTTGTCCCTAGTGTCTTTTGAAAGACACAAGTGCAAAGAAAAGAAAAAAGACATTTTTCACTTTCCATGTCCTTTTTTTATATTACATTTTAACCTTTGTGATTCTCTGAAATATTTCCTGAAGTCTTGGATTAACATAAGAATAGGTTTTCAGCATTCACAATGAAGATCGTGTAGTTCCTATGGTCACTTCATTATTTATTGTGTTCTAACATCTCATCAAGTGAGGTGTGGGCTTTTTCCCAGTTCTCCTTGTTGTTCTCTAACCAGAACACATTTTTCCCCCATAGGACAGGCACTTTGCATCGTGTTTATCTGCTATTGTCTTCACTTCAATTTACAATTGACTGCAAAGATTATTTTTTATATACTTGTATGAAGGACACCATATAAACATAATTTGTGTCGAATTACATAATAAAAAGCCTATTAGTTTGAATACCTTCTTACAAGGTTGTCATAATGTGTCCTTTTGAAGAAGTAGCTACTTCAGTACCATGTTAACTGTGATCATTTAAAATGTAATATACCTGAATTGGTTTCTTTTTGCGTGTGTAATGGGGTATTCTGAACTTTGTATCAAGGTCATTTTTGCACAATACCAGTAACTAACACTACTACTGTGAGACAGCCTAATAAATCATCATTTATGTTGGCTTTAACCTAACTTGATGGCTAATTTTCTTCAAGAATATTCCTACAGCTGCTAAACTTCATTACTTATGAAAACAGTGAAGATCATTCCAGTGTCTTTTGGTATGTTGTCTGTTATTCTGCCATTACCTGTGACACTATTGCTCTGTATCCCAAATTGGTGGAGGTGGAAACCCATCTCAAGTACCACTGAGCCTGGTTCTGCTCCTGTGACACTCCTGCCTAAGCTACCTAAGGCTGGGTCAGTGACATTGATGTCATTTTTGGTTCTATCTGAAGCAGGGAAAACAATGCCTTTCCCCTTAAAAGGCAAGCCACTGCGACTGCCTACATTAGCAGCAAATAGAATTAAGCTGAATAGTTACCAGGTGAGAGTCTGGTTTCCTAAGGAAGCAAGGTACATGAAGATATTTAGTCTATCCAGCTGGAAGTTTTTTAGGCAAATTATGGAAACTCAAACTTAGTTGCAGTCTTTCTTCACAGAGCAGCTTGTTTACTGTGACTGAGTACATAATAAGTACATCAAAAACAGGCCTGCAGTCTATTTTTGGTGCTACTCCTACACATAATCAGATTCACACAGAGCAATGCAATTATATGTTCTGAAAAGATTAGTATAATAAGAAAAAAAATAGAACAATCTTTTTGTAGACCCCTAGTCAAGAATAGGTGCCTTTAATGATATTCTGCACTTTGCTTTTCATCTGCACTGTTAGAAGCACTTGATGCAATTTAATCTTACACTGTTCTGTAGGTGACAAAACAGACTTGGAACTACCCTGACATAATCAAATACCTTGGCTTCTTGTTTTGCCCTGTTCTGTTTAAAAAGAAAACCACACTGTCTCCCTCATACCATTTGTAATCCTCCATTACTTTGTGTATATTCCTCACTCACCAATCAAGTCCCTCTCTTAAACACATGTATTTGCAATTCTGTGGCTCTTTAGAGGTGTTTGGAACCAAAAACATGCCTTGGTGTGGTGCTTATCCCCTCATGCACCCAGGCTTTCTGTGTAAAGAGAAGAGTCTGCAGAATGGAGATTAATGTTATTTCCGTGTTGTGTACTGTGAGGATTGGCCTCCAGAAAATGGTCTCCTTGGCTTGCTTACTTCTGTGTATATAGATATTTGCACAGATTCCTAGAATTTAAGAATAGAAAATTTGCGTGAAAGTCAATGAATCCTCAACCTTCTCTTCTTGAAATCCTAATTTACATAACTTGTAGCTTTGTAGTTTGCATGCCAGCACAGTGCTCCAAATAATTTATTCCAGCTGCCTAAGAAATCATCAAATGTTTTTTTTTCTGGATTTTAAATATCAGAGCTTCTTTTACTGTAGTCTAAATAATTCTGATAGCCTTTTTTACAGATTTTTAAGTATCTCCAGATGAAATATGTCTGTAGAACAAATTATTTCCTAAACGCATGGTTGCAAGTGGAAAAATAGGTAAAATCCACAATTTTTGTAAATTGTTTTAAATCCAGGAGACTCAAACAAAAGAAATTTTGTTATTCTGAACCTTCTTGAAGAAAAAAGGAAACAGATCAGTGATGGCTAAATAGCAGCAAGGTGAGAGGGATCCTTTCTTAAAGGAGGTAGAAGAGTCGGTGAGTGGTCTAGGACATTCCCTACATCTCCAAAGTGATACAAACAGTTATGATTGATATAAATGAAATAGTTTCAACTCTTCCTCTCAAGCAGTGGATTACTGAAAGCTGCTTTTCCAGCTGAAAGTGTATTGTATTCTGTGTCTGAAAACTCAGTGTAAGTGAATTCCAGCAAAGGCACCTCTTGCAGACTTTGACTAACTACCCAGTGTTTGACACCAGCACCTCCCCATGAATTCCTAGGAGGTCTTGAAATATTCACCCTATAAGCAATGTGAGCGCATCATTGTCTTCAGGCTAGCAAGTCCCCCTCCTTCAGCATCATAATGATTCAGTGACCATGACCATGAAGATTTTCTCATCTGTTTTATGCAATATTTTGTTATCCTGCTATTGTTGAAGAGTCTATACCCTCCAAAAAAAAAAAAAACAAAAAAAAAACCTGAAGTAGGAAATCTGAGCACAACTCATCCAATCTGGATTTATTTTTCCTTGCTGCAGTTAGATCCTTCTTATCTGTGGTGCTGTGAAGAAACAGCTTGCATCTCATTATCAGTTTTGCTATCAAGTTGTCTATTTGACAAGACAAAAAAAAGCTGTTGTAGCCCTTTGAGAAACCTGCATCCTGTTTTGTAAGCAGCACCAACCTGGTGGTGCCATTGCTTTCATTGCTGCTGTTACCTTTTGGGCAGCACTTGGACTGCATGTGATAAATCAGTTCAGTAATTAAGACTTTTTTGAGGAAACGGGGTGCAGAATGCTTCCAGCTTCATGATCACCACACTATCCATCAGGAAAAGAAGAAAGCCAAATGAATAACTCTAACAGGAGAGCAGAAGAACCTTTGGGAACTCTTTCCTGGAACCTGTTTACCACACTTTGGGTTTTCCTACAGCAGTTCTATTCAGTGAAAAATTTAAAAGCTGGAAATAGGCTGTGGTCATGCTCAGTGACCAGAACTCCTGCTGCCCCTGCATGCTGTCATAAGACAATAATTTTGCATTTTTAAAACCACCCAAAACTCAACCATATTTCTAGAAATAGTATACCACATCTTTCTCTTTTTTAAATTATTATTTCATTTTATTTTTAGCTTTTCCCCTCTGGACAGAGTAAGCATTTCACAGATTTCATTTGCATTGGAAGTTTTTATGCAGATGAGCAACTGTTTTAAGTTTCAGAAGGAAAACAGTTTTGTCAATTGATTAATATTCCTATTCCCAATGAGATCTGTGTTTCTTTGAAGTAAATTTATGAATCAATGTGGACAAACTGATGTGTACCTAGCTGCTGCTAAAGATGGTGAAGGTTGTTTAGAAACAAATTTATGCCCAGATGTTGGTGGCTCTGCCTATTTCTGCACCTCTTTGCCAGCCACTGTGAAACAGCAAAAAGGACGGGGAGCTGCTACTGCACCTGCTGTGCAGCACATTGCACCTTCTGAGATGGAAAAACTTCCTGGTGATTCATTCACAGAATTTTGAGAAAGTGGCTGAGAATGTGACATTGTTTAAATGTTGGAAGCTCGTCTTGTCTTTTACAACAAAGCAATTTTTTTGGTCTGGTTCTTTAGAGTCCTCACTGACACATAGAAAATTTTGAATGAGTTCTAATTATGAACATACAATGTTGTTATATGCATTTAATGAAACTGGAAATGTGCAAGATATTTTTGATTATGAGTTCAGGAAAAATGAAGTTTTCTTGCACTGATTGTTTGTACACAAACTGAATTAAGAGATCGATTATCACTTCTGTAATGTTCTACTTGGGATTGCCTCTTAATAACATGTACTGAACATATAATTAATAGAATATCTAATTGAGATTTGAGATTACCTTTCATTCTATAGAAATAAAAGACTTTTTATTTTACAGTAAAAAGTTGTACAATGACCAAAACATCCATCCAAAATTATTTGTAAGTGTTAAAACAAGAAAATATCATTTTATTTTAGACTGTCTTATGCATAGCATAGGATATAGACATTTCAACTGATGTATTAAATCTGGAAAATAGAGGTTATTCTTCCCATAAATACCTCATTCTTTTATTGAAAAAACTGTGGAAAGAGATTAGTTGTGTTACCGTTCCTGTTGCTGCCCTGAATTCCTTTCAACTTCCTGGTCATTCAGCACCTCTTACTATTGTCTTAATTAATTCTCTGTGCTCATCAATTCTTTTTCCATGTGGAACGATAGGCTTTAACCTGCCTATCTTGCTAATACTGGTGTTTTAACTTAGGAGATGGCTGGCGTAGTCTGTGAGCATGCTCCTGTTATTGAAAATGCATTTAATGAATTAAAAATATTCAGACTGTGACATCCAAAGAGAAGGATTTTTCAGACAGGTTTTATGTGTTTTCTCACATAAAGATGTGAAGCTTAATATATAATATGCTTTTTACATATATCATGATTTTACTTTCTTTTCGAGTGATAGATTTGTCCAGAAGTAAATCACAAAAGGGCTATCAAAAGAGCTATTGCTTCATTCACTTTGGCCCTGCTGAGATTTTACGTAGTTCTGTATTTTGTGGATTTTTCATTTTTTATCTTTTACTTTGAGTGATCCTTTCATGTGTTTGACTTCAAACTCGATAGATGTTCCATGTCCTGAGGCACAGTTAATCTGTGTGTTTATTCATACAGTGATTTACAAAGACATATAATTTCTCATTTGCTGTTGCACTTTCTGTGAAACATACTCCCTGCTGTATTTGCATAGCTCTGGTATTGATCATCCTAGGAAGATGATCAATAAGATGTCTTTCCTTGTCCCTTTGCCCTATATGTGGGACAACATGCATCACCTAAGAGGTACATTGGTAAATACAGTATTAACATTTTTAATGTTTTAAACCTTTTCAGGTGAAATTTGCTCTGGGTGTTACATAAACATTGCTGTAAATGCTCTGTAACACCTCCACTGTGAAAATTGCTTCTTTTTTCCCTTCCTGATTTTAAAGAGAGAAGAAAATTCCTCTGAGGTTAATATTTGTGAAAATGGCTGCTTTCATTGTGACCTCTTCTGAATGTTTCAAATCTGCAATTGGTTTTATAGAACTAAGGAAGGAAACTCCACTAAGAACCATGCAGCATATGCATGGTGCCACAAACTGGATGAATGATGATGCTTGGATGTTGATATTTGTCAGGTGACATGAAGTAGTACTGGAAAAAACATAAATATGGAAAAGTATATGAGACTATCATTTACCCCAGATTTTTTAAAAGAAAATATGGAAATTATTTGAAATAGGATCTGTTATTAATACCACATATCAGAGATGAGTGAGTTCTGCTCACATAGGACATGCATGAGACACGTGCTTACAGAAAGGCCTCTCTCTCAGTTATGAGATTAAAATTTTATTAAAATTAATTTTCAGTCTGCATCAATCTTTTATCAGCACCCAAATTAATTCAGAATTTTGTTGTTTCCTAACACAGCAAATATGTTACAGTATTGGAAATACTTACAAAGTGTAGGAGTTGCAGTCAATTGAAAGGGAAGATGAATTGAATTTCTAAGTCAATTTGGCCCTTTAATCCAATTTTTTTGTGATCCCTTATAAATGTAAATGCAAAGCTTCATCCAAACTTAAGAGAAGCAAAATAAGACTTTCATTTTACTAATTTATTGGATCTTTTATTGTGGCTTCTTTGTTAGGCTGGCAGGCCACCAAAGATCTAATATGTCTATATTTATATTTATATGTGTTGTCTGATATCCAAGATGACAACTGTGTGAGAGAAAAAGAACAGAATGGGAAAAGCAACATTTCTGCCACCTCCACCGGTTGTGAAAGGCAATTTATAGGCACTTTTCTTGCTTAGTGATGGAAAAGGAATTGTCAGACAACATCATTTCCTACCAGCATCATCCCACTCAACCAAGAAGGCAAAGAGTCACCCTGACACTGTTTATCAGGATTTCTCAAATGCTTAGATGCAGTTACAACAGGAAATTTGGAATTTTTTTTTTCCCACAAATTTCCTACAACAGTGCAGCTTTCATTAATCAAGCTGAATCAGAATCAACTTTATTCACATTTTTGTGTTAAACACTTGATGTGTTTCTCCACAACATCTAAAATCAAACTAGGAATACTTCTTAAATTTTGTCTTGTATCCAAGAAGACTGTATACTCTGTTAATCATCCTAGCTTTACATTGAAGTAAACAGAAACACAAAGAGGTATTAAAGCCAGATTTGCAAAATCACAGATTTAATTCTGAGCACCCTTCCTTTTCCATTAGTATGATGACATTATTCATTCCTAGATTTTCTTAATTTTTTTTTAGTTGTTTCAGTGTATTATAGTGGGCCTTAGGAAGCAACAGTGAAGAGATTGACAGGGGCCAAAGTGGATAATAGTCTTATGGTAAAAGAAGGTTTTAGCTTTTTGACTCCTTTATTTATAGTCCAACAGATTTTTTCTGACTAAATCAGGGATTAGAAGTAAATCATAAGTACTAAGGTGTTTGTACAAGAAGAGCTGAGGAAAATGATTTGATTAGGCAGTTGAGGGAGTAGTGGAAACTCTACCGGCTGCTGAGGTTATGAAAAGTCAATACAGAATTTACATAGGTCAGGATCCCCTTTCAAAGGCTGTTATAAACTGTTTATTCACTTGTTTGTTTATTTATTTATTTACTTGCATGTTTCTTTTTCTTGCAAGCACTTTTAATAAGTAATATTTGGTCTAAAACTGAAAAAACTGTTTGGTCCCTGGAGGGCCACTGGCATTTTTTCCAAATATTAGAATTACATTCCAGTTTGCCAAAGAAATTTTGGTTGATAAATGAAGGACTACAAAGGGAATTGTGTCCAAGAGGGAGAAATTCCTGTGACTGCATCCTAAGATACACAGCAGTGTGCAGCAGCAATCCAGATAGGGGATAAAATTCAAGTAAGGAACTAAGTCAGAGCTACAATAGCCAGAAATATTGGACACATAACTGGCAAAAGAACTTTGTCTGGAACACCTTGCAAGAATTAAACTGTTTAGCTCTCTTCCTGAGAGTACTTACTCTTTTATTTTAATTCATCCACATTACACTGGGTGTTCCATTTAAATTCAAAGTAGTTCACAAAAGTATTTAATATGATTGCATATTCTGCATACTTATATGGTAGCAGAGCCAAGGTGCAATGGAATTAATACTTTTATAAAAATATTTTTTATTTCTTCATGTAATCATAAGAGTGGGTGTTGTTAACTTTTATCATAAGATATTCAGTCAAGTTTTTTTTTCTCTGTGCTACTGGAGTTGAAACTCCTGAGTTCAGGATGTAACACCTAAAAAAATTTCTGAAATACATATCACATTGTATGTATTAAATGCATCTAATTTTTTCAGGTGATGTTTCCAAGTAATAGAAAATGCTCCTTTCCTATTTATTAGTGTTCTATGTTTGAATATTTTTTTCTACATCTATTAAGCCAGTGTCAGAAAGTCTGAATTCTGGCATGACAGGTTACTAATAGAAAATCTAAATGAAGCCAGAGGGACGAGCTCAGATAGTATTAATTGTAAGAGTATCAGAAGTGCATAACTAATAGCCTTTTTGTATACACTTCCAGTCTTTATACTAATTGGTTATACCCCATAAAATAGTGCAGAGAAAGCAAAGAATCTAACCTTCCCCTTCATCATTTGAAAAAATTGTTATGATGATGTGTACTCATTTGTCAGGGAAAACAGAGCAGGATGACATCTATGTTCTGTTCTTAGATGCTGAGCCTTAGTTCAGCAAGTTAATTCTACATTTTATTTTCAAGTTAGATGTATCCTTGAGAGGAAGAGAATAGGGGGAAAGTAGAATTCTTCATCCTGATATCCATGGGATCCAAATCAGCTGGAAGTTTTGAGGGAAAGGAAGAAGAGGAGATTATGTCAAATGAGACTGAAGGGACACAGAGTGGTCAAAATCCAGTCTCATATCAGCACCATTTTTTCTAGAGACCAGATTACTGTATTTGTGTGCATGGATGCAACATTGCACTACAGGCATGGAACAGAAGCATAAACTCTCATCTGTGACCATTGGAACTTCCTAATCAAGTAGATCTAACTTTTCAAAACGGAGAAAAATTAATGAAAACAATAGTTTGTATTACTGTTGAATAAGGAAAAAAAAAAAGATTGGAAGGTAGATACAAGTAAAAGTGGAGGATAAAGTAATAATGCTGGTCTGTAAAGGTGCCCAATTTATTTAGTTATTTATTTTAGTAAAATCTCTGTTTCCATGAAATGAAGAAATGTAGTTTGCTGTGTTTGATTCTGTTTCTTCCTAATCATGTGCAAAGTTTTTACAATGACAGGGTGATGCTCGGAGTAGGTGGGGTGATAGTGAAGCTGCTGTCCTCAGCTATGACAAGAGGAATCCTGTTAAGTTAGGAGTGTTTAAATTTGATCTGATACAATTGTGTCTGCCAAAATAAGCATTACCTAGCTTTGGTTTTATCACTGAGCTTGACCCAATCAGCTTTAAAAACACTGTCAGGATTTGGCTAGTGAAGGTGCAGGGAAGTTGAGGAGAGAAGCAGGGAAATAGCACAAAGTACAGAAGTTGTAGGTATTACTGCTGTGCATTAATCCAAATTTCTCTTAATTTGTCTTAGAGCCAGTATGTCAAAATGGACATATGTTTAAAGAAAATAATTGAAATAGTTAAATTATTTTTAAATGTACTGAACAGCAGAGATGAAAGGGATCGGAATGAAGCCTGTAAAACTCCCAAGCACACTTGAGGATTTGATTCTATGAACCTCATGCTGGCACCTACCACATTTATACAATTCATCCATTTCTTTATGGCAATATGAAGAAACCTTTTAGGTAGTTTCTCAACATCAGTCATCTTCCTAGCTACAGTGAAGATGTGTCTGAAGTACCTGCCATATGTACGTACACCCGCCCAAGTAGATAAAACTCATTATTGATGCCTTTGGGTAGTGAATTCACTCTGATGCTGATAATACTGGCTGGAATATGTGAATCATCACCTCTTCCCATCTGCCAAACTTCAACACCTTCCCTCCCTCCTAAAACCAAACAAAGCAAATTCATATGTAGGCTTTTTTGTTTTGCTTTGTTTTTTCTCTTGATCGCTAAAATTTTACCTTCATGGGTATTTCATTATCAGATTGAATAAACTGTAGTTTTTGTCCTAATTCTTCATATTGGTCTCTTGGATTATATTGAAAGCATTTTTGAAACAAGAAGCTTCAATGATAATAGCTGGACCTGAAGTGGAAGAGCTTTGGGTTTGGGTATAATGGGAGAGGGAAAGCAGGGCAAGCATTTGGGATTGTTATGTTGGTGTTTTTTTATTCCCATGAGTTTATCAAATGGAGTGGTTTTCTTGTGACTGAAGGCTACCAGTTTGAGTTAAATTATTTCTGCTTATATTTGGAGACTGTTAAGGTATGAAGTTTGTTACAGTCTGTTAGCTCATTTGGCTTCATAGTGGTAAAGTGGATTTTTTTTCCCCTTGATTCATTCTTTTCATACGAATTCCAAACTGCAAAAAAATTGGGAGCAGTTGACACAGACTGTCGTTAACTCAGTAAAGAGAAAGTTATTTTTCTGAGACATAAGCATCCACATTCTCTTCTGTTTCTTGTCTTGTTCACCAGAGTGCACCAGGAGCTCAGGGCAGCAACAACACAGCGGTGGGTGCTCACTACTCTGTTACTGTGCCATCTCCCAGCACTGCAGCCTGAGTTAAGTGCTGTGAAAAAAAAATTAATATAAAAAAAAAATTACGCCAGCTTCAAGACTTGCTAGAGCTTGACTTTTTGCTCTTTCTGATAACAGAAAGGTGACAGCTTCTTTACAGGAGTTTTAATGATTTCACTACAGTGGAGAAAAATAGTTTTCAACAGTCAGTGGGGGTGTTTATTTAAAATATCCCAAACTGTCACTTATTCAGCCACATAGCAAGGTTGTTGAGGATGAATTGACAGAGCTGTGAATCAAGATTTCCTGCCCACACTCTTTCCTCTCTTGTCAGCCTTGTCAAATTTCTCTTGGTGAAATCAAGGAACGTTCAGTTCCTTTAAAGAAGTGATCCATTCCCTGTGCGCACAGTTCTTTTTTTTTTCTTCCTGCCTCATAAATATTTAAAAAGCATTAATCTTGTTTGTTACCTGACTGATAAGCACTGGGCAAAAAAATCTGTCAATGCAATTTCATTACTGAAACTAGATCAGAGCTTTTTGAGTGTTGTTACAGTTACTGGGTAGAATTTTAAAATATACCCAAATGACTTTGGAACAGATTCACTATTTCCACATTACACAGAGTTAAGGCAATTAAAATTTACACTTCTTTTGTGATATATTCCAATGGCAGTTTTTTATGTTGCAGAATGATGCATGAAATATGACTCCAAGACATCATGTCATGGTTTGGGATATTGTCATACTCTGAGGCAATGAAATACAGATCCTGTCATCTTTACTTAATCCTGTAAATAAAATGCTCAACATGGATGTAATTACAAAAGAGATCAGTATCTGGTCCATGCAATAATTTGGCTTTTCTATGTTTGCTGCCATTATTGTGATGGATGGATTATTTTTTTAATTTTATTTTTTTCCCTAATGAGCTATTCATTTTTGATAGTGAATACTATGTAATCAGATAATCCCACAAGGAAACTGGAATCTGTTCAGTAGCAAAGTTTATTCAGGTCTCTAGGAATTAGAAAATCAGGGGTCTTTAATGACTCGTAAGCTTTTAATGTTGGTTGTTGATGACACTGTTTTTATAGTCTCTGTAATTGTTATTAAGAGTCATGGTTTAAACCCTGCTGACAAAGCAGTACCATACAACTGCTCACACATCCACACCCACCCCCACCTGCCCCCTCCTGGATGAGAAGGAGAATCAGTTAAAGGTAAAACTAGTGGGTTGAGATAAGAACAGTTTAATGATTGAAGTAAAGATGATGGTAATAATAAAAATAACAATAGCAATAAAAATAATGATAACAACAATGTCAGTAATAATAATAATAAAAATATAGTAACAATAATAATAATAATATTAATAGAAAGGAGATAACAGAGAGAAAGGAATGAAGCTCAAGAGAAACAAGTGCTGCAGAATACCATTGCTTCCCATCCACTGACTGGTCCCCAGCCTGTACATGGGCAGTGACTGGTGACTCGTGGCCAAATGCCCTTATTTCATACACTCTTTTCCTGATTCTTTACCTTTGTGTCCTTGTGGAAGAGTCCATTGCAGATTTTTACCCTGACAGCTTCTTATGAGCATCTCTTTTATATTCTTCAGACACAAGAACCTAAGAAAAAGGAGTAATGCCCTATAAACAACTAACTGAAAGATTGAAACTTTTTTCCTTAACTCTTCCCACATCCCCTGCATCATGTTCTCTATAATGGGTGTTACTTCAGTTTTCTCTGCTTCACAGTGTACCCCCATAATTTCCAGTTCCAGGAGTACAGAATGCACCAGGCTGACACAGGGGAGAAAGAGAACTGCAGGAACGGAAGGGAGAGGGAAAAACAGCTGAGATAAGTGGAAGTGGTGTATGGGATAAATAAGGAAACAATGAGTTTTATATTTTATATCCTCACAGAAACTGTCTGTTGTCATCTTTGAGTGCACTGTCTCCTTCACCCTCAAACCATGAGAATTTCTAAACTGCAAATTTATAGAAGAATAAGTAGGTAGTGGTTAAGAGGGAATAGTTGTATATAAATATTTGAGATTTATTGAAAGAATCAGATAAGAAGATGACCAGAATGGAAAAAGGAGCATGAATGTAGTGGAAGGGCAGTCAGAAAGAAATATTCTCTCTTGGGAATGTTTTTGATGCCCATTTAGAAACAAAAAATCGATCAGAGAGAGAACAGTTTTGGAGCCACTGCCAAATGTTTACATACATTCATGAATCCTTCCAGACTTAAAAGAGATTTTCTCTGTGAAGACTAGAGCATTAAAGTACTCAGGTCAGCCTATGCTATCCAGAAGTGGGAGGCTAAAATTCCCCCTACACATGTGCTGTTGTCTGTACCAGTAAGACAACTTGCAGTTTCTAATCTTAAGAATTAGGATTTTGTATCAGTCTTAACTGGCTTGAAATCTGCATATGTAAATTTGATTATTTTTTTTTTTAATCATGAACTGCGCTGAATTGTTTCACTTCATTTATCAGAATCCCCCATCTCTCCAGGAAAAATAGGATATTGAAACTGAAGTTGTTATATATTGAGGAGGATTACTCCCAGGTATTAAAGCAAATTAAAAAAATGGTTAATTTAACAATTAGAAAAACTAGAACCAAAAAGAAAAACCTAGAAAAATCAGTAAAAGAGATAAATTCCGGATTCCTTCACAATTGAAGACCTTTTTAGTCGGTTTGGCTAATAAAGCCCCGGGCACAGCTTTCTTTCGGTGCTGGTGGCTTAAAAAAAGCGTGGTTGGAAGGCGGTCTGGACAGCACTGGAGCTCCTTCGCTGGATAGATGGTGATGGGAAAGAGAAAGAACTTGGGAAATCTGGCTTGGGAAATAGCGCTGGAATGTCGGCTCTGCTCCACCCCCCTCAGTTCTGCCCCCGTGCCTCACAGTTGTTGGTCACCTCCTCTCCCAGCTCTGGTGACAGGCTGCTGCCTTTTCTCTGGCGGGAGAAGGACTCGTTTGAATGCGGGGTTTCCATGGTGCCGGGTTGCAGGAACAGGGTGTGTGTTTTTTGCAGGCCGGGTAAGCTAATATTACATTTCTTAAAACTATTTACACACTCTAAACACCTTTAAAACATTTTCATAATTTTCTAAATAAAGAATACAGTTAATTCTACATTATAATTATAATAATATTTCCTAAAACTATTCTTTAATCACTTTAAGTAACAACTTTAATACTTGATAAGAGGAGATGCAAAAAGTCTTATAACTTTCATGGCTAACAGAAGTGCAGTAGCTCCCCGTTCTAAGTAGTCAGATAAATTACAGGACAGCATGCCAGAGTGACATTCCCAGTCTATTGCATTTGATTTGATACTTCTAAACTTTGTTATAACAAAGTTGGCTGGGAAAAATTGGAACTACAGATGTGCGTCTCCACAACTCAAATAGTATGGCTTCCTTCCAGCTCGGCCTGTTTTCTTCAGGCTGAAAGAAAAACTGAAGGAGAGAAACTGAAAGGGTTGCATTGCAGCAGGAGTGAGACATTGGCTGCAGGATCAATGGTTTGGGCTGGCAGTGATCCACTGCAGCGACAGGAGGCGTCTGTAATAAAATCCACTCTGGGAAACTAAAGCAGAGGATACAGGTGTGAGTAAAACTATCTCTTAGTGGCTGAGGGTGCCATCCCTCTTAAAATATTGCAGAATCAATCCTTTTGCAGTCTGTTGTAGTGGGGCTAGTGAGTTGTCAAGCCTTGTCCTTTATCTGCTCATGAGCTAGGTATATTTTGTATAACATAACCTTTGGAAATAAGCTCTGCTTTCTTCTCTAACAGTGCTATTTCCTTCCATCTTCTGACAACAGTAACAGCTTCCCAAGGACAGGTTGTTAGATAAATCTGAAGAAAAATATAAATATGAGCTTCCAAAATAAGCATGTATTTGAGTTTTAGCATTAAAAACCACACATATCAGATGCACACTTATGATCTCTGTCTGCCTGCCTTCACATTACTTCTTCTCCTTTGGCTACAGGCCCTGAAATGTAATTGCTGATAAGAAATGTTATTCAGGACAGATAGAAATGTTAATGCTTATGTCTGTGCTATACCTGAGATCATGTAATAACCTATGTCTTACAAGGGCTAATTATATAATTAGGCTGTGTTATGGATGAAGTACAGCAATCATAAAGCCCAAGCGGAAAGAAGGAATTTTGATGTATACATTTTTCATAGACGTTATTCTCTTAACTACTGTTTCAGCATTTAAATTTGCAAACAAAGAGAAATGCAGGATGTTTTTTCAATGCCTGTTCAGACAATAAATATTATTTCAATGTTTCATCCTGCCTAATCTCCTAAACTATCTATTTTTAGATTTCCTTTACATATTTGCAGTAATTGGCCCAATCAGAAGACAGCTTTTATGTCATAAAGCCAAACAAAATCTTTATAATTCTGAATGAAAAATCTGGTTTTCTCACACATCTGCATTCTGCCGAACAACCACTAAGAATTTTGTGAGATAGTTTCTTAGCTTTCTAGAAGAGCTTTTAAATGACTTTCTGCTAAAACTTATAGAGGAGAAAAAAATGCATAATATCTACCTTTTTTCATTTTTCCATAAGCTTCACCTTCAGTTTGTTGCCAGAGACAGGGAATTGGGCTATAGCTGTTGATTTTTGGTCTGAACCATAATCGTCATTCTTTTACTTTATTATTTAGCTGTACAGGTCTTACAAATATAGAAGAACCTTTTTTATTTTACATAGTAGAAATAGCATTTAATATCACCAATTTTAGCAAACATATGCTTGGTAATATCTCCCGGAAAAATAGAATAGGTAATGTTTCATTTTGTTAAATAACATTAATGGTTGATAGAGGCTAGACCTGCTGGGGTATTTTGACAACCTTATGATGGTCCTTTTGTTTTTTTATTTTTCAAGTGTAAAGTAGCCCTCACTCTAGGTGTTAACTAGGGTGTTAACCATTCAAGGCTTGCTAAGGCAAAAGAGGTAAAACAACTACATATGTAGTTGAGATCAGAGCTGATATTATGGCATGTAGTGGCAGTGACCCTTTAGGCTCTTTAGGATTAGGGTTGCTCCATTCTGGAATTATAGTTTTCTGTCTAAAAGCTCTACTGCACTTAAATTTTATATAGGTCCTGTAGAAGAGGTTTTAATCCCTTTTCTTGAGCCTTCATTTCTTCTGGAGTCTGTGCCTACTGCCTTTTTAAATCTAAATGTTGTATTTAAGTGGCCTTTTGAGTTCAATGGGAACTTCATTTTACATGGGAGTAGTCACAGGATTCCCAGCAGATATTTTGGTGACTTCACCTAAGTAAACCAGTGAGAGAATGGCAGGAATCCTCTTCCATTCTGATCCCTTAGTCTGGGTTTCCTCATGCTCTGAAATCTCTGCCAGTTAATATCTGCAGCCAGAGACTACCATGAAAAAGGTCTGAATGCTTCCTCTTCTGGTTTGTTTATCATTATATGGAAAAGGAACATCAACCTTTCAAGGTTTTTTTTTTTTTTATGCATTTGAAATGGTCCTGCACAATCATCATGTTTAGGCACAAGGCTAGAATAACTTTTTTTTAAGGTTTTTAAGCTCTTTAATATTACAGCCAATATGGCAAATAATTAAGTAAAAGCTTTTATATAGAGGCTTCACATTTACCTAGCAAAAACTGTCCTGAAAATAGGGGTAGCTTTTCAGAACTGCAGGCATCTGATGTTCTACAGATACCAGTGAATAATAAAATTAATCCAATAATATGCAGTTCCTTAAAAAGAGAAGATGTAATAGATCTTACTTGCTGAATTAATTGATTTTACATGTAAATGTAATCCTTTTCTAAGATTTGTTCCCAAGAATACAGTTTAAAGTAATGAGGTTGCCTAAATGTGATGGTGTTTCTACCTCATGTTTGAAAGCTTCGAAGATGAAAGAGAAATTCACAATCGTTTTTCAGTTGAGTTCAAATAATTCATTTGCTTGCTTACTGTTCAAAGCAGATTAATAAAGTAAAATATCTTTCATGGTGAAGATTTCACAGTCAAAAATAGTAAATGTGACTAGGAAATATAATTTACTGAGCTAATATTTGATTACCCCATTCAGAGGTACTGCTGATGTTGTGGAGACAGTGTTGCTGTAGAATTTCCCAAAGTGTGCAATGCATTCCTATTGTTTGGTCATTTGCTGTGCAGACAGATGTAAGGCATAAGATCCTTGATGAGAAGAGGAAATGTGGGTGAAGAGCTACAGACCAGATGCATCTCAAAGTGTATGGACAAAACAATCTTGTCTATCCCCAGGGACTGCACACTGGATGTCATATTGGAACCTGTAACAGAACTTGCATGGTCTTCATGAGTGATAAGGTTATCCTCAATCAAGCCATGATTTTTAATTTTTAATTAAGAGGGAATATTTCTCTGGAAAGTAATGCAATACAGGATAAATACCATAAATTCAAACAGAACTTCCACTCTGTTTTTTTTTTTGTTTTTTTTTTTTTTAATAAAGAAATCTGGGTTTGTTGGGTTTTTTTTTTTGCATTAGGAGGTTAAGCCTCTCTCTTGAAAGAGGCATTGAAGGGCTAGCACCCTACAGATGTAGGTACTCCAACTTGTCATGTGCCAAAAGAATGCAACAAACAGGTGCTAAGATTAGATTTTCATGAAGTGGAGACATAAGAATAAAAGATGTTCAATAATGTATCATCACAAATTCAATTTTAAACACTTGAACATGAAATTTCCTCCCATTTTGATGGAAGTCAGTTGAATTATTTTAGTCAGGGCAAGGGTGAAAATGTTGATACCATTTAATAACTTCCTAGCCTTGAGGAAAACGTAGTGGGAGTGTGATAATGAAAATGTTAAGTCTGATTTATTCAGAAGTGACACTGTGATTGGCAAGATGAATGACTAGTTGCTTTGCTAGATGAGGGGTTTCTTATGAAAATCTCCTTAAGATGGCAAGTTGGTGTCTGTCATATGCAAGGACACTTTCATATTTTGTATACTCTTAATCATTATATTAGCAGAAAATGCTGATGTTGAGCAGGAGACAGTTTATTAGGAAAAAAGGTAGAGCAAGAAAAGTTGATTTTCTGCAGGAAGATACATATACTACCATTGTTTCAGATACTTGGGGTGAAGTAAGTGAGAAAATTTTGTACTAGAAGGAATAAACAAGGTGTCAAAGGATGTATCAGGATGTCAGGATGCATTTTTTAAATCTGAAAACACCTTAGAGTCCCTAATATCTTTTACTCCCAAAAGCTAAAGGTGATCGAGATCATCTTTTGAGTGATCATTCTATTTGTGTGGATTTGTAAGTCTACTGGATTATGAGCTTCATGGAAAACAAATAGCTTTTGCAAGTCCTTAATTGTTCCCTTGGGAAACTAATGAAGGCATATATTACCCCTGCATGCCGACCGTAATCAGTTTGATATTGTGTTAATTACAGCACGTATAGGCAACCAGGCTTTATTATTTGAGATATTGTAGTAATACTTGGTAAAAACTGTGGTAATAAAATTGTATGCCAATGGTTTTAATGCCTTCCAGAGGATGACAGTAGAACTGTAAAGCTGTTTCCAGCTGAAACTCTGCAGTTTGCACTACAGTATGAATAATTCCCCAATGTTTGCTGTTTGCAGTGGCTGCCTCTAAGCTCACCCATGCTTCAGAGACTTGAAAGCTAAAGTTCACAGTACCTGTTAGGGGTTTTAGTGAGTATTATTCTCTAAGTGATATTGGTTCTAAATTCATAATCTGAAAATATGGTAGAAACAGTTCCTGCTCATAATGAGAATGACCAGAATAAAGCTTTTTCCATTTTACCAGTTTTGTTTTTCTTGTAATATTGGAATAAATGACTGCATTTCAAAGTCTTTTTAGAAACCTTCTTAATACATTTTTTTTTTTTTAGTTATTAATGACTTCCATTCTTTAATTGGAGATGTGAGCTGCTGCAATTCCACAGCATGAACACTTTCCTTATTAGAACATTAAGCAAATCTTCTGCACTGTTGAGGTTTAGAAATAACAGTGGCTCTTCACATTTGAATAAGGAAAATTTGCCAGGTTGTGAATGGCAGTGTCTTATCTCTCTGACATAATTCTCAATTACTTCTGAGATAGGCTTCCTTTTTTAATTACTTGTTAGAATATTTAGGAATTGTAAGATTTTTTTTTTGGAGTATGAAACAAAATCAGTTTTATTTTTCCCCTCAGATTGTTTTTTTTCTTTTTAATGTATGGTGCCTAAATATGAAAACTCTAAGTTTGTAAAATAACTTAAAAGAAATTAATGCTTCATTAAATCCATATAATAAATTCCCTTCTAGTTGTTTAGATGGAAGTATTTTGTTGCAGTTATATTTAAAATAAATTTAATTTTTAAATTTTGAGTTATTCAATTTTGTAGAAATAATATAGGGTATATTAAGTTAGATACTCAAATATGGATAATTGTGGAACTATCATCTTTGGTAGGAAGCTATCATTACTCTTTTCTTGGTTATAATAATTTAAATTTACATTTTCAGTAATTAGCCCTGTATTGTGCAGAGACTCGACCATGTATGAGTCAGTAAAAGTCACTTAAATTAGTGACCTAAACAATGAAGGAAATTCCAGCTTTTCTAAGTGACAGGTTTCATCCATGGATGTGCTGACAGGGTTGTTCTTAAACTTCTACATGATTTTAAAACTAGGAAGTGTATGCTTAGCTCTGAAATAGAGCTAAATAAATATTCAGCTATTTTTCTTAAATAAATTCATTTCACATTATGGTGTGTTTAGCTATTTTTTTTCAAAATGTTAGAAAGAAGAGAAAATCAATTAGTTTTTCTGAACACATTTTAGAGTCAAAGTTTTTGATTAAAGATGTTAGGCAGAGTCCCATTATCAAAATGTCTACAGGCATATGTGTTTCAGGGTTTAAACCTTTTCAGATTTTGTTGTCAAAGGGAAAAAACCCAATTTGATTCAATATGGTCAAGAGAGAAATAGGAATGTGCTGGCTCATGAACTTTTCTGTCACATTATATAAATTTGATATATGAATAAATTATGCCGTTTTTGGCATCATTTAAGGCCAACGTTTCTGAAATATGTAGAAAATTGGCTTGAAAAGGCAAATTGGGAAGGCCATCAGGAGGAAGTGATGCCTTAAGAGGATGCCTAAAACAGAGCCCAGGCAGGAGTAAGGGAATAAAGCTGGGTATTTATTGGAAAGGCCTTCAAAGGTACCCCTGGGGAGCCAGAGGCTGCTGCCAAAATGGACCCCAAGATGGACCACAGGTCACGAGTTCTTTACACCGTTATAGGTTTGGTTCATTTGCATCTCAGGGTTAATTCTCCAATTAAAGCTTCATTTTAATGATGTAATTCCCCTCAGCTTGCCCCCCTCTCAGAGGCTTTTGGTTTATATTTTGGGCCTAGGACAGTCTGGGTGTCCTTGGAGAGCAGCCCCGGAGAGGCTTTGCTGTGTGTGCCCAGCACAGAGAGCAGCAATGAACAGGATACAAGAAACCTCAGAGTTACACACTGAGCAGTACAGGATTTGAAAAATATAAAAGTTAAAACCTAAGGCATCGGAAGTGTTAAAAATTACAGCCAGCTTCTGTTGATTCTGCATACCAGCACTGTGCTGTGGGGAAAAGTGAAACAAGCCTTGAACCTGATTCCAATTGTGCCTGATCAGAGCGTGCCTGATTTAGGGATGGGGGTGAGCTCAGAGGTGCAGCGTGCACGGCTCACCCAGCCAGGCAGCACACGGGCTGTACCTGAGTGATTACCCCTGGCAGAAGTGCCCAGCCTGCTGCTGATGGCCAGGCAGTGATGGGCACTCTACCTGATCAAATAATGCATTTTACACTCGTGAGGAGCCCGTGGTGTCACTGATTGCCAGGCAAAATGAGTCAGTGTGCAACACTGCTGCAGTCCCTGCTGTGCTCTGTGCTTGGGCACTGCTGTGACTGATGGATGCTGATGTCTCAGTCAACCTAACTAGAGAGTATCTTTTAGTTCATGGTATTCACTAGGAGCTGTTACCCCTATAATTTGCCAGTCTTGGGTTAGGTTGAAAAGGCTGCTCTTTCTATACATGCTCTTGATTTTAATTATATTTTATCATTTCAACTGCTGTGGAGTTTGTGATAGCATGTCTGCACACTAAGTTATGCCATTCTGTTTCATGCCAACTACATAACAATTTCTATTCAGTAAGAGTTCAAGATGTCCTGTTAATAGAAAGAAGCTCACTCGCAAAGTAACATGGAATCAGGGTATTCTAAGTTGGATCTGAGAGATTAGTTCAAATGTTTTCACTGAGTAAGTTAACACTAAGAAGTCGTTAAAGAAGAAAACAAAAGTGGAAAGCAAAATCAGACAAATTGTCTGAATTTCTGAAACAGTAACTCTTGAGAAGCTCTTTTGATCATACTTGCCTGAAAGGATGTGACATGACTACTCATTATTTAAAGAATATACCTTTACAACCATAAATAAAAACCACAGTGAGCAAGAAGCATTAGTAAAAGAAAGTGTTTACTTAAAACTTAAAAGAAGGAATAATACTTTGTAAATAATGAATTTAGTTTTTTTCTCAAGATAAAGCACATGCACACTTTCATTGACATCAAGTCTGTATTACGCAACATGCATGGGAGAATAGAGAATACATGAATAAGTTTCTGAAATTAAACATGTAGGCCTGATACTATGTGATTAGGTTTCTGCAGTTTGACAAACAAGCTGAGTTAAAACTAATCTCTCTGGTGGCCAGAAAAAAAAAAAAAAAAAAAAAAGAACTGATTAACTGAGATTCTAGCTGAATAGAATATTCTGCTTGGCAAAATATTGAGCAGTAGGGAAATTAAATGTAGGCACTAAAGAAGTTAATTTTCATTAGAGATGGTGAGATCTTTGACCTCATGCTGATCATAACTGTTTATACAAAGGACTACTAATCACCTGGAATCTGAAAGGCTGTATTGGTGTGGCAGTGAACCTGTTCTAATAAGTCCTGGCTTTCCATGAGCTAGCCTGCAGTTATTGTACTTCATGCTTTTTTCACTTCACCACTGACATATGTTTCTGCTGTCAGTGCCTCTGCATGATGGTTTAGATACAGCCTTTATCTTTTTCCCACACCTCTGCATTGAATTGGAAAAGGAGTGTATTTTAAGCATTAAGTCTTCAGTTTTCAGCACATTTAGAACTGTGGGATTTTGTTTAAAAATTAAATGTAGTCCAAAAAGTACTGTTCAACTTCATGACACTTGAAGACGTTGTTTATCATTTAAAAAAAATACTCTTGAGACATTACTGTAGGAGAGAATGTTAAGTGGATTTTGGTATGAACGTGCTTAGATAATGTTGAAGAAAATTTTTGTCTATTAAGCCATTGTTGTGCTCCCTGATGAAAGGAATGAATGTATAAACAGAATTAACAAAAAGGTAATATTCTATGCAAAGCAGAGTAATTGCTAAGGAGTTAAAAAATGACTAAAACTGGGGTGTTCAAAAATTAATCAATAAAGTATCTCTTTTATATCTAATGATTTACACTGATAGTTGATTTTTCTGCTGTTAAGAAAAAGATAACAGTAATTTCACTTGCTGCTTGCAATTTTAAAATTAAAATCTTTGAAATAAGTTATTCATAAAGTGGCAGGGTGTCTTCTAGAATCCTACTTTTCCTTCTTTTTTTCAACTCACGATTACTAGGAAAGTTTAAAAAAAATGTTAAACATGAATTAAAAAAACCCTCAACTTTTTCCATAAGGGGATTTTATTTTGGGTTATTCCTTTTCTTCCATGATACAGTGGAGTCCTTCATTCCCTTCCCACATAATTTTGCATTTCAGAAAATCCAAATTTCAATCCACTTAAATCAGGCCAGCATGATTATAAATAATAACTTGTGATAGACATTCACTGATCTCAATTTGCACTAATAAATGAATGAGAACTTTTTTTACACAGCTAATGTTTCCTTTTACCCCAGACTGTGGCTTCACCCCATTGCAGAAGATGCTTCTATTGCTCTTGTACATGCAAAGTGGTCAGTGCTATTTACTGCTTCTTTTCCGCAACAAACCCTTCTCTTTATTTTTCTTTTAATTACATTATGAGTCATTATTAGACAGTAAGAAATGGGAAAAGTCTTCTGGCTTATTTACTTAAATACAGTTAGCTGATGAAGAGATGTGCTTACCCTACACATAGTTACGCGGGGTGGGAAATCCATTTCAACCAAGATTCAGCAAATCTGCTTTGTTAAGCAACTCTTGATTGATACCTTTGGCCACACTGCACTGCCGTTGTCACTTCCTGGCTGAGCTATTGGGATTTCCAAGGGTTTATTTTGTGCTGCTTAGCACTGTGCTGAGCTGTGCATTGTGCACCGTGTCCCGTGTCTTTCTTTATTCTGGGACATGTCAGGCTTTGCAAAATGTGTTTGAGGCTGGAGAGGGAATTTTGTAGCAGGACCCTGTCAGAGGCAGCAGTGTTTTTTATAAGGTGCCACAAGGAACACAAAAATCTGTTTCTTAAGCTGATAACTTCAGGTTACCAGATGGAGACAAAGTGGTCACACAGTTAATTTGTAAGGGGAAATATGTATAGGAGCACAGAGTAATAACATGAATAGCCCTTGCTCCATGTGTCTCCTTTGTTTTGAGAGTTGATTAGAAGCTTTGATTGATGCCTTCTAAAACACACTGGTGAAGTGTGAAGACACTTGGTGTGCTGTGTGACTGAATGCTCCATTTATAAAGAAGCACGGGTAGTTAACCTGCCATTACAGCAATGGTGCAGGTGTTGTGGAAAATGAACAAAATCAAAGTTAAAGCCACCAGTAAAGAAAGTTTGCATTTCTTGCTCCTGTTAGCAGCTGCCCAGAGTCAGAGTCGATTACACATGCTTACTTGTCCACACTCTCCCTGCAGTGTTTGCAATCTTGTAGGGTGACTTTGAGGATAGAAGGAAGAGAGGATGAAGGACAGAAACAACTGGTTGTTTTCCACAAAGCTGAGTTCAGTACTGAGAATATGTATTAAAAATGATGGCAGGGAAGAATATCTAATCACAGTCCCATCTGTGAGATACCTGACTGGTGCATTTCAGTGTTTAGGGCTGGTATCTGTGATTAACTTGAAGTATCTCATTTATTGTGTAATGATTTTAATTAATTTGGATAGAAAATTTTGGCCTTAACTGATGTTGACCTTATGTGCCTTGTTTTTCTTCTTTGTAGTAGTGCTTAATGGATGCTTTTGAATTGATTCCCTGATTTCAAAAAGGGAATAAACAATACATAAATAATAATACTTGACAGGTATTATATCCTATAACAAAGTGCCATGTGTTTTATTAATATAATACTAGTTCTGTTCATTTCAATTTTGAGCTTCCTTCTAACTATGCTTAAAATCTGATCCTTAGCTCAGTCTGTTTCATTTTATTGAAAGCAACACTGATATCCATGATTTTATATTTTTACACAAATTTTGGAGTAGCTTCATTTTGGCAGCTTTTGGTTGTCTGTAATAATTTTCATACCCATATTCTTAATATGTTGGTAATCCCTTTGTGTCTTTATGCAGACCCTTTCATCTCCCACCTGTAGAAAAAACCCAAACTGATGGTTCCTTTCAACTTTTCCTTTTTATTTTTTTCTCGTGAGTATATAAGAACTTGTACTTAATGACCAACTCTCTACAGGTGGCTTCAGTGAATCCAGTAAAATGAGGCAGTCTGCAGTGATAGGCTTAGATTTAAGATTGATGATAGTCCTCGTTTGACAAGCATTTCAGAATCTGATCAGTGTCATATAAAATTATACATTTAATTTCTTTTCACTATCTCTCTTCTTCGTATCTGGAAGTGTTCAATTAGTTAACTTTTACTATGTTTTCTGTGTTGCTTCAATCCAGAAGTTGGTCTCTGTTATAAAATTTAATTTATTTTCATTTGGTTTAAAAACCTGTATTTCTGCTTGAGAATTTATGCAGGGAAAGTTTGGCAAAAGACACTGGCCCACCACTAAATCACTCCTCTCATTCTGCATAAATACATACTTCTCTAGCTATTTCTCACTGGGGTATTAATAGCCATTTATTGCTTTCAGCTTTAGAAAGTGATTTTGTATGCAGATGAAGATTTGTGAACTTTTCATCTCTCTCTCTCTCTCTTTTTTCTTGTGGTTTTTCACCTCCCCCTCCCCATTTTTAAAGTTTATTTTCTTTTTTCTTCATGACTCAATTTATCCTCCTGTGCTAGAACAAAAATACTGATTAAGACGGAGGGTTTGGTTTGGTTTTAGTATCATTGTTTCATATCAAGAGCTTTTTAAAATGTACACAATGGTCTTTTTGAAATACAGGAAAGATCAGATGTATATTACCATGCTGATTACTCTCACTTTAACCTTTAGAGGTCAGAAAATGCATATGGTACCAATCCACATTACACTTTCCAAGGAAAGACTATTTTTTTCCCTTTATTTTCCTGTTTCATATTAAAACCTCTGAGCCCCAACCTTTACCTTAGAAAATGAGCTATGGACATATGTACATTATTTAAAACACTAGTGCTGTACTTAGTACTCATGAGTTTTTTGGCTAGATCTTTTGCTCTCACAATGAGTGTGAAAGGTGACAGTGGTTAATACTGGCAGATGAGGGCAGGAACATGAGTAATATTACATTGTGTGAAACCAGTTGAGAGCCTCCTCTAAGGTGAAGAACTCCCAGGTCTGCTTGGAGACTATATAGATTCAGCATATTTCAGGACAGCAATCTTTAAGATTCCCTTATTTTATAAAGAAAAAGGATTCTAAATAAGTTGAAAAATCTATTTTCTTTGATAGAACAAGGCACACTGAAAAACATGTTTGTCATTAAATTATTTTACATACTGTGGTTGAGTGCTTTTGTGAAATGGCATTTAAATAGAAAATACCAACAAAAGCTGTATTAATTTCTTGCTACTTTTAGAAAGCTATTTTCTTATTTTCTTTGTTGTCCTGGATAACTTTTTTGCTAGTATAAGTTCTTAAGAAATAACATTTTAGAAACCAGGTAGTTAAAGCTAAATGATTTGAACTAATATTACAATTGATTTTGATGAGTACATAATCTTATTTTAATGTAAATTTCTTAAATCCTTTTATCTGCTAGCATAATAAAAGCTTGCTACACCTGAGCAGGAAAACGACTAGTTTTCAGCTATCATTTTTGTTTGCTGCTCTCAGCTGTGCATTAGTATTCTGAATCAGCATTAGTCATAAAGCATGTAAAGATTTTTCAAACAATCAAACCCATCAATTTACTGAAAAAAGATAGTGAGGCATAAAGCTAGCATTGCAAAATAAAATGTGTAATTGTTGTTATTGTTGCCCACTTCAGAATTTCAAAAGATGTCTCTGGTAATGGAACAAAATTTCTCAGTATTCTTGAAAATTGAAAGGCTTAATTTTGTTTTTCCTAAAAGATTGTAAAGGACAAATGTCCAGCCTTTGAGCCAGAAAAAATATATAGTCAGTAACATGACCCAACAACTGTAGAAATGTGTGTGTGCTGGGGGTGTTCATATTTCTGTAAAGATAGATAACTGCCAGGGAAAACCTATGTTTTTAGATTTATAGGCTGTGCTAGGATCTTTTGAATGGAACCAGTTGCAGTGCACACTTGTGAACATCCAGAAACCTGCATTGAGTCAAGGATGAAGGTCCAATGTCACAGACCTGGCTGAAGGACAAACGTCTCTGCAGCATTTTGGGAACACCCATTGCATGCAGTGAATTAACCTGACTGAAAGAAGAATGTAGTTTAATAAGATGTGAAAGTATAAAAAAAATGCATAGGAAGACTTCAGTAGCCACTATGTAATTAAGGTTGGTGATTGCAAAGACAGATGTTCCCTAGCAAAGCTCTGACCTGGAGGCCAACAGTGATTCAGAAGTAAGTTACCTAGAAGTGGCAAACTTATCCTTGAACTACTGTTCTTTAAATAGAGGAAAAAAAGATCTTTAATAATGTCTTTGGAACTAGTAGACAGTAATATGCATGGCAGAAACTAAATAAGCTATCATTGTCAATAAATAATATTTTTGTCCCTATTTCTTTGTATTAACAATGGTGATTAACCAGATTTTTAGGCTTTTAAAGAAAAACTCGATAAGATAGACTACTAGAAACTAGATATTTCTCTTCAGTAGTATTCTTGCTGGATGATTTTAGTGCACATTTTCTAGAACTTTTTCGGTGACTTGGGTATTTTTGTGCATCTGAATATTGTAAGCAAATTGTCTAGAGTATCTATAGAAACAAAAGCATGTGACATTTCTTGACTGTTGCTTGATATTTCCCAGGTGTTTGTACTGGTTCAAATTCTGTTTAACAGCTTCATTAATGGCCTAGATTGTGGGACACAACGCATACACAGCAATAAAAGACTGGGAGGCATGGCTGATAGACCAGATTTTTTGTGCTTGACTGGGTGTGGAAATGATCCAACAGGAAACTGATGATATTCAATTAAGGGAAATTCCAAGTCCTGCACCTGCAGAGGACTCTCCCCACATGCTAGGGGATCAATAGCTGGAAAGTAGCTTTGCACAGAGCCCTAGTAAGTCCTGGTGGACAAGCTGAACAGCAAAATAGGCCAATGGTCTCCATGGATGCAGTAGAAAGGGCATTTGCCAGCAGGGCAAAGGTGGAGGTCTTTCCTTTCTGCTCAGCATTAATGATACTGCATTTGGAGTGATGTGTCCAGTGCTGGTGAGTCACGGAGCAAGTTCAGCAAAGAGCTGCTGAGGTGATTAGGAACTGACTGGAGCATGTTTCAGAGGGGAGTCTGAGAGAGCCAAGAGTGTTCACCCTGAATTTGCAGTGGGCATCTTGTCAGAATGTATAAATTCCTGATGGGAGGGTACAAAGAACGCAGGGCCAGACTGTGCTCAGTGGTATACAGTCAAAGTCCAGGAGAGCACAAACTAAAACACAGGGAAATCTGTTTAAATAGAAGGAAAAGCCGTTTTCATTATGTTGGCTCAAACATTGGCACAGGATGCTCAAGGAGGTTTTGGAGTCTAACCTTGGAGATCTTCAAAACCTGACTGGACATAGCCCTGAGAAACTTATTCCAACTTATCCTGCTTTGAAAAAGCAGAGTATCTCCAGAGGTTCCTTCCAGCCTCAGCAATTCTCTGGTGCTGTGTTTCAATGAGTATAGGTTATCTGATGGCTAAGAGCAAGGTCCAGGTAAAATTGTAGCGAGGTGTTTGTTGAATTGGCTTTTCCTCTACTGAAAAGTAGTCACAGAAACCTAAAAGATTTTTGGAGTTACAGATGGAGGCTATTTGGGAGGAGAAACAAAAACATGATCTCTGTTTGTCATATTGCAATGGGAAGAATGACAGTACAAACCCAGGAACATTCATTTTATATTTTAAACTAATCAACGTCTTCATCAACACCTTCTAACTCAACTAACCAAAATCTTGCTCACTGGAATCTCCAATTTATAATGATAGAAAGTTGCTCTTCCAAATGAAATGTATTTCATTAAAATTGTTTTCATTTTTGAGTGGTATACTTTGTCACAATATGACCTCATATTTCATAACTTTGGAAGCTTCCTAATTCTAATTTTTCCACTTTATAGGAAAAAAGCTGAAGGTCCAAGAAAATGTGTGCTAAGAAGTTACTGACATGATGGATTTCAATATCTCTAAGTAATTAGTTAAGTTATGCTTGTCTCTTTCATTAAAGGCACCATTAGACAGCCAGATGCAAAAGATGACTGTGGCAAATGGTTTTCCAGGTAATTCTTGATAATGTTAAATGTGGTTGTCATTTCAAATGATCACCATGCATCTTTTCTTAAATATCCATCCATCTACTTGAGCTTCCTGCTCAATAAATTGTATGTGGAAATCATCAGGATAATTAAATGGAAAAAATTCCCCCAGTTTAACTAGCTGCAGGATGTTTTCTCTATTTCTGTGTTTGTTTTTTCTTTTTCATTCTCCACTGAGATCGGTGACAAAATCTGTATTACAGATATTTCTCTCCTTTGTTCCTTGTTACATTTCTCCCTATTTCAAGCTTCTTTTGGAGACAAAGTATACTATCAATGTGCTGAGTAGAAAATTGTAAATCTGTGCAAAGGGCTATACATTGCTTTCCATTTCTGCTCATGTTTGCCTTTAGTTTTAGTAAGAGAAGTGCACCAAATGTTGATGGGGGCACTGGTTCCTGTCATAGAACAAGGCTGAACCAAAGCTCACTTTCCTTTCTGTAAATGTACACACTTTGCCAAGTGAAAGACCATATTATTTAGTTTATTTTTCACATCCTTCCATTGATATAAATTTTACTACATACAGAATCTAGAGCAGAAGAAGGACTAAACTGAGGACTTCTTCATCTTGACTTTTTGAAAAAAGGTCAGTTGGTTACTTGCCTCTTTCAGTGTTGGTATTATATGAGAAAGGTGGTGTGCTGATAAAGAACACAGAACATAAAATTATGGCTGTTACTGAATGCTTCACACTGGAAGGGGTGGAGTGAGAGGAGCATGGAACAGTGACATTCCCAGCCTGAGAGGAAATTCATTGACAGACACCCTCTAAGTTTAAAGTGCACATTGTTTGTGTGGTGAAAATGGCATTCCCATAATGTCCCTAAGCTGCTTCTGGAAGTAAGAAGCTTGTAAATAGTCTTGAGTAAGTCTCTCACTGTTCATTGTCCACAGTGTATCTGCAGACTATGGAATCATGCATCCTATTTCTCTTGCCTGCACAACGTTCAAGATTTCACTCTCTCTTTAACCACTCTGAATTCACTTTGTAATACGGGGCTTTTTAAATTTTTCTTTGAGTAAATTTGCTCATGTAATAGTGATGAGGGGCTTCAGTCCTGTAATTTCTAGCTGCATTAAATACTCTGTCTCAATCTTGTTGCTTATGGTGGTTATTTTTGAATTCAGGAGTTGCTGAGTGCTTTTAGTGCCACTCTTTGACATTAAAAGAAAGACAGCTCTCTCCTGGATACGACTGCCATCAGTGCTTAGAAACTTTTTTATTGTTTTCTTTCAGAACATGTCTTTCTCACTTTTTCATTTATTGTTGGCTTTCCTTTTGATGGACTTTTTACTTTTATTTAACAGTGGTTAATCAGGTAAATAGAAGACTCTTTGAATAGCATGTTTTATTAAAACAAAACACCTAATTAACTTATCCTCCAGTTACGTGCTCCAGTAATCCTTTAGTTCAGATTCCTTACAAATTTTGTTATTACAGATAGGAAGAACTAACATAAATTAGAAATGTCAGGTGCTTTTTGAAAGAGATTTCTTTCCCCTCTGTATTTTAGAGGAGCCTATGAACTACTTCTTTATTGTACATCTTGTGTATTTCTTTAACGTCATTATCTAGGAGCTGTTATTAGTGGGGGCCTTTAAAAGCAGGAGCAGCTACTTAAGTCTAACTGGATTAAGAAAATTAAGTATTTGCCACAAATGTAAACTCATTATCAACTCACCTGACTTCCCTTATAAAACATTTTAAAAAAATAGATAGCTTTGGTTCTTGTGTATATTCCCCTGAAACACAAGGGTTATGAACTACATACTTGAAGAACAGGGAGTGAAGTACAGTGCTTCACAAAGATATTCAAGTGGGGAAGATATTTATTTCAGTTTAAAATATCCTAAAATAAGGTAAATATCCTGAAAAATAAGGTAAATATCCTAAAATATGAAGAAGGAGAATAAATTAACAAAGCTGACTAATAGTAACCCCTTCTGCGACCATTTGATTCCCCTTGAGTGTACTGGAACTTTTAGACGCTTTCAACTCTGCTCAGACACAGCATGGAAATGTGCAGAGAGCCATAAGCTTTTGATTAAAAGCAAAAGGGACAGACAGAAACTCGAGTCCAGCAGGGAAAATAGAGGCACTCAGGACAGCAAATCTGGAGAAGAAGTAGGAGGAAAACAGACTGGCTAGAGAAGATAATTTAGAGAGCTCAACTATTTCAATGAAGCAGAAATGGTTAAGAGCAGGCATTTTGGGGCTAAAGCTAGTGATAAACTAGCTGGAAATAAAGATAAGGGGCAGCTGTTTGACAGCTGACTGTTAGCTGAGGATGTGCAGATTGCCTGCTGAGGGAGCCTCCATTGTGTAGTCAGATAAATAAGGAGTAGGAAGGCAAGGGCAGAATTGCGGTGAATGTGCAGAAGGGGTTGTATCCACTGAAGTTCACTTTCTTTCTGAGCTCTGAATGGTCTACGAGACTTCAAAAACTTATGGTTCCTCTCTTGTCAGAAAACCTTCATTGAAGGCAGCCTTTGATTTTCTGATCCCTCTGCTATATTTTCAATACATTTTATAGTGAAAAGAGCTATGTCCTCTTTGCCAGATTTTTATTAGTCAAAATACAATCATTCTCTGTCACCATGTGTATTTTTGTGAAAGTTTGGATACTTGGAAGGTGTTCAGGTTCATTACATTTTCTTCTTTCTGACTTGCCCAGACTTCTCTTTGGCAAGCCACCCAATCAATAAATTAGCTGCACACATAATGTAAGTATCTCCACCTAGCCACCCTAAGGCACGTTTGGTTTCTCAGTGTTGTTTTCTTCTGTTGTTCTGAACAATTAAAAACAGCTCTTCCACAAAGTGGAGCTACAATCATTTTATGATAGAAGTAAGAGAGAACTGTTTTCATAGGACTTCTGTCTTTCTTGAAAATCGTTATGTAGTGGACAGAAAGGTGGATGTACTGGATCTAATTACTGCCCCAAGGATTTTCTTATTGCCTTTGCACTCCTTTGCAAAACCAAGTAGTTACTCAAGCCATACTTCTTACAAATGGTTAATAAATGCAATTTTCATCTTTCACAGTAAGGGCTAGAAATTTCCGTAGAAATGTCTGGCAGAATTGCTGAGCACTTATAACTGAAGCCAATGGGAATGCTAGTTTGAATGGATGAAGTACTGCATAGCAATCACCTTCTGAAAAATCATTCACTAGAGTTATCAAGTTAGGTGTGAAAATTAATAGGATTTTTTTTTCTTAGTCTGTCTATGCCTCAGTCAACTATTTGTAAAATGGAGTGATATCATCTTTCATTTTGCTGGCCGGTTTAAAGATTGATTAAGTTTTGTGAAGCAATCCTCTGTTCTGAGAAGTGTCATAGAAAATTCAAGACAAAGGAATAGATTTAACAGGTCTGCCATAGTTTTTAACAGTTTTCAGCAAATATTGACCAGCTAATCATTAATAACTTTTCATTTATTACACGTATCAGTGGTACAGGGTTTCTGGGAGGGAGGGAGGGGAAAGGCAGTCTGTTAGAAATTGCATAATTTATATACACAAGTGAAGTGAATTTATAGTGAATAGAGTACCCTAACAAAGATGGAGTTTAACTTCTTAAGAGTTTGACTATACAGCTTTATTATCACTTACTTTTGGCTTTGCAAATATAAACCTGTATTCAAAATATAACTGTAAAAGCAAGTACTGTTTTAGGTGGAGTGAGTTGTTTTATTGAAGATGATGGGCAGGCATATTTCCATCCCCTACCATTATTCCCCTAACTTTTCACTCATCTGTGATGAATGAAATAACATATGAATATATGCATGTCTAGTGTGAATGTCAACTTAGAAATGAAAAAACTTGTTGCTTTATTTCTCCACTGAAACTTCAGGTCTGGCTGTTCTCATGTGACTTTCAGGCTGGGACAATGTTCTGAATGAAATCTTTATGTGTGATCACATACTCTTTTCAGATTTCCTAATGTTATTCATGACTGCATCTCCCAGAAATGTGCTTAAGAGACAGTTAGCTCTTCAGCAATGCTCCTGCCAAAACCACAGATGATATTGGTGTGTATCTGGTCAACTGCATTTGGCATCTAGGCAGGTTATCTTTAGTGTGCTTTGAACGGTGGGTAAAAGTTCTCTTACTGGACTCCTCATATTGCTGTGATTGACCAGCAGTGATAGTGTATCAAATGTTGTTTAGCATATTAGACTTAGAAATTGCTTGAATCCAAATTGAAGGGTTTTTTTCCCCACCCAGAAATATGTTCCCCTATTTTTATAATGAAAACAAAACTGATACAATTGATTTGGTTCCAAAGGTGTTGCAATTAAGTACCAAAATGAGAACTGGAATATGCTTTCCTCTCTAGGTGATTTGCATAGGGGGCCTGATGTTGCTTGTGTGCCTCACAGGTCATCTTGTTTCTCAGGTATACATTAGTGTGCATGGGTTTAGGAGAGGTAGGTCATGTTTAACCTTTTATGACCATGTGACCCACCTGGTGGATGCAGGAAAGGCTGTGGATGTTGTCTATGTTTGTCCTTTAGCACTGTCTCCCACAACATACTCTTGGAGCAGCTGGCAGCCCATGCCTTGGACAGGAGCACTCTTTGTTGAGTTAAGAACTGGCTGGATGGCTGGGCCAGAGAGTGGTGGTGAATGGTGCTATATCCAGCTGGTGACCAATCACCAGTGGTGTCCCTTATGGATCTGTGCTGGGGCCAGTTTTGTTCAATATTTTTATTGATGACATGGATGAGGGTATTGAGTCTTTCACTAGTAAATTTGCGGGTGACACTAAGCTGGGAGTGTGTGTTGATCAGTTGGAGGGTAGGAGGGCTCTGCAGAGAGACCTGGAACAGTTGGATGGATGGGCAGAATCCAAAAGGATGAAGTTCAATGAGTCCAAGTGCTGAGTCCTGCATTTTGGCCACAAGAACCCCCTGCAGTGCTACAGGCTGGGGACAGAGTGGCTGGGCACTGCCCAGGCAGAAAGGGACCTGGGGGTACTGGTCGACAGCCGACTCAACATGAGCTAGCAGTGTGCCCAGGTGGCCAAGAACGCCAACAGCATCCTGGCCTGTATCAGGAATAGTGTGGCCAGCAGGAGCAGGGAAGTCATTCTTCCCCTGTACTGGGCACTGGTGAGGCCGCACCTCAAGTGCTGTGTCCAGTTCTGGGCCCCTCAGCTCAGGAAGGGGTTTGAGACACTGAACGTGTCCAGAGGAGGGCAACAAGGCTGGTGAGGGGCTTGGAACACAAACCCTGTGAGGAACAGCTGAGGGAGCTGGGGTTGTTTAGCCTGGTGAAAAGGAGACTCAGAGGGGACCTTATCGCTCTCTACAACTACCTGAAACTACCAGGTGGGGGTTGGTCTCTTTCTCCAGGCAACAACTGACAGAACGAGAGGACACAGACTTAAGCTGCACCAAGGAAAATATAGGTTGGATATTAGGAAGAAGTTTTTCTTAGAAAGAGTGATAAAGAATTGGAATGGTCTACCTGGGGAGGTGGTGGAGTCACCATCCCTAGATGTGTTTAAAAAAAGATTGGATGTGACACTAAGTGCCGTGGTTTAGTTGAGGTGTTAGGGCATGGGTTGGATTCGATGATCTTGAAGGTCTCTTCCAACCTGGTCATTCTGTGGTTCTGTGATCTAAAGCATCCTAACACAGGGTAACAGGCATTATGTAATTAAAGTCTGCCATCTCTCTAGATAAATAATAATTCTCTTAATAATGGACATTGTAAGGTGCTGTATACTTTATCTGACAAATTCTGATTCTCTTCCACTTTATACATGCTTTCTTTAAGGGAAAAACAATCTCAACTTCAATAGACTATGCACACAATATATTTCTTTATCTTCTTTTTTTCAATTTCTTCCAAACTCCCTCCCTGCCTCACTTTGTTCATTGATGTTTAGTATCATTTTAAATTGACTTGTGGACAAATAGAATTTTGTGCTCCCTTTCCTTGCCATTTTTTGTAACTTTTTCAAAAGTGCAGAGTTCTGTATTTTTTACCCTCTGTCTTAAATTTTTGCCATTTATTCAAAGTTTAAGAGGAATTGTAATTTTTAAAAATCAGTTTATTTCCTCATTTTAATATTAATATTATTATAACTATTTATAGTTGGGCGAGAGTCTGTTGTGTTGTTAAATAATTTTTGCTAAAAAGTCATGTAAGTATCATAGGAACTGATGATGAAAGGAAATAAAAATGGAAGTAAAATATTTTCTGTTGATGTGGAACCTAACTGTTACCTGTTAAGATTTCCATCTGCAGAAAATATTTGTTAACTTGCATCTCCAGCTTTATCTACCAGGCAAGATGTGCTATCACTGTTGGAGGCACAGTGAGCTCCTAACATAATAACTTTCAGTGGGAAAATTGAAATAGGTTATAAAAATGTATGTTCTCTTACCTGATTGCTTAATAGTGCTTTGAATTCCAAGGCTGAATGTGAGATAGTCTAGTTTAGCTGGTGTGCCTCTATTCTGGGCATGCAGCAATTTCAGCCTGTGTTTTGTTCTGATGTTCATAGTTCAACATGAGCTGATTGCTAACAAACTTATTATTATTTTTATGCAATGGGGAACAGTAAAATTGAATCTTTTTTTCTAAGAATAAATCACAGACTAATGTGGTAGATAGCATTGCTGCAGTTTTGAAACAGTACTTCCTAATCAGATTCTTCATGGAATGCATCTAAACACTCAAGAAGCTGATAACTGCAGCTCAGTAGGTAATTACACATGGTGTGCAATCAACTGATCAACATGATACAAATCATACTCTTACGCTGGTTTTAATCCAGCAATTTCTACTTTAATCAGTGATATTATTATAATTTTACATCAAGACTAATAAGACCAGGACTTGACATTTTTCATCAGCAAAACACTGAGTTGCAAATTCATCCTTTGCTTTTGGTGTTAATTGTGTCTTAATGATGTTCAGTACTGACTGTGGGACTGCAGAGGTGTTGCCTTGCACGGCAGCAGAAGGTGATGACTGCTTAGTCCCACGTCTTCCTTCTAAGGTGAATTTGTCCTTCATAGTTCTAATATCTCACTCCTGTGTTTGTTCTTTCTGGCAATTCAGATTTCTGCTTTACCTTAAAATGCTAGACATAGACCTGTTGGATTGGGTCCAGAGGAAGCACACAAAGATAATCAGAGGGCTGGAACACTTCTCCTGTGAGGAAAGGCTGAGAGGGTTGAGGTTGTTAAGCCTGGCGAGGAAAAGACCCTGGGAAGACCTTTTTGCAGCCTTTCAGTACTTAAAGGGGCTTATAAGAAAGGTGGGGACCAACTTTTTAGCAAAGTCTGTAGCAATAGGAAAAGGAATGATGGTTTTAAATTAAAAAAGGGTAGCTTCACAATAGATAAAAGGAAGAAATTTTTTATGATGAGTGTTGACACACTGGAACAGGTTGCCCAGAGAGGTGGTCCATCACTGGATGTCCCATCACTGGATGTGTTCATTCCAGGGGGTTGGAGCAGATGACCTTTATAAACTCCTTCCAACCCAAACTATTCTATGACACTATTCTATAATTCCATTACTAGTCCCTGGGAAGTGCTTCCTTTAGCTGCATTCTCAGAGTCAGCCCAAGCTTGTACCTAAGGATCATGTTGCCGGCATTTTCCTACGCATCCAGAATAATACTGCTATTTTTCTTGTATTTGAGATGGCACTTTTAGCTGTGTGTAGCCACATGCAAAATTTAACATAATTTGTCACCCTTAACTAAGGAAAGGTAAGGACCTAAGTTCATCTTTGCAGACGGTCAGTCCCCTGTGGTGCCAGCTGTACCCACTGGAGAGCAACTTACCTGACAAATCTACTTGCTTTGAACTGCCAAGGGAAGCAGGAAGAGGAATACAGGAGTACAGCCCAGAGTTAAGTTTTATACAGACTCCATTGTGTGTTGTATTGAAAGCTGTTGCACTCTTCTTAAGGTTAACAACCAGGTCATCTTTACTGTCCAGAAGTGTTGCATGGGCAGAAAAGAATATTTGAGCTATCTTTCCAGTATTTCTTCTTTGGAACAGTAGCTCCAGTTGTCTCCCAGTACGCTGGAGGCAAATAGCTGGCCACATAACTAAATTCCAGTAATCTGTCAAGCCGCTACTTATGTCAGATAACAGCTGCACATGTGTCTTATTGACTGACCACTCATGACATTGCTCTGGAAATCTCATGAGTGCCAGAGGACACAGCAAACAGCTCTAGGAAAGCAGGAACCTAGACAGCATAATTTTCCTGCCTTAATTTGGTCTTGTGTATCCTCAGAAGTATCACAATTACCTGCAAACAAGAGTCTTTCCCTGTGGTAGCACTAGTTAATCTCAGTGCGAATTGAACAAAAGGTCCTGAGGAGCACCTGAAAGCCTGACAATATGGAGGGATGACTAAGTCTGCAAGTCTTGGCCCTGGGTCATGCTTTTCTAGCCCACATGTGGGCAACAGCATGAAACATGAGGTGATTTATCTCTTCCCATTATACTTAAGCCTAAAAATACTATAGCAGCATTCAAAATCAATTCAGAAGTCTTAAGCATTGAATTTTTTTTTCTTTTCATTTTTCAGGATGCTGACAGTCTCCCTGCTGATAGTTTGATAGATTGGATGTTTTCTGTAACTTTCCATAGCACATTATTCTACCCTTCTCTAGGCCCATTCTTCCCTCCCTTGATTTTTGTCAGGTTTACATCTGTTTCTTTAGCAAGCTACTATCAATATGTCTTCAAGTCCATTTACAATATATGCTTAGTGCAAGCTTCAGAACACAGAATGCAAAATGACCAAAGCATTTTGAATAAACAACTCTGGGTTTTAAATTCACCAGAATTCTTTTTTATTTCCTCTTTGGAGGATCTCTGTCTTTGAATTGTTTGTGCTGTGCTTTGCCTTGGGATGTGTTTGCATAAGAAGGGCTTTGATTTGAATAGATGAATAGACCTGGGTGATTCTGTTTTCCCACCATTTTCATGATTGTAGCAGAAAAAAAGGGCAAGGACAGTTTTAGTTGAGTAATTTAGCATATTTTCACATTGAGATTTAGTTTTGCAGGACAATATAAGACAATGCAACTCAAGTAGATAGCAGAAAATGTGAAGTGAGAATGATGGAAAGAAAAAGGAACTTCAAGAAGACTATCTCTTTTGCAACTGTGCAACAGTCAATAGCTACAAATTAGTTAGAGCTTGAGTGACAGGCAAACAAACCTCATCTATACTCTAAAAAGGAGCTGTAAAAAAAAAAAGCTGCATATTTAGTCACTCTGACTGTCATCTTTGTGTAATAGACTCAGAGAAGTTTGCGGTCATATTGGGGCGATATTTTCTTTCCTTTATCTGTCAAGACTGTGATATTCAGGATTACATGGCAGTGAGAACAATAGCTGCATGAAACACCTAGTGACCTAAGAGAGCACTTTTTCTTACTGAATTTCAGACTCTTTTTACTCCAGTAAAATTCTTTCACACCTGAAATGACTGTTGAAGATGCATTTAAAATAAAATCTTTACTCATCAGAGGTTCCTCAAAAAGAGGTTGAGTTCTCTGCTTTTGCATTGCCCTTCTGGAGAGGTGTGATGACTAAGTGACATTCTATAAACATAGCTGAAAGGAATCAGTTTTGGCCATCTATTCTCCCTGAATGATTTTGAGTTGAATATGACAAGAATTTGAGGGAACAGACAGAAATTTGAGCTTTGATATCCAAGTGTAAATGTAAAGAAAGGAGAGTGACAAGTTTTCTTAAACATATCTCATCATTTGTCCTTTGTGTCTCTTTTTGTCAAGACATTGTTTCCTCTGTCTGGGCTGCATATGCTTGTCTTTCACTGCAAAAAAAATGAGTCCTGAATAATAAATTCATCTTCAGGGTCTGGAACCTGGCGAGGAATAACCCCCAGCTCAGGTTGGGGGCTGACCTGCTGGAGAGCAGCTCTGTAGAGAAAGACCTTGGAGTCACCAAGACTGTGTGACAAGTTGACTCTGAACTGGCAGTGTGTACTTGTGGGCAGGAGGGCCAATGGTATCCTGGGGTGCATCAGGAAACGTGTGGCCTGAAGGCCGAGGGAGGTGATCCTGCCCCTCTGTCCAGCCCTGGTGAGGCAACATCTGGAGTGCTGTGTCCAGTTCTGGGCTCCTCAGTACAAAATAAGGCTCTAGTGCAGAGGGTCCACTAGCAGAGGCAACAAAGATGATCAAGGATTTGGAGCATCTCTCTTTTGAAGACAGACTGCAGGAGCTGGGCCTGTTTAATCTACAGAAGAGAAGCCTGAGAAAGGATGCCATTAATGCAGATAAATATCTCTAAGTCAGGTGCCAAGAGGACAGTGCCAGATTCTTTTTCAGTGTCCTGTGACAGGATGGAGAGCAAAGGCCATAAATGAAAACAATGGACATAAAATAAAACACAAGAAGTTCCACCTTAATGTTCGAGGATGAACTTCTTTCCACTGGCAGTGGCAAAGCACTGGAACAGGCTGCACAAGAAGGTCATGAAGTCTTGCTCTCTGGAGACATTTAAAACCCTCCTGGATGAGTGCCTGTATGACCCTTCCTTGGCAGGAGGGTTGGACTGGATGAACTCCAGAGGTCCCTTCCAACCCTAAAAATTCTGGGATTCTGAGCTCCCAGGGTTCTGGGAGTAGTACTTTGGGTTAGCTCTGACCTGGTGCCACGGGCTGCTTCCAGGTACAGAATGGGATGCATTAGGTGTAGTCAGGGAGCAGAACTTCCAGTGCTGGTTCATTTGATTGGGATGCTGTTCACATTCCCTGAGAGGCTTCACAGTGTAAGATATCATGGGAAAGGAAGATGATAAGGAGATGGGCTGCAAAAGCACCCTTCTGAACAAAACAGTTAGAATGTAGATGCACTATTTGTTTCTCTTCTTTCACTCCAAAAGCTCAAAGTTTTAGAAACAAGCTGATATACATTTGCATCCTCAGTTTGTAGCTTGCAACTTACAGGGGGCAGCAGCTTAGGGCACTTCTGTTGCTTAATCTGAATCTTCAGTTTAATTTGTCAGGGAAATGTTGTACTTTTTGTCTGCAAGATTTTCAGTGAGAATTTATCAGTGTTTGCAAGAGCAACAAATTGAATCAAAGAATTTTTACAAATTTTCTCTAATGGCTTACAAAGCTCTGACCAAAAAGTACTTTTACAGCTGTCACTGTTAAAAATGTAAATTTATTGAGAACAAGCCCTCACAAAATCCTGAAAATTGAATTTATTTTCTAATTTAAAAATTAGGAAATATTGTCATGTTGTATTTCAGATTGAAGGGATACATTGGTGATATGCATGGTGATACAAGTTGTTCAGAGACTACTGGGACCATTTATTCCATACAATCAGTCTTTCCTACCTCACATCTTTGAATACCATGACAGCTTAGATCTAGTTGTCAGGCAGTAGGCGGTGACTCTTTTTGGTTCCTTTTCTACTATGCCATAAACCACTGGCTATGTGAGACGTTAAGGAAATGGATATTTACCCATTGCTCTTCTGCAGGTTGGAAAAGGGATCTGCAGCCTTCGTTTCTCCTGTAGTGACAGCTTCTCGCATTTTTCTTTCTCATGGGTTGGTGGTATCTAGCAGGATGGTAATTTATGGAGTTTTTTTCAATCTTAAATTGAGTACAACTGTAAAGCTCTGGTGCTCTTAGAGCCACTAAACAACGTAGGCATTTCTGTATTAATTTTTCAGCACATTATTATGATGTTACTTTGTAGTTTAGCAGCATTAAGGGTTAGAGTTTGACTCCATGTTTTATGTGCCTTATTATTTTTATGTCATTTTTACCAGTCTATTGAATTGGAATTAATGAGGATTGAGACTACATCTAATGCATACTTTAGCAAACTGCTGAAATTTCTGCTCAAGTAATTTGTTGCCCACTATAAGATTTTACTGTATCAGCTATGTTGTATCTAATGCTTACAAGTTTAATCATTTTGGTAGACTGCACTGAAGTTCTCTGATGAAAATGAAGAGAGTGGTCTAGAGCAAATACACCATATTTCTCCTGGGTAGTGCAAAACCACATTTTCTAGGTTCTGGCAGCTCAATTTACTCCTTTACTACCATCATGGACTGTTTTGTGGGGTAGCTGGTGGTGGGTGTATGGGTAGGGGTGTATTTTCAAAAATATTCAGGTGCTATAGCATGGGCTTTTCTCCTAATTTTCCTTTTTGATACTTCTGAATAAAAATTTGCTCGGTGTTAACAGCTGTCTCCTAAACTGATATTAGGAACTGGAAATACCTGGTGCTAGCCTTAATTACATGCTCCAGGCTCTCATCTTTTGCACCAGCTCTGTCAAATGCAGACTATATTTTGTCTGAGGTAGGAATGTTTAATCAGATCGATGTGAATAAAGTCAAGCTGAGGAATTTGCTCTACTGATTATTTTTTTGAATGAATTGGAATACTTATCTGTACAACTTATCTGTCATGCAACTATAACTAGACAAATGATGTTTGTATTTCTGCAGGGCTGGATTGGTGTGCTGGTTAGGCCTTAACAAAATGTATCTCAATAGATTGTGGTTATTTTCAGTTAATAATGGCTTGCCTCAAATGATTTGTCATAACTAATTGCCCTTTCTTTGCCCTCTCTTCAAAAAAGCATGCTGGCAAGTTTAGTTAGTAAAAATACACAGATTATTATAGACTTATTTTAAAGAGTCATGCTTCTTTTTGTGCTGCATGTCTTACAACTGCTATAGTAAGATTCGATGGTGAAATGCAGATAAGAAAATAAATCAGTTCTTTTCTATGAAAGTATTAGGGATATGAACAAATCCTATGTTCCTATAAAATGCTGTAGATTCAGATTAGGAATAATAACATTACAGATCATGATATGGCCTAGTAGACCAAGTAGAAGTGGAAGCCAAGCACTGCTTAGAAGAAGATGTGTAGAAAACATAAGGGACAGTCAAATGAACCTCCTGCTGACACAGAGAAATACACAAAAATAAGATCTACGCGTTTTGGCAATTTGCATTAGAAAATTGGCTTTTCTGGCTTCTCACTGTCCTCCAGAAAGGCTTTTTCAGAGTCTTCATTAGCAACTGTCTTCAGGTTTTCAGCCTCATTTTACTCATTCCCACTTTATAAGCTTCTGTTCTTATGTCAGTATTTTGTCCTACTTTCTTTCCCTTCTTTGGTATTATCTAACGAAGTATTTATAAAGAATAGCCATGCTACATTTCCCTTGTTTTGCTGGGCTAAGCAAGCCAGTTCTTTTATAACATAGGCAATTTTTGTTTTTCTAGTCATCATTGGAACTTGCTTCCACATGTTCTCTGGTAAGAGTTCAGGTCATGTTTTTTTTTTTAATATGGGTAATTGGCATCAGATGGCATGTTTCAGATGAAGAGTCTCCCAAGCAAAGGATTTTGTAAAAAGGCTTCAATAACAGTCCTCTTCTATAAAAACATTTCTCCCAATGCATCTTAAAATTGCATTTGCCTTTTTCTGAGCAGCATCATGCCAGTGATTTATAGTCAGCCTGTGATCAATAAATACAGCCAGGCCTTTTTATCATTTTTAGCTGATGTACTCTCATTCTGTATCATGAATTCATGTTAATGGCCCCTTGCCCTTGTTCTATTATACTTCATTCCATTTCAATTACAAACCTCAAAGCCACCTAATTTTTCGTGGATAATATTCTGTTCCTCCTTTATATTGATGTCTCCCAGCTTCATGTGATCATCCATTTTCATCACAGCAAGTCTACTCTCTGAGCTAAAGCTGTTTAATAGAAGCATTAGATGCAAGACTTAACCATGAGGATTTCTGCTTTCCTGCATGGCATTACTAAGTTTGCCCTCACATTGTTATTTAGATAGTTTCCTACTCACTTATGTGAACCTTCAGCAATCTTGTATGTTTTATTTGTATTTATCATCTATCCAGTGTTAATTTGGTATCTAAAGTTAAGCAGTGAAGGAGAGACAAGCAAGTAAATCCATAGGGGAAACAAGAATTGTTCTAGGTTGTGACAAACTCCCTACAACTGCTTTAGTTCCTAAAGAAAATCTCCTGATTTCTGCCATTGCTAAGGCTGGTTGTTTGCCTCTGTTCTTCCTGGTAGTTTTGTTTTTGCCAGAGGATGCTGATGTTTTAAAGCACATTTTGTGGTGTGCTGTGTCCCCAGCCAGCAGCCAGGTAGCAGCACAACCACTTGCTTACTGCCCCATGGTATGGAATGGAAAACACAGAAAGATGGCAGGAGGAATGGATCAAGATGACATCAGTTAAACTGGTGGGGCAAAATCTGCACACAAGCAAGGCAAAAAGAGGAATTTATTCACTACATCCATGGGTGTGTTATGTACACTGTTTTAGTCACAGATCCAGAACAAAGCACTGCTATGGAGAAAAGTGACTGCTGCAAGTAGGTGCAGATAGAAAAGTTATATAAAATTATGTAGGGTTTTTTTGCCCCTACAATATTTGCCCATCTNCAACAAAACCCCCAGCTATTAAAAGGATGTGGAAAGGGAACTACCAACATCCAGGAAAGCTTGGACCTTAAAATAAATTTTTTTTGTATACTTACACCATTTTTTCCTCTTTTTTTTAGCCATGATTGCTGAGACTGTATTAAAAAATATAATGAAATGCATGTGGTCCTTATTTCAGTTTCCTACTGAATACAGTTCAAGTTATGGACTGTCTATGTTTGACTATACATCGTTTGTGTTCTCTTAGTTGCTTCCCATTTCACCATTAAGTTTTAGACCTTTATTGTGCTTCACTTGACTATCAGTGAAAACAGGAATTTTTTTTTTCACTTTATATATGTTTTTAATAAGAGTGATAAATTCATACAGTTTCCATCTATATCTCAATATTCCTCTTATATCAAAAATCTCAGCTGTTCCCAGCATACAAGGTTTACCAAGAAGCTTCCTACTACCAGAGCTTAAAATCAGTTTCTGGTCAGTCACTGCAGAACTGATGGAGGTTCAAAAGTGATTAAACTGAAGTAGATGCTTTTGGCAATCCAAGAAGGGCATCTTGTGACAGAATTACATCTCAGCTGGTGAGTCTGTTGTAAACCCATAAACCTCTAAGAAAGGGTCAGCTGCTTTGTGTTGCAAGTTACTTGCTGTAACACACTTAGACTAAGGACATGCAGAACTGCTCCCCCAAAAATAATTAAATGGTGAGGTTTTTGGCTAAGTGTCAGTGAAGTTTTGGCTCTACTGTTTTGACTTTGTTTAAAGTGTAGCAGGACAATGACATGCCTGCTGAGCAACTCGTGGTGATCTGGCATAGCCCTTAACTCTGGAAATATTTTTCCCTCCTTTACATATTGCAAGTTTGCACTTATCAGTCTCTGAGTTACAGCCTGAGGAGGTGATCTAAGAAGGTGTTTCAAATCAATTATGGACAGTCTCCTCAGTGAATTGTTTTATGCATTTTTTGAATATTCTGGCATATCTAAAAATGTAATTAATCTATCTGCCTGACAGTTATTGCAGGTGCTGAATTTTGGCTTCTTAGAAAATTTAATTTGATACTAAAACTATAAGTATTCATTTCTATAAAGATTATGTGCTTTATTTATTCTTGAAACTGAAAAAAATCCCTAATGATATAGGTAACCTGTCTAACACATCATGTATTCTTTAAAAAAATATTTGTGAACATCTTGTGTCTTAGAATTAGCTAATATTGAGTCTGTCTAAGAAGCAGTTGAGGAATTGACAAGGTTCATTTTTAAGGTGTACTGAAGGCAAAAAGTAAAGGCAATCAATGTTTGATAATGCATAAGATGCCCCAAGTGGATGCTGTAGTTGAAATAGCTAATACTTTGTCAAATTTGCACTGTAGATAAATTTTGCCCTCTTTGAGACTGATATGTTCAGGTGTTTTTAATAATTACAGTGTGATACTACAGTGTAAAAGCCCTGTTTGCCACTGAACTGCAGATAAGGGGTTGTCACCATTTTTCTTGTTTAGTTTGTTGTTTTTTTTTTTTTCCCTAAGAATTTTGAGATTTTAAAGGTCCCCCTATCCCCAGCTGTTAGGAATCACTGAATTTTAATTTAATGTGTTAAACTATACCAATGTAATTTAAGTTTCCTGTCCCTTGGTAATTAGATCCTCTTCAACCTGAATTGTTGCATGTTCTGTTAATTCTAAGCATGAGATTTGGGCACATTATTATGTATTTAAACTATTCACCTACCTCTTAGCTTAGTGGGAGTATGACAGATTATTTAAACAAATTATTTTGTATTTCCTGTTCTCCTCTGCTGGAATGAACATCTAGAGGTTGGTGCCAGCTTGGGAGACTTTGAGCTGCCATTCTTATCATACCAATAAGGATTTCAGAAGGGTATGAAACAGGTGCCTGGAAGCAAACCAATAACAGTGAAACTTCTTTTATTGCTTTTGATCCCAACCCACTAAATACAATAAAAGCTCTCCTGGGATTAAATATATCAAGTTCCTGAACTGAGATAGATACTCTTCCTCTCAGAAACTCCCTACAGTATGCCATCATGATAGACAAAGCCTTCAGTCCAAAGGCTGAATATTTCAAAATGGAGGAAAATAACTTTGAATCCAAAGGGGATGCCTGTTTTAGAAAACATTGACCTTTTCCCCCCCCTCAGCATTTACCCTGTTCTACAAAAATTATTTGGATTGATTTCCAGCTGTCTTGAGAAGTTGAGCCTGTGAGCCTCAACACTCCCACTCCCAAATCACGCAGTCAGAAAAAACCAAAAGTAGCCAGTGTTCTGCTGCATCTTTCAGTTTCCTCACATGAGAGCTCATCTTTATGACCAGAATTCTTCTGCTGGGCTTACTGTTGACACCGAGCACCAAGCTGGAAAGCAGAGATAACGTGTGTCATTGCTGTGGTTTGTCAGATGCTCTGATTCCAACCTCTGTCACTCCCCTTCCTATTCTCTGTTGCACAGGTGCTGAAATCCTTTTAGAACTGATTAAGTGAGTGGCAGAACGAGTTCCTAATTCTCAGCTTCATTCCCTTTTGCAGCTTAAACAAGATTCTGAAGCATAAAATAAATCTTAATCTTTCCAAGGAATGATGTTAATCTGAGGCTTGCTGTTGGCTCAGTACTGAGTTCCTGCTGGCTTTGATAACAGCTCATGATTTGTTAAAATTTAGCATGGATTGATGTCAGCTTGCAACTCGCACTCCAGGCTTGCTTCCTTGACTAATGGGAAGTAAACAGCAGTTTATATGTGGCTGGGGCTCAGCACCATAAAATTTCCAATGCAGTTCATGAAGTTCTCAGCTCTTGCGTATGATTCCTCTTTGCCTCCCATAGGGTTTCCTGGAAAAGAGCTGGGTGTTCAGCAAGGTCTTAACCTAGCTCATTCTTCTGTTATCCATTTATTTCCACCCCACAGTCCTAACAAATGCTTTGATTTCACACTTTCAAGCACAGTAAAGAGACAATTTTATCTTCTTGGCAAACAAACAACACTGGCACATAAGTGATCCAGTGCACTAGGGTGCAAAATAACTTCAATTCATTGATATAAGGTATCAGGGTTAGTAGGTTGGTTGTCACATGAAAACTAGCATAACCACAGTTATGTTCACTGTTTATGATTAAAAAACTGTTTAGAGGAGAAAAAGGTCTTAAGAATGTTAACTGTGCATCTGATTTAGGCTGCAAAAATGATTTTTTAGTTTGCAGTGATTAGGGAAAATATATGCACTTAAACTTTTGTATTTGAGCCTTCAATTGTCTGTTCAATAGTTGCACAATACAGAACAAGTTCTATTCTTCTGTCTGATACACTACTGTAAATCTACAATGTTTTCACTGGAGATCCTAAAATTACTTCTGTTTCTAATTTTTTATTAATGAGGTCAGGAATTTTGACAGTACTTTTCAGTAACTGAATAATAACACGTACTGTTTTCAGAACAAGGCTGGGGAGAAGCTCTCACCGAGACAGGCAATTTTTGGAATGTTGATAAGGTGCATGATTGATGCTCCTATAATTTTGTTTATTCTAAGCTTCTGTTTGTTCTTGGAACTTGGCTATTTAAGATGAAATAAAAAGAGCTGTTTGCAGTGGTTTTGGACTAGATTTATGAGAGTGGAAGACAACATAGTCCATGTTAATGTCATTACCTTCAATGCTTTCTCTTCTTGGTGGTTTGGGGTTTTTTTTTCAAGATCTACAGACTTATTTTGTTTTGTAAAATCACTTCTTATGATAAAGGGAAAAGTCAGAGTGGACTTCCATGTCCTAAAATGCTGGTCAGATCTAGATTAAAGTTTTCTGACTGAGAAATTCTACTTATTCATTCATTTACATTACAGCACAAACCGCATGGATCCAAGACAAATACATGCTGTAAGATCTGCCAGTAGCACTGCTGGATCAGAGTTCATTTAGAGTGATGTTGGCCCTGTGAATCATAATGCCTGCTCAGCCGAGTGGGAGAACTAATCTTGTCTGCAGCAGGATCATACATCAACTTAAAGAGGAAAGAAAGTTGCCACAGAACCACAGTTCTACCCAATAGCACCACTTCACAAAAAAGTAATCCTCTGGCATTAATTTCTTGTCAAGACTAGTGATGGGTTGCATTTGCCAAGTAAGATGTGCTCAGCTGCACTGCAGTATCTTGGAAAAGTGACGCGATATGTCACTATTTCCTTCTTTCCTTTTTAAAGAATATTGCTTGTTGAAAGTGTCGTTCTCTGAGTACTTGCTGTAAATTAAGATAACTGTTCTCAGAAGTGCAGACATTGATCTTGGCTTCTAAAACTCTTAGACTATGCAATTTTAAAGCAGTTTGCTCCTTTAGGTATCTATAAATCCATTTTCTACATGAAGTGACTTTTCCCTTTTCAGTTCCAAGAGTATAATCCAAAGTCCATTCCTACACAGGCCCAGACCTTACTGAGCCTTTAAAGATGTACTTAATGTAAATTAGGAATGACTAAAATGCTTTAAGTAAACACAGCCCAAGCCAGTTGCATGGGCATTGGTTTAATATAATTTTCTTTCTGAGCACATACCATTTATTTGCATTTGCCCTCAACATTCTGTATGGGCATTTAATGAGTATTAGTGCAGTCTCATTTTACAAAGAGGAGGTAAAGATGAGGGAGGTAGTTGTTCTGCCCATGATGATCAGCACCAAAGCTCAGGAGCTGTGTCCTTTGTGCCATTACTGAGCCAGTAGACTTTTACCTCTGTTGCTTGTGACATTCAGCTCTCCTGATGACTGAACACAGACCAAAAGTTACAGTTCACTGACCTGATAACTGAATTTCCTTCTTGCAGGAGGGAGTGTGTTCCTCTGGGATCCAAAGAAAGGCAAAAAGGTAGAGTCAGAGGGCAGGACTACAAAAAAGTCAGCTTTTAAGATAACTTTTATGTCATTCAATCTGGCTATTTTTTTTCTCCATATGAATAAAGAAATAATATTTAGGGATGGCTTCTTAAGAAAATATTCCTTGTCTCCAGAAATATATTTTTTCTTGTACCTATTCAAGTGTCAAGCAAGATTTATGGGGAAAACATTTTCAAACTTCTATTAAAAAAGATGTCCTCATACTACTTCTACTCTTCTTTGCATTGGAGAATAGCATGTAGGTGGCTGCTAAAAAAAAAGATGTTATTATGAGTTCCTCAAAAATCTCTCCAGTTAATTGATGAAAATATATCTTCTGTATTTTGCATTGAATACATATTTGGAGGTGGAGGCAGTGTGCGTACTGACAGATCAACCATCTACATTCATTAGAGATTGTTTCCTAATGTGTAAATGATAAAATTACAATTATTAATTTTTTCATGACTGCTTAAAAATCCTTTTCTTTCTCTGGAATTCTGTATGTATCATTTGACACAATATCATGAGTTTCAGGATACCTGCTATGATATAAAATTGTAGAAAAATGCTTGAATTAATTTGTTGTTAAGTAGCAAGCTATCTGAATTTATTCTCGTGTATCATTTTAAGTGCAAGAAGATCCTTCCTAATTAGGTGAAGAGTTCATATATTCATAGAATCATGAAGTGATTCAAGTGTTCAGGGTGGGGTTGGATGAGGACTTGAGCAACCTGGTCTCAGGAAAAGTGTCCCTGCCCATGGCAGCAGTGTTGAACCTAAATGACCTTTAAGGTCCCTTCCAACCTAAACTATTCTATAATTCTATGATTCTTTCATTTCCCCCTTTAAAGAGATACACTATTACATAATTTTGGGTTTCAATGGAGATTAAAACAATATGAATATGTTGGGAAATTTGTGTGTAGTAACAGAGAGTTTTATGCTTATTTTCAACTAAATATTATTTTAATACTAAAATTATTTGAAGTGTCATTTGCATGATTGGGATCTATATTTTTAATTCTGTGCTACAGTTACTCCTTTTCTTCACACTCTGCAAAAGAAATTCTGTTTTCTTTCTCTAGGGTTTTATCAAATGACACTGCCAGAACAGAGAAACTTTACACAAATGGTCTGAAGTAGATATTACACCAAATTTGACTTTTTCTCAATGAGAGGAAAAGAGAAAATTTCTGGTATTTTTCTGATAGAATAAGAAATACTAAGACATTGCAGATACCTTATGAGCATCCAAACTATGACCTTAAATAATTAATTCCTAGTTAGGAATCTGGTGTTGCTGGCTATTTTCAATGATGCAATTTCAACATTAAAATGATGCTTTATTTAGGCAACCCAGTCTATTACAGGTTGATAATAGGTGTTCAACAAGATGAGAATCTGAGTGATTTTCATGGAGTGCAGAGGAACCTGAAAGAGTCTGCCTTTTTTAAAATTTCTTCCCATCCAGTCTAGTAAGAACAAAAACATGCTCCTCTGAGTAACATCACGTGAATTTTCCTTTTATTTGCAAAAATGTTATCTATTTTTTGACTTGAAGATGTGGTTCCATACTGAATGTATTGACTTTGAATATTAATCATTTTATGACAGGAAACTGCTCTGGTATTTTGAAGATCACCTTTGTCACTCAAATCTGAGATAAGAGATCCAATGGGACCTTAGGCATGGTACACTAGAGAAAATGTGTACTGGAAACTCTGGATAACTTCTGGGGAAGAACTTACTTTCCTGAATATTGGGACACTGATGTGCTAAGCTCTTGACCTAGGAGGAGGAGAAAGATAATGATAACCTTGTTTGTTTATAATGGGACTAACAATAGTTGCAGTAAGTGCAGGGTATTCATTTTTTCTTTGCTGGATTGTGTTTTCTCTGTTTTGTTGGGTTTTTTTTTTTGTTTTTGTTTTTTTTTTTTTTTTTTTTTTTTTTTTTATTTTTTTTTTTTTTTTTTTAAAAAAAACAACATTTTTTTTTTTTTTTTTTTTTTTTTTTTTTTTTTGTTTTTTTTTTTTTTTTTTTTGATTGCTTTTAAAAATACACACAACTTTTGAATCTATGAATTTTTAAAAACTAGTTTTTGCAACCAGAAAAACTCAAAATCCACTGTGGGCTTCAGGGGAATTATGGATGAAGTGTACTGCTGCTGGCTGTGGGACAAAATCCAGACCTGCTGCAATGTATATCTGTATACAGTATACTGTACAGGTACTCACTATATTTTCCCTTGCTATTTAAAATATAAATGATTTTTTAATTGTAATCCCTATTCTTCAGTTTTAGAAAGCTGTCCAGCGCTGTCTTACACTCTGAATGCATAGATCTGTAGCTGAAGTGTTGTAGGTGATGGTAAATCTTTTGTTATTTTAGATTTGCCTTGGCCAGTAGCCATCACCAGGGCAGAGCTGGCACATCAGTGGTTGCTCCGTTGTAACATTTTGTTATGTTGAATTACTACATATCAATAAGGAACACAGATTAAAATGAGGAAGAAATTGCCTGTGTAGCTCTGTATAGCTATTCTGATACCTATTCTTCTTCAGTAGCAGAAGCACAGTAGTCTGATCTTATCAATGAGTTCCTTCTTGGAACAGACTGTGAAAAGGTTAAGCCTTTTAAGCATAGCCAGCACACAGAGGTGATTAGATGAATTTCCAATTTAGAGAAATCTCTTTTCTGAAGGTCCCCTGTAATTAATAATATAAGCAAGTTATCTGGAAAAATAAAAATATCCTCAGAAAATTCTGACTGCAGAAATTCAGGTAGCAAATAGAAAGAGTTCCTTCCTCTAAAGGTACCTTTGACTATCTTTTCAATTTATTTTTCCTTAAAGATAAGTTTCAGAGAAGCAAATTATTTCTTCATAAAACAATTATTCTACTGAATACAAGAAATTCATTGGCAGAAAGAATGATGGCTATATTTGATTAAAATCACTGCAGGATTTTTAAACACATTCTTTGTGGTATGCCATTTATACCTTTTACAAGTATATTCTATGGAGAATTAGACTTTTTTCCAAACTTCTTCTTATGTTTGAGGCTTTTCTATCTCTTCATTTTTCTTCTTTATTCACAAAAATGCTGCAATCTGGAAAGTATGGCTTTACAGAAAATATATTGATTTAAACACAACTTCAGCATTAAAAAAATCATTCTGGTTATCAGCACAATGTTGCTATTATTAGACTCAAGATATTAGCAAAAGGAAGGGATTTTTCTTAATAATTACTTATATACTTTATTGTGTATATTTATGAAATTCCTTGTTTTCCTGAGAAAATGATTGTGTCTTAAACTCTGATGGAATCCACATATTTTGTGTTTCTGTTGTAATTGCCCATGTGGACAAATCTTATGAACTTTGAATACAAAGTAGTTTATAATACCTTAAAGCAGAATCAAGATAAAACCCTTCATCTGCATGGACCTTTCTGTTATCATCACTGCCTACTTTTCAGTAATTCCTTTTTGCTCTGAGTTCTAACTCTCAAATTGAAATTGGCCCATATCCCTTGGTCATTAATTCCAAGATGGATGTGGAACAGTTAGGGCTGGAAATAGGATATCTATAGTACAGGCATAGCAAGATTCCTCTAGATTCATAAAAACTGTTCTTCTTCAGGCAGTTTTTCTCTATGGACCAGGTGTTTTACCAGTGCACCTGGACCTCTCTGATTATTGTGCTGTAATTCAGCATTTCCCTGGGGTTGTCTGGTCTCTCCACTGGGATGACACCATGTATAGTGTTGTGTTTTGGTTACTCTGGCAGCCACACTAAAAAGCAGTGTGGGACATAGGTTTAAAAACAGACAACAGAATTTAGTCTGGGCCTTCCAGTGTTTTAATAGCACTTTTTTAATATTACAAATGCTGAATTTAGGCCTACAGCAGCATTTTTGTTGTAGTAACAGATGTCTCTCCAGAAATGTGCTGCATATTTAAATGGAGTTGGCATAGTGTAATCTTCTTTCAAAAGAAGATTAATGGAACAGAAATTTTTTTTTTGTCTGCACAAATTAATTGAACAGTTATAAGGAGATGGATCACCACTTTGAAATAATTACAGTCTGGATTAGAATTGGTGTGAAATAGCCTTATTCTTTTGCACAGTTAAGGTGTAATTGTAACACTAGATTTGTCTGAGTAAACACTGTCACTGTATGCCACTCCCAAGACCACCTGTCTCTGGTAATGGCTTTCAAGAGCAAGAACTTTGCAATTCTGAGCTTCAGTGAGGTAACAGTTAAATAGCATCCTATGAGAACTAACTCAAATCAGTGGATTACTTATTACCTCAGTTGTTCTGCTTCATTTTATCATTCCTCATAATGGAACTAGTAGTGTGAAAGACAAAGAGTATACACCAGCTATGTCTTCCAAATGTTGTCTGAGCCTGCTCATGCATGAGTTTATGAAGAAAAAATAATCTATTTCTGGCAAAGAATTACAAAAGTTTTGCTCATTTTACTCTCTAAAAGAACTGTAACAATTTTTTTAAATTGTAAGAAAAATTGCCCACACATAAAATTACAACAGTTAAGTACCCTATGAGTGGAACTCAGTTTAACCTTTTTCTGTGTGGAAATAACCCCAGTAAATTTATTTCTTATGAACAGATTATTGGAAAATTGTATAACAGGGCTGGACTCAAACAGGAAAGGTTCAATACAGTTAACACCTGATTAAGGGCTTCAAGTAGCAATCCTGTAGCCAGACATTGTCCAGGAAAGCACTGTTTGTGAAATCTGTAGAATTAGTGGTTATTCCATTTGTGTCAGGAAAGAGACTGTCCATTTCCCAGAAGCAGTTTTGTGACAAGATGTACCTACTGATCAAGGGGAGGATTGTGTTGTGACATCCCACAGGCTGTTTGAAATGTTGGAGTTAGAGGCATACAGTGGAAGAGTTCTGTCTGAAAGGTTTAAAATAGGATGCATTTTAAATTTGGTTGGGTATGACAGCTAAGACTTTAATTAAACTGTTGGCAAAATATCTGGGTGAAAGAGAAAGAGATCATTTCTGTTCAGCTAAAGAAATCAAGTGAAGGGTGATAAAAGGGAAGAAAACAAATGAAAATTCTTTAAACTAAAAACAGAGTACATGGGTTAGACAAACAACTTTGTGGTTTTCATTTGCATATTTCTAGTAATAGCTGAAAAAGAAACTAATATCTTTCCATGTACCATCTCCTTTCTTCTGCTTATCCCCAGTTTAAAAGCCCTGAGTAACAGAGAGCACTTATCAAGGACATTTGTGGGGGCCAAGAAAAGAGCATGTGATGTAGCATAAACCCTGCAGGCCAAAGATGGCAGAAGTGGGAGACTATGGCTAGATGTCCTGACAGAGATTTGGCAGTTTAGTGTGTTCCCATCTAGGGAAAGTCTGCAAGGACCTTTCAAGTACCATATGTGTGTTTCCATTGTTTTATTCTCTACCGTATGGCTAACCTTCTTCACTTTTTCCATTCTATTTCAAACCCACGGAGAATAATTTGTATGGTAATTTTTGTGAATTGAGTATCCTGGGAGATTGATTAACATCATTAAACTATTATCACGTTTAACATTCCTGTTGCCAAAAATGAAAGGCTAATTTTACTCCATTAATTTCTTATGAAATGCTTTGCTTTTTTTTATGTGGTGGCCACAGGTGTCCAATTTATTCCTAGGTCTGTGAAGATATTTTCATTTTGAGTCTAAGAAAATATACTCAGGTTGTATCAATTTAGAACAGCTTGTATGTGAAGATTGTTAGAGTAGTTATAAAAGTACTTAAAATGAATATTTTTTACAATGGCAAAGATAATTCTTACTCTCTTAGAGGAGACTGCTTTAGTTCCTGAACTTTAGGCTTCTGCCTTGGTTCACCATGATCACTATCTGCCCATGAGCACAATCATCTCATCCTTTTTTTTTTGCAAAATATTATTAGATTCAGCAGAACTGTTTGGCTGAACTATCAGGTCAAAAGCTAGCTCTGACTCTGCTCACCATTAGATGATTTTTGACTTAAGAGGATTAAGTTCTCTCTTGCTTAAATCATTAAACTTTCTTTCATGATCATGTAACTGTGGCAGCAGCCACATTTCCACTTCATATTTCATCTCTAGTCTTTCTATTAATCATATTACATTTCCAATTAAGTTCTACTTATGAATTTGTTTCAGTGTGGTTCTTAGGGGAATCAGTAAATTTGTTTTATAATTAAGTGCTCAAATATTAGAATTTAATAGTTTGTAATTAGAGGGTTTTAAAATTAGAAATCTGTCTTCCTATACAATTTGAGGAGGTAAAATCTAATTTACATCTTCACCTGAAGGAAAATTCATAAAATGAACTAAACTGAAGCAGTGAAATACATTTTTAATTAAAGGGAGGAAACTGCTAATGAAGTGCAACTTAGGAACATAAACTAATAGTGTATAACACCATATAGTTTCTTCATGTTAGAGAATGAAAGACAGTGGTTTAAAAAATTAGAAACGTTACTTAAAGCAGTGTATTTCAATTTGCCACACAAAGTGTCCCATGGCAGAAGTATTCCCATTATCTTCAGTCTCATTATAGAGATGAATATGTACCTACTCAACCACTTGAATAAGCACTAATAATATTTGCACTGTTCAGTGGCCTGAATGGTGTCATATAAATAAATACCTGATACTGAATGGGTGTGTGTATGTCTATCTGTATGCAGCTTTTTTCCGAGGCACAGGGAGCACAGGAATGTCAGTGGGGTGTCAGGGTTGTGTTCATGATCAGAAATCCTGTTTTCTCCTTCACTGAAAGCTCACTGCAAGCAAAAGGCTGGTTCTGTGGGGAAATCAGCACAAATTCTGCATGGAATATTGGCTAGGAACAGGTATTGAATTGCAAGCTCCAGCACTCAGAGAATGATTTTTCTCTACTAGGTAAGAAAAGAGTGCTGAGTTAAGACCAGCACTACAAGCAGGCCTGGTTTAAGATGTACTTAAACCAGGCAATTGCCTGCAGCAGCATGTGAATAGAACTGGCCTTTAGGAAGACACTTGTGATATTTTAGTGCCTGACTTCAGGTTGACTCAGCAGAGACAGCACCATGAAGATTCCAGGATACATGTTTGTTACTGGGCACAGCAGCTTTTCTCAGATCTGAAGCCTGAGTAGATGCTGGGCCACGTTGATCCATTCTGAGCAGGCTCCTTATCCATGAAAAAATACCTAGATGTGCAGGCTCAGCTGAAGACATGGGCATTTTTTGGCAGCCTGCCTGGAGGATTAGGATATCAGGTCTCCCGTGTTTCCTTGCAAGTAGGTCTACACACTGCCTGGAGCATTTTCTCTGTGTTGCTTATGACCCTGAAGGCAAATAAGCTTCAGAAACAAGCACTTTGTTTATGTGTCCCAGTAAGGGGACTGCAGTTCTTGCTCCAGCTACCTTGCTTCTGCTTCCCTCCACTGCTGCTGTAAGGAAAGGTGTACAGAAAAAGCTGGCCATGATGGGGAGAATGGAGTTCCTGAAGACTTGTTCTTCCCTTCTGCCTTGGATCCCCTCTCCCAGGGGGGTAAGTGGTTCCCAATTGCATTACAATTGGGACTGCATGGCAAGGACACCATGGTAAAGAAAGATCTGGGCTCAGCTGTATGTGCAGGGTCACATTTGATTATTTAAGTAGAAGGGTGTGTTTTATTTTGTCAGCTTGAGGTGCAGAGAGAGATGTCATGGGGGAGCCATTCTGCCACCTCTTCAGTGTGGCCTGAGCTTTCCAGAATGGGTGAGTCAGTGCTGAGGTTAATCAGGGAGCCTGCTAAAACAGACACAGAGAAGGTACCTTGGCAAGAGGGCATGGCTCAAACTCCAGTGAAACCTTCCGAGAAAGGGTTCATCTGAGCCCTAAGGGCTTTGTAGGCCATGAACAGACTTTTCACAATGCTGAAGTTTCTCTGCTGTGATGTTGAGCAAGAGGTGGGTTTTTTTTCATTATTTTAGCACAGTTTGAGACTTGGACAAGCAATTCCTCACAGAATGGTGTTTGCTTTGGAAGTCTGACCCCGGTCTTTACCTCAGTTTCCTTATCCTCTGGTGGCACCACTGCAGCACCTCTGCTTTTCATCAGTCTAGCTGTGGTTTGCACAGTAGTGGCTGATGAGAGAGGCAGAAAGTCCACACAAATATCAACACAAGCTGGTACGTTCATGACTTTTGTCTTCTTGCTTGGGATGTGTTGACATATTGAGGGTAAATCACTCATATCTCTTTAAACAACTGGATCATTTAAGGAAGCTCTTGGGACTGCTACCTTTATGATACTGATGCCTTAGGTTTTAACTTTTATATTTTTTCAAAATCTTGTACTGCCCAGTGTGTAACTCTGAGGTTTCTTGTATCCTGTTCATTTCTGCTCTCTGTGCTGGGCACACACAGCAAAGCCTCTCCGGGGCTGCTCTCCAAGGACACCCAGACTGTCCCAGGCCCAAAATATAAACCAAAGCCTCTGAAAGGGGGGCAAGCTGAGGGGAATTACATCATTAAAATGAAGCTTTAATTGGAGAATTAACCCTGGCTATGCAAATGAACCAAACCTATCAAAGTGGGAAGAACTCGTGGCCTCTCAGGGTCCATCTTGGGGTCCATCTGGGCAGCACCTCTGGCTTCCCAGGGTGTACCTTGAAGGCCTTTCAAATAAATACCCACCTTTATTCCCTTTACTCCTGTCTGGGCTCTGTTTTTAAGTGGCCTCTGAAGCCATCAATACACAAGTTATATGTCTTTAATTTCAATTATATCAGTATATATGATTTTACCTCATATTAAGCTTCATTAATGTAAATTGTAAACTGGGACACAAAATCTGCAGAAAATGGTCTTCTGTTAATTACAATGGTGGTGGTGGTGGTTTTTGTTGTTTCTGACAATCTGTGATCTGATGTTACTGTGTGCTTCTATTGTATTTTTTGCTTTTTGGCTAGCCAAATTGACATTTTCCACTGAATTATAGGTTGAAAAATTCAGTAATGAGTGATGCTAACTTTTTTGGTAAGAAGGTCAGCTGGTACACCACAGTGGTAAGGATCACACACTATGATAAAAAATTACTTATGTATTATGCCCTTCATTAATATTTCAGGATTCAGACAGTAAAGGGAGCAATTTATCTCAGTATAAGATAGAATACTGTTTAATAAGATTTTCTGAGGAGACAAGATTAATGTTAATAATGTTTTTTCATTGACAGGAAAATAGTGTTAACATTAGTAACTCACTTTTACTGTTAAAAGTACAGCATTTGTTTTACAGCTATTCACAACAACAAGGTTAAACTGAAAAAAACATGGACTATAAACAAGGTCAGGCCTATAAAAAAGTAAAACATGAATCTGTTTTCCAAGACTAAAATCTTATTAGAATGAATAGTCTGCTGATCAAAATGAAGGTGATGAAAGCTATAAAGCTATTCAAGCAGAATAATTCAACTTTAGTATCTCTCCATTCCAGGACGTGGCTATTTCTTTTTTTAATAGTCTCAAAGAGGGAATTCGAAACTCATCTAATTAAGCTTCAAGTTTTCTGTGTTTTGCAGTCTCCTTGATTCTGCAAATAATACACGCGACTTCATTTCGCTTCTCAAGTTTTAAGGCATAAATGAGTGTGGTACAGATTTTCCTGAAGGTATATTGAGCAAAGTCTATATTCAAGAAAACAATACATTTTCTGTGCTTGGGTAAATGTTTCCCATTCAGAATATATTTGGGTTCATTAAGATGACACACAGACATGAATATGAAATATTTGGTTCCTCTGAGATTGCTCATACACAGCAAAGGACTTTTCTAGGTTATAGCAACATACATGCTGATGCTTAATATGTCACTGTTGTAGTTGCACTGATAATATTTTCATGAAGTCACAAATAAAGTTTGTATCAGTTCAAGAACCTATGTTGTCTAAATTCATCTCCTTCATACAGTGTACTCTACAGATGTGTACAAGGGTAGTTATGTTTGCATACATTATGAGAATGTATACACAAAGAGTATGTTCAATTCTAAACTCATTCCGAAACTCTTGTGTCAGTCCACATACACATATCCACACAAACAGCATAACCAGGGCAAAGCTCTGGCATAACAGGAACCTTTCTGATTGATGACTTCTCATTCTAAATTGTTCTGTTTTCATATACAAATGAGTCTTTACATTGCCTTTAGTCCTGTTGAATTTCCGGACTACTAGTCTCTATGCTTTTTCTGTCTCTGTGAATGTTTAATTAACTATGGAGGGAAAAGAAACTAAAGCTGTAGAAGTAGGAAAGCAAGTAACTCAAACTGGTGGTAGTAAATCATCCTATCTATATTTGTCAGGGAAAGGACATTTATTTTTGATTTTTTTTTTATTTCCCAGAAGTGTGGAGTATTTGGCTAGAAATGCCTAGATTTATGTGCAAAAATAGTCTTTTCATATGAAAAATGAAATATGGCTAAAACAGTGGGAGGAAACGTCTCTCTCAACATTTCTCAGTTTTGTTCTGATTTATTTTGAATAAACAATTAAAAATATCAGGACAAGTATAACACAGCTGTGAAAGTGAAAGTTGGATACAACTGAACAGATAATATCAAAATTTTTCTTTCACTTCCAATGTTTGGATCTCCCTGGAGACTGTTACAAGCTTATGTGAGGCAGAATCTTACCTGTACCGTACCCAAAATAATTGTTGGACATCACTTGGCCTGATCACATAAGCATGGCCCACATGGTCTAGTATTTAGAAATGTAGTTTTGTGAGTCCTGTTGCTGTGCTCTATGATGAAGCACATAAGTGTTAGAATAATTCTCTGTATTTAAGGATCGTAACATTTTTCTAACAGATGCTAATTTCCTTTATAGTTTTGTACTTGCATTTGAAGATTCTGCTGTCCTATATAAATATCAAGAGAAGAGAATGTACCACTCAGTCTCTGAGTCTGTTATTTCTGCACACAGAAATTGAGTGTACTTATGGGTTCAAATGAACAGTTTATTTTTGAAAAAATCCTTTATTCTCTGTGCAGAGAATCTGAAGAGGGATATCATGGTGCCTGGGAGATGTGCAAAGATTTCTCTGGTTGGAAGAAAATCAACTGAGTTGCTTATACCATGTATACTGAGCCTTAAGAAATTAAATTTCAACTCCTCCAAGATGGAATCAAAGCTCCTGAAAAATTCTAATCATGGTTGTCAGATTGATGTTTGCTTGAAACAAACACCAGCAGTAAACATGGCCAGCAAGATTTATTCAGGGAATAAAGCATAACATTTACACATAAAGAGGGCAGCATTAGAGTGAAGAGAGATGATCAGAGCTGACCTTTGGCAAGCAGTACAAATTTCTAAGTATGAATGCCCCAGTCAAATAAATTAGTTTCCAGAACAGTTAATTCTTTATGAAAGAGAAGGTCAGACAGAGAGCATATGCTATTTTAGTGTATTAAACAAAAATGCCAAATTTCATTTTACCAAATAACAGTTAGGATAAGTAATTGGAGGAGTGCTAAAAATATTTTAGAAGTATAAACCTGAAGTCAAATTACTTCAAAAACTGGTAACAAACTACTGATGAAGGAAGAGTAATTTCATTGATTGAAATAGAGGTCCTTGATTAAAATAATTTTTTTTTTTTTAAGTCTTACTTGGACTTTGGGTGAATGTCTTTGGGTAAATGTCTTCTTCCTCTGTTTTATCGGTGAGTAGTAGGAATAACAGCAAAGCCTTTTATTATTATATTGTTTGCATAAGGTATTTTGGGTTTATGTTTTTGGGTTTTTTTAATGGTTGCCATTGTTCTACAGATCAATGTGCAAGATGTAACCTTTTCATCTTGCAAATCTGTACTGAGTATTTATAATTTATGCTCCACATGAAATGGCTCTGCTACAAATGTGATTCTTGTCTCATATGAAGTGACTTTGCTGTAAATATGACATTACCATGAGCTAGTCAGCTTGACAGATTGCTATTAGTTTGTAATAAACATTTAGAAAAATGAAGCATCATTAAAGGAAGTCAGCTGTTTCATGTAGCTGCTGCATATTTATAGACACTCTGCTTACATGAATTAATTAGTCCTTGATTAGGGGAGGCACACTCTATCTCCATCTCCTGGCATCTTTCCATTCTGTTTCTGCTTTTGCTAATCTCTACTGTAATAACATCCACAGGATAAAATTAATAATTTTAAAACCACTTGGTATAGTACAAACAAAGGGATTGTAACACAACTTGAATATAGCCATTCCTCAGTACTTGTGCACAGCAGAAGACAGTTAACTTATGATAATTAACTTCTACTACAGTAATATTATCTGTTAATTAAAGAACAAGGATTCTACAAGCTGTGTTACCCAGTCAAAAAAAAGTATTTTTCAGTTATTGGTTCACCTCATTGTTTTGGGCACAATTGACTGCTGTTCTGTAATTATGTAACCAGAAACTAGCCCTAGCACTAAAACTGAGGTACCATTAGTAGTTATTTACTGCTGTGACTTTCATGTCACTCCAAACCCTTTTATAACACTTGCCTAGTTGAGCATTGGCACTGATAGTCTTCCTTAAATTAATGTGTCAGTCTAGATTAATTTTTTTGTCAAAATTTTCAGTTTCTTTTTTTGATGCCAGTAAAATAACTTTCTGCTGTTAGGAAGGTTACTTATAGCAGCAATTTAAGAAGCACTTAGATGTTCTTTGAAAGTTTTTGCTTTTAAAAATTCATAATTTGCCCAGCCATCTGTCAGTTGTGTACCTTTATGCATAAAAAACATTGCAGAATAAATAATACCAACTCATTGGAATGAAGGTGAATACTTCTGAGGTAACAATTATGGTTAGTGCACAACAGTAGTCATAACAGGCTTTTCTTCTTAAGGCATCCAAAATCTGGACTGCTAGAAAGAGCAGTTGAATTAATTCTTTAAAATAGAATGGTCCTCAAAAACTGGAAGTTGCACTTTGAAAGAGGCATTCTGAGTAGCTGGAGATTACAGAAAAGCAGAAGCAAACACATTTGACCCCAGAATGTCACTTGTCATTCATTTTCTAAGCAAAAAAGAATGGTAAAACTTAATTGAACTTTTGTTAAGAGTGAGGTGCTCTTGAATGTCATTTCTCCACATTTGCAAAAGGTCCTTTGGATGAGGACATTCCTCAATTAAATCAGAGTTGCCCCAAGAAAATTTTGTAATGAGTGTTAGCCATTGATGAGAGTTTGATCAAAGACATGAGATCAGGTGAGAATTAAACAGGATTTTCAAGGAAGGTAACCCACCAGTAAATGGCAAACACTTTGCAGTAGTGTTACATAATCCAAGTTAATGGATGTCTCTGATGCACTTGTGGTCAAATATCAATGCAAATTCCTGACCGAACAATTGCAGGTCTTAAATAACACTTAAATAACACTAAATGCTGTTGGTTATAATGGTTACATTAGCAGCATTATTTAAGTGTCACTTAGAGCACACTGACATGGTTTTAAGCCATTGGACATCGAGCAATGCTGGTAGGAGAGTGCAAATGAATGCTCTGACTCTGTATGTTGTCTTTTCTAGGTAGTGTCATATCTGTATTTGGAACTTCATACACACAAAAAAAGCCCAGTTTATTAGAGTTCATATGCTAAAATAAAGAATCAGAGCATAATGGCTAATGAGAATTATTTTTCTGACCAGAAGAACAAATCACATGAGTAGCAATATCTAGAAACAATTTAATGCTTTTATTACCACCAGATTAATAATCAGTTTCATCAGACTTTTCAGTAAATTAACATTCACATGAAACTTTAATATTGCAAATTTCTGTCACACTGCATATTGCAATGCAAGTTTAATATCAAAGTTGTTTATTAGAACAAAGTTCAGTATTTTTAGGGCATCTTTCTCACAGATACATAACAGATTGTTATGGAACAGAAAGTTTCGTGCAGTGCCCTGACCATTGGGCTATGCAAATTATTCTCTGTTCCTGGGTTGCCAAAGAACAGTTTAATTTTAAAACTGACCTCATTTCTCCCTATCCCAGCTAGCAGGAGTAGGACTGGAGCACTATCTGGGTGGTAGATGTCTTTTCTGTGGACTATCATTACAGTTCTGGGGCACTGTACTGTAGTGACGTGACAGCTTTGCAAATCACAAAGCAGATTCTTAAATCAAACCTGTCCTTGATGATCACTTGGTATGTTAATAGATTAGATTTTAGTTTCCCCTACACTGTCTAATAAATGTCTCTTTTGTGCACTTGCCTTTTCACCTACCCGTGGGATTATTATGATACTCTAATAAAACATCAGGCGTTTGCAGTTTATTCCCGGAGGGATTTGACTCCTATTTTCATCTCTTACTGCCAATCAGCAGCCTTATATTGAAAGGTAATTAGATTATCCTCTAAGATTCTTCCCAGCCTTCATTGAGTGCATACAAATTCAAGGACTCAAGTTTGCTAAAGGACTCTCCTGGATAGACTGTCATGGCAAAATTCTGAAACAAAACACTTCAAAGGTATTTTCTGGAAAAAATTAAATTAATTTTGATAGGATTTTTTTTTTGCTTGCAATTTCTTCTTTTAACAAACTTTTTCTCTGAAACATGGCTTAAACAATGACAAAGCATTTTTCCATTCCTGTGTGTAGTTGATACTAAATGTGCATAACAGGAATAGAATCTGCTACCTGCATTCAAAACTGAGCTCCTTTTGGCTAATATAAGATAATTATCTGCAGATAGCTGTGTAATTTACTTTGTCTTCATTAATCATGGGTAGCTATACAAGATAACAAAATTATATGTTCATATGGAATGATTTGTTGGTTTTACTGTGAAGTTTGTAGGAAAAAAAAAAACAAACATATCCTGCTATTACCTCTTTCTTACCTTTGCTGGCTGTGTTTTGCTAAGCAGGTAAATCTTAGTTCCTCCATAAGGGCAATGGATATGAATCATGTACACAGAAGAAATTTTATTCAGTAAGAACTTGTCATTTCTGCAAGTCACGTTTCTGACTAAAAATGCAGCTTAAATGCATCAGTGGCAATCATTATTGTGGAATGATACAAATTTATACATAAAAACAGGTCTCTTTGAGATTTAAACCAAAAACAAACATACACACCAGTTAAATTAACATTCACTCCTTGCATAAAGGCATTTAAGAAGGCTTGACCATTGGTTAAATTAGGCTAGACATTGGGTGACTGGTGTGTTGCCTAAGCTAAAAGAGATCTAAATTAATCCATGTTAGAAGCTTGTATAGGCTTAAAAGATCCAATTAAACTATTGCAACTTTTGTTCTGAAGTCAGAGGTACAGAATCAGAAAACATATACCCCTTAAAGATCTATACTTAATCTTCCTTTTTTTCCTAAATAATTCTGGATTGTTCCCTTAAATAACATTTCTAAGTCATGAGCTAGTCCATAGTGCATCCTTATGCAGCTATCTTCCAACTTCATTAATTTCTTGTTGCTTCTGGTAGTTTTGTAAATGTTTTAAAATATTGATTTTGATTATTGATTTTTAATATTGCTCTTTCATAAATCCCTGCAGTTTCTTAATTTTTTAACCAATTTTTCCTTGTTCCATTTTTGCAATTAGGAATTACCTACTATGGAGAAAGAACAGAAACAAATTTCCTAACAGGTTAATATTTCCAGATATTTGTAAGCTTTTCTTATGTTTTACACCTGAACTTAAATTCCCAATGATGTTGTTTAAAAAAATAAATTGTTTTTTCTTTAGTTATGAAGGCCTTGAAAAAAATGTATAGAATTTTTGTGGGAAATGCATGTTCCACCAGAGAAAAGATGCATTTGTTTAAAAAATATGGAGTTAACTAAATGGAATAGGCAAGGAGTTTTATTTTGCTGTATTCTTTTGCAACTCATATTTGGGTAAGTTATATTTCAGTGCTCAACTCATAGACTACCAGTTTCTAAAGATTTTGGGTCTAGTTTTATTATTCTTAAAATCTTAGCTGTTTGATGTAAGCAGTATATTTTAATTTCATTAAAGTGATTAATAAACTGATTTTTAAAAGGATGTTGAACTTTGAAACCAAGGTGTAAGACTGTAAGGCTTCTGTAGAAATATTTACAATTATTTTAAATGCATAAGGCAAGTTCATCTATTTGTAGATATTTTTCATTTAAATTTATGCCTTTTCCGTTTGAAAGTGTTAGTTTCCCTGCTCATAAAAATGTTCAGCATATATTTTAAGACCATTATTTCCTTTTAATGAAAAGTTTTATTTCATTTTAAGAAAATTGATACTTCAGCAAATTTTACCTATTAATTTGCCTTCATTAGTTGCCTGGCATTTAATACCTGTCAGACTAAGAAAAAAATAGTTATTCAATTATTTATAACAGTCTGTGTTTGTGTCTAGTAAGTAGGGAAACAACCTTTCTCCCAGGAGAAATTCTTCTTATACTATGCACAGTAGAAGAACATCAACTGGGAGAAAAGATGACTGGAGCCTTCAAAACTCCCACACAAGCTCTGCTAACACTTCTATTTAATACTTTACATTATTTGTTTTGAGCTTCAGAGGTGATGTCATCGATAGAGGCATTAATGTAGAAGCCAACAACTCCCCTCCTGTTGCCAGAATTCAAATGGTGACTTCAAAAAAAATGCCAGAGAAAGGGATTTTTTGGCCAAATTGCCTGACTTCCCCCCTGAGGTCCATGCTGCATGCTGTCTAGCCATAAAAGAGAGACAAATTTTTCCCAGTCATCTAATAAAGGTACAAACCTTGCTGTTTTTAGAAAAGATCTGGGTTTAGATATTTTAATTATAATTGTGTAAAGAAGTTGATATGTCAGCTAAAATTTATTAGAAGCAAGACTGGACACTGAAGTGCACAACATGTTAAGCCAAGCAATAATTTAGACTCTACTTCTTGAAGGTGAATCACTATTTTTAATAACTGAGATTCATATGATGCATTTGAAGGCATATAAAAAGGAGCTTTTTCTTCCTCCAGGGCTATGTTCCTTAGATAGCTTGCTTAGGATGCAGAGCATATAGTTTCATTTATTTAAAGCAGCTTAATTGGGAGAATCTAAGGACGAAATCATAGCTCTAGGTATGGCCTTTCCAATGAGATAGATTTTTCCCATCCCCCATCTTTTTATTAAATTAGTATTTGCTCTGTGTTATGCTTCTAAAAACAGACATTTAAAATTGTTTTTTGGCACTGATACTTTTCAGCTTTAAAACATCAAGTTGGATATCTTTGAAAATGATCTGTTTTCTGTGAACTCAAATTATTTGATCTGCAAATCTCCTCAACCAGGAGGCTCTTGTAAACTGTTTGTTTTTTGGTAATCCAGTCTTTGTTGAGTTTCTTCTGCTTATGGGCATGTTACTCACATTTGCTTCTACTACATATCTCTCAAATTTTCTTCTATTATATATCTCTCAAATAGTACCTGAGCTTGCATAAAAAGAGAATTTGTAAAAATGTAGTATTTCTTTTTAAGTTAAAACAAAAATGTATTTTTCTTTGTTTCAGCAAGCATGAAGGGCTACAGGAAAAAAACCCAAAACTGTTTATCTTATCTTCAAATAGTTCTGAATAATAAACTTTTGGATGATTACTTCAGTACCAGATGGTAATGCTTCCTCAATACACAGGTTTAAATATACCAGCAGTCATACCATTTCTTTTTGCAAGTAAAATATGAAAGCATGTAGAATAGACTCAAGTTAGTTTATTTGGTCTGATCATGCTCAGAAATTAAGTTAAAAATGAAAGCAAAGCCTAGCAACACTTTCTATTCTGGAAGCAGATTTGTCTCACTGTCTCATCTTCTACCTCATCCATGTACCCCTTTATCCATTTTGGGTAGGGAATAGCGGTATAAAGAACTTTTCCAAAAGTGCCTGTGAAATTCAGCTCATGTCTTGTTTCCCAAGTGTGTCAGGCATTAACAAACTTTAACACTTTTGAGCAACAGTTTCTAGACAGCAGATTCCTTTAGAAAATGAGTTTTGGTCTTCGGCCATATTCTCCATCAAGAATCATGTTTAAAATCACAACACTAATTCCAAATGATTTGATATGACGCCGTGTCAAAATGCTCCATAATCCAGAGGTGTTACTTCAGGACACCGTTTAGTTCAGGCTCTCCAGCTGTATAAACCTCTTCACTGCACTGATATGTTCCAAGAGCTTCTAGTTCTGGGATTAATTTATTACTGGCCAGTGTTGGTATCTGGGCAGTGGTGCAGTGAAGAACACAGACGTAAACACCAAGCACCCCTGGAACAGTCTCCCTCACTCCTTTCTCAGAGTCTCAGAAAGATGTCTGTGTAAGAGCTGGGCATTGACAAGCCAGCATCCAGTTACCTGCACAGCTCCACACCCAGCAGATGCGTGTGCAGAAGCAGATACCATTTTTTATATTTGAAGATAAAAGGTTATCTCAGCCTTTATGCCAAAACATCAGGGCTTGGAATTTTATACAAGCAGCATCTTGTTCAAAAATCTGTTTGTCCTTTTCTAGTGGACACTCTAGGCTTTGTAAGGCTGTAATTGACACAGAAAAAAGGGAGCTGGCTCTTTGTTAGAGGAAAATTGGTTGAAAAAGGTATAAGCTGCTTTATTTGTAAAAGCTTTTAGCTATCTGTAACTGAAATTTGCAGTATCAACCTTGTAGCTGTCAGAAATAAGGAAGGTGAATAGATGTGTATCACAGGTATGGAACTGGGAGAGCTAATGTCTTTATCCAAAAATGCAGCAGTAGAAACTTAGCAAACAGTCCAGATGACCTCTGATGTTCTGGGTGATGTTTAACAGACTTAATGAGAAAAGAACCTATATTTTCTGTGGGAAGAAAACTATGCAATAAAGAACTCTGCCTTCTTCCTGAAATTAAAAGTGATCTGCAAGAAGAAATAGATGAATTGTGGTGGGAGTCTATTTAAAAGAAATTTTGAAATTAATGGAATGCAAATAATGTTGAGAGAAAACAAAACCTCTGCTGTTACTATAAATGAGTAATATTTAAATTCTAAAGTCAAGGTATTTTTTAACAGTTGTGCTGCTAACTAGACAACCTTGCAGGTATGTTTATTGTTCCATCAAGTGAGTCTTCTTAGTTCCATAGGAATTTGATAGTAATTGCAAGTATTCTCTGCCCTTGCAAAACATTCATGGTACAGGTGATTCATCATCTGAAGCTTCATAGGGAAAAAACCAAATGTGTCAGGAAAAAAAAGTCTGCTGTTATTGTTTGTGTATTTTATGTAATCATATTCTGGTGCAATTTTGGCTTCCATGTTTTATAAAACAGGTCCAATATTAGCATTCCTGCTTCCCTCTGTCTTCATTTTCACAGTTTGAATTAACTGAGCAGGTGTGCTACGGTTACCAGCCATTCCTTTCCAGATATTCCTGCAAGTATGCACCTAAAATAGAGGATGTAATAATCAGAAATCAGGCTGTAAGTCATTTATAATGAGGGAAGAATTTTGGTCCAATTTGTGGTTAATTTTTTTTTATGTAATGGGATTTTCTGGCAAAAGTAAGTATTTTTCATTTCTACAAGTGAGAAATTGTTATACACCACTTCATACAATGGCACCAGTAAGTATGTTTTCTTATTGGTTTTTAAGTATAGCTATTAAAAGTTACAACAGCTTTGTAAATGAAATACAGAGTTTGAAGATCTGTTCATCTTCCAGATCCTTATTTCTAAACAAAACAAACAAACAAAAAAATCCTATTATACTGCAGTAGAGCTTATCCACAGCTGAAGTAATAAGGGTAATTTTTACAGCAACTGTGGCTTTGGGACTTATTTCTTTGGCTTGTCAAGGTATGACAGATTCTTTAAAAGAAACTGGTACAAAAATGTTTGATACAGACAGAGTTATGAACAGATTTCAACTTTTTTTTGCTAGCTGCTTATAAACATCTCCGTCAAAGTCTTTAATATAATATGATTTTTTTTAAAAAAAAAAGTGGAATTACAGGAACACTTTTTGTGGAAAATTAACTTGGGGTGTATGAAGAGAGGTACAGGTATTTGATATTTGTTTTGATTTTGCTGTTAACTCTGCTGATTTCAAGGGTGAGGAATTAAGCACATGTTGAGATCAGGGCTGTACTTGCAGTGGGAATTAGGGAAAAAAGATGCAAGTAGTTATTTTGTGATAACAACATTAGTGCAGTTTGCAAATGTCTGTGCCCAGGAGATGTCTCTTGTCCTCCCTCCTTCTTATGGAGGAACAAATAAGAAAAAGCCCTTGCCAGAGGCTAAACAGCTGCCTGTCCTAGAGCAGAAGAGCATAAAATGAGAGAGAATACTCTCTTACATTTCTATACCTCTGGGCATGATGTGGCTTAGCATTTGCAGCATTTTGAGAAGATGCCTTTCCTACCCCCTAGTGACAGTAATCAGTGAATTGCTGTTGCTTTCTCTGTGCAAAGTATAAAGCCTATTGAATAAGTAAAAAATAAAATGCTTACTTTTCAAAAACGTGTAGGACCAGCACTTACACATACTTATATAATGAGCTGCAAATACAGGCTGTCACTGGGGGAGTGTTTTCAAGTTAAATTCTTTAGCCCACTTCAAATCTGTCAAGAGCTCTTGCTGGAACAATGAGGTGTAAAGGGGTTCTGGGCAGAAATATACAATCTCATAAAGAAACTCTTACAAAAGGAAAAGATTGAACACCTATTCTGAAATTGCAGAAATTTTTGTTACTAGAGTTGTCATTGTTTTATCAGCTTCAGGTAAGCCATTTGGTCTTAGCCTGTCAACAGATTTAAGCACTTTACTGCTAGTCTTTTGACATTAAGTGGAAACTTGTTGTGTGTCATGACAACATCTACCAAAGAAGTCTCAAATGCATACATAAAAATGCTTTTATAGTTTTTGCATTAAAAATGCATATGTGGTAATTTATTTTTTTTATGTATATATTTTCCATCATAACATTTTTACTTTTTTTCATAAGAAAGTGGAAAGGAAGTACTGTATGCTAGCATGCAATTTCTTAAATGCATATTTTGATGAAGAAATTTCTTTTTCTTTACTGGGGTAAAACTAGTAAAATATTAACAGTAAATAGACTGGAAACCAAGTGAGAAAATATCTTACAGAAAAATCTGCTTCTATTCAAAGAACTAAAATGAAGAAGAGTAAACTTTAGTGTAAAAGTTAAAGTTTATTTTGTGGTAACACAGACTTTCATTGTAGGACCTTATTTTCAGGACCTCATCCTTACTCCTAAATACAGTATAATTTTGTCTGGAAAATATTTTTGTTCATGTTTTGAACAATGGAGTGTATTCTACCATGCAAAGTATTTATTTCACATGTTAAAAGCCCATAGATTCTTTCATATGCTAGATTAGGTCAGAAATGTTTTATTTAATAACTTTTAAATTCTTTGGACCTTGATCCTTGTTGAGGTGAAATACGTTTTACATATTGTATAAACAAATGAGCAACAAATTCTTAATCTGGTTCTTTCTTATTTAATTCTGACAATCTTTTCTTGGAAGACAAGATTCAGGCATTCTGTTCAATAGTTGGTTTTTTTAAATCTTAATTTCTAGCATTGTGTCTGTTTCACTGTACATAGTTTTATTATAACTTTTCATATTTGGAATATTTCTTTTTGGTTCGCAATCTCAATTTATGTAGGGATTGATGCTGTCACTTTTGCCAAGGCTCAAATTCACTGACTTCTGGAGTGGTTGTTTTCTGAGCAACACAGTTAAAACTGCCACCATGAACTCCACTACACCACTAGGTCCTAGAATTTCAAGATTTGTACCAAAATGCAGTTGTTTCAATATGCAAGCAGGCTTTCAACTTAGGTAAAAATGAGTGAGTGAGATTAAAAATAACTTATTATAACCTTCAGGCTTAAACTCTGCATATTTTAATGTTCTTGTGTAACACCCATTGCACGTATATTCTCAGAATAACTAAAAT